>VDFB02000010.1:27645590-27963638 GCA_007258455.2 Sequoia sempervirens | reverse complement strand
CTCCCTCTCACTCTCAGGCCCCCTCTCTCTCTCTCTCAAGTCTCTCTCTCTTGGACTCTCTCCCTCTCAAGTCTCTCTCTCTCCCTCCCTCTCTCCCTCTCCCTCTCAAGACTCTTTCCCTCTCTCCCTCTCAAGTCTTTCTCTCTCACTCTCTCCCTCTCTCCCTTTCAACTCTCCCTCCCTCCCTCTCTCCCTCTCAACTATATATATCTATCTCTCCTTCCCTCTATCCCTCCCTCTCTCCCTCTCTCTCAAGTCCCTCCCACTCCCTCTCTCTCTCTCTCTTGTGAATTGGTTGCACATCAATAAATATATAATATATACTTGTTTTAAATATATTATATAATATATATATTACATAATATTAATATAATATATAATATTTCATATATATACTATATACTATATATAATAATTAATATGTATACTATACATAATATATAATATATAATATAATAATATATAATATAATATATAATACATAATATTATATATTATAAATATATGTATTATAAACATATAATACATAATACATATTATATATAATATATTATAATATTATGTATTATACATAATACAAGTAATGGATATCCGTTCTAAAATAGATATCCGTTATTAACAGATATCTATTTTGGTTTGGTATTACCAAACCAAAACAGATATTGGCTTAGAATTTGGTTTGGGATTGCTTGAACTGGAAAGTCAACCCAAAAAATGTGTTTTGAAAATTTTCTTAGTTTTTTGAAGTTCGCCCTTGTGGGTGACGATTTTTTTTAACCGAATTTCATCAAACAAAAAGTGTTTATAGAAAAAATTGTCAACTTTCCATCAGTATAACTTTTTCCTTATTTTGAATTTAATAAATAATTATTATTGATTTTTTACCTTCATTACGTCTAAAGTCTTGATTGATAGGTTGATTGAAAAACTTCTATAACTTTCAAAATACTTATCATTTTTTGAATCTACAAGATGCACCGCATTCTATGCTTCACGTACTATAGGATAAAAAAAATTGAATTTCATAATTTTTTGACCAAGTTATGGTGGTTAGACATAGACATTTTAATAATTCTGAAAAGTTCTAATAAAAAAATCATAACTAATTATTTACATGGAAAGAAATTTTTTTTTTGGCACATCTGAGCATGTGTCCTCTACTTATATTGAAAAATTTAGAAAAAAATATTTTTTTTCTTCTTGTACTTAGGGTGGTTAGACACACACCTGCTTCGTATCTTTTTCTTGAAAATTTAGTACCACTGCATTGAAATTTCAAATTTTCCCAAAATAAATTTACTTTTTTCCAAAAAAGGACTAGTAGACTAGAAACTACATTCAATTCACTACAACTTTTGTTGTTACATATTTTTCAAATTATGTTAATAAACTATTCAAATTTTTATGTCAAGTTGCCTAATTCTAATTTTCTAAATTTTCATCGACACTTAGAGGCCTAGTTTGGACCCCCATGATCTTGCACTAACCCTAGGAATGGCGATCTGAGCCTCAGATCAAAAAATGTACCTATTATGCTTTGATATCCCATCCTAAATGGATAATCGTTCTAAAAATAGAATGGGTTCAGACTTTAAATGGGTACCTATTCTAAAAATAGAATGGATACTCGCTTTAAAATGGATACTCGTTTTATAAATAAAACATGCTCCCACTTTAAAATGGTACCCATTCTAAAATTAGAAGGGGACCCACTTTAAAATGAGTACATGTTCTAAAAACAAAATGGATACTTGTTCTAAAAAAATTAAAATCTCAAACCGCTTTTTTATTTGGTTTTAGGCTCAGGAAACTTTGGCGCTATGGCCGACTGGATTACTTTTTTTATTATTTAATTAATTTCTAAGGAAACTAGTCCATAAAATTGAAATGCCGGGTTTTTACATTTTTTTAATAACTTTTCATTTGTTAATTTTCTTGTAAAAAAAATTGTATGCAATCAATCTACAAAGAATTATTTACACAATGAATTTTTTTTTATTAGTTTAGGTCAAATTGTGGTGTCCATATGCGACAATTTTCAAAAGCAGCAATTAGGTTAATAAAAAAGAATAGAAAATATTTAGAAAAAATTATAAAAGAATATCTTCAACAAGTTTTAGTTTATTACACATCTTTCACCAAAAGGAATTAGAAAAATACTTTTATTTAGGTCAAATTATGGTGTTCGTACATGTATGGTATGGTCCTAACAAAGTGACTTTCAAAAAGTGATTTTTACACATGCCTATTAAAATTTAATTTGTATCATCTAAGTATTAGAATAAATTACATATATGAAAATTAGACTCAAAATACTAAATTTCAATATGTAAGTGCTTCGAATTTTCAATCCAACGGTGACAAATTATGAAAATTAGGAAAAAAAACTTCCACTTCTTGAACATTTTGTGGACCCAACTTCTTGCACATGCCCATCTCTAATAATGGATTGAAACAAGTTTATAAAAATATTTACTAAAATATTTGCACTTACTACTATGGTATTGTGGGTGATAGGAGGCAATTTAAATGGATTGTGTTGTAAGTTTGAGGAGATTGTCATTGATATGGTTGTTGGCAACATGAGAATGATCTTATGCAGTGTTGTCATTGATGTCAACACTGTGGTTTGAATAGAAGTATACATTGAGAAACAATTGGTTGGTGAAGCATGAGTGAGCATGGAGATGGTAATCCAGTATAGAGATGTAGAGGTTTTTCTTTGGTGTAAAACAAATACGTTGAATAACTGACTAAGTCTAGTATACATTTTTTAGTGTATAAAGCATCCATTTTTTGGTCCGCATTGGTTCGTCTTGAGGTATTCTTGTTTACAACTCTAAGGAAATTTTGGTACATGTTTGGGGACCTTAAATCTAATTTTTCATGTTTATATGTCCTATGGTGCAAAATTTATTCTGCAAGACCACCAGGCCTTTTGTAGTAGGGAGACCAAGCTCCCCCTCAACCTATACTTCCTCTTGATTCAAGAGGAGGGAGCAACATGATGAGAGCCACACCTCACGAAATCTACACAAATCACAATAATAGATACCAACATAGAAGATGTGAGACAAAAAAATAACTCACTTTCAATTATTTTCAAAAAATGAAATTACAGATTCAAAACTTACATGCTACAACCTCATGGGCTTGATTCATTACAACAAAATCAACTCCAAAAAAAAAATTTATTTGGAGGCACAATATGCACTAATGGAGCCACCTTCTACAAGCCCCACTTATCTCTTTTTAATTTACCCAATAACCACCCTAGAATGTTCTAGAAAGTGTAACTTTCCCTTTTGTTTTGGCACCAAAGGTCTCACTGTTTGATTTCTTGCCTAGGAAGATTTTTATTGAAATTCTCTTTTTAGAGGGGAAAATTTGTGGGGCCATAACTTTTGATCTGAGTGTCTAATTTTCTATTATAACATATCATTGGAAATCTCTCGAAGAGATCTACAACCTCGAACCCATCGAAGATTGGTTAGTCCACTTTTCAAGCTATTTCGGGGCCTCTAAGGTTTTCATATTTGAATTTGAAGCTGCATTGGAGAAATTTCTTGAGATGGAAAATTTAATATCTCCTAAATCATGTAGGATATTGAGATGATTCTTTCGCAACTAGAAATGTTTTTTCAGTTCTACTCCTTGGGCTAAATTTTTAGGTCCATATGGATCCCATTTAGGCTGACTTACTAAAAATAGTAAGTGACAATTTTTTTCCTTTTCTAACTTTTGACTGTCTTACACCCCTTAAGTTCCATCATGGAACTCAAAATAGCTAAATAAATTAAGGAAAAATAATTTTTTTGGGTGATGCAAGATTTCCCTACACAACTGGATGCTCCTACATCAAATACCCAGGGTAATTTGAAAAGTGACCCTGTCACTTCTCAAGAGTTAGAGGAAAACCAAGACAGTTAACCTCGGCCTCAAACAACCATGATGAATCTTCAACAGGCATTCCTCTCCACTTTACCAAGTACTTTGCATATCACCTATTTCTTGTGCTTCTACCCACATGACTATCCAAAATTTCTTCTATCTCCTCCTTTTCTGAAGTAGGTGCTAGGATATTCCACTGTGCTTCTATTATTTCTTCATCAATTGTTCCTTCATGATATTTTGTTAAATCTAAAATGTTAAACACATGTGAAATATGAATTTCATCAGGCAACTCTACCTCATATGCATTTCCCGAATCATGCTTCTTCAAGATCTTGCATGGTACAAACTTCTTCATCTTTAACTTGTTGTATGTACCAACTGGAAACCTTTCCTTTCACAAATGAACCACGACTTCATCTCCTACCTGGAACTCCTTATACCTCCTTTTTTGATCTACCTTAGCCTTATATTATGAGTTCATCTTATTGATATGTTTCTTCACCTCTTCATGCAAATTCTTCAAGTGTTGAACAAAATCTTTAGCCTCAACACTACTCTTCTCCCACTTATCCATCTTTCCCAGTTCAAAAGTAGTTCTTGGACTACTCCCATACATAATCTGGAATGATGATTTACCAGTGCTCATGTTGACAGAATTATTGTAAGCAATTTCTTTCTATGGTATAATCAAATCCCATCCCTTGGGCTTATCTCCTACTAAGCATCTTAGCAGGTTACCCAAACTCCTATTCACCAACTCCATTTGTCCATCAATTTGTGGATGGTGTATAGAACTAAACTTCAAATCTGTCTTCAACTTCTTCCATAATGTCCTCTAGAAATAACCAACAAATTTGGTATCTCTTTCTGAAACTATACTTTTCGGTAGACCATGTAGTCTCACCACCTCTCTGAAAAACAACTTTGTGATATGAACATCATCACTGGTTTTATGACATGGAATAAAACGTGTCATCTTTGAAAATATATCCACCACCACAAATATGGAATCATTCCCTCTCTATTTTGTTGGCAGTTCAAGAACAAAATCCATGCTAATATCTTCTCATGGCCTCTTAGGTATAGGTAATGGCTAATATAATCTAGTATTATGACTTGCTCCTTTTGCCATCTAACATACTCTAGAACTTTGTACAAACTTCTTCACATCTTGTTGTAACTGTGGCTAGTAATAATTCTCACTAACAAGAGAAATGGTCTTATCTCGACCAAAATGTCTAGCCAATCCTCCACTATGCTTCTCCTTGATTAAATTCTCTCTCATAGAACTCCTTGGAATGCACAATTGGATTTCTCTAAACAACATCCCATCTTGGATTAAGAAATCCAACCATATTTTGCTATCTAATGTAACAAGTTCCAAACAAGCCTTCCAAGCTTTTGAAAATTTTGTATTTTTAAGATACAAACTCTTGAGTTCATTGAACCCAACAACCTCTATATTCATCTCTATCAACAATTTTTTCCTTCTACTCAAGGCATCTAAGACTTTGTTTGACCTTCCACTCCTATACTTCAAAACAAAAGTATAAGTCTGCAAAAACACAACCCATTCTAAGTGCCTTTGATTTAACTTTCCTTGACTATTGAGATATTGCAAAGCCTGGTGATTAGTATATAAAACAAATTATTTTGACAAAAAATAGTGTCTCCATTTCTTCAAAGTCTGAACTATAGCATAAAAATCCTAATCATAGACAAAATATTTCTTAGTGTCATTTAACTTCTCACTAAAATAGGCAACAAGCTTACCTTCTTGACTCAAAATAGCTCCTATGGAAGTGCCACTAGCATCACAATCTACCTAAAAGACCTTAATGAAATCTAGAAGTGTCAAAATAGGTTGCTCTGTAACTTTCTTTTTCAACATATCAAAACTTTTGGCTGCTCTTGTAGTCCACTTAAACTATTTTCTATCCCCTCGCATTGCTTCAATTAGAGGTGCACAAATAATACTAAAATTATTAATAAATTTTTTGTAAAAACTTGCTATACCATGAAATGACCTTACCTCTATAACATTCCTTGAGGTAGGCCATTCAATGATAGCTCTCACCTTCTCTGGATCCATTTTAAGACCCTTTGCTAAGACAACAAATCCGAGATACACCAACTCTCTCTTCATAAAACTACATTTCTTCAAATTAATCAATAGGTTCTCCTCCCCTAGCTTCTCAAAAACTCTATGGATATGCATCAAGTGCTCCTCCAATGTCTTACTAAAAATAAAAATTCATCCAAATAAACAATAACAAATTCTCCTAAATTTTTTTTCAATACCAAGCATTCATAAGCCACATAAATGTGCTCGGTGCATTGGTTAGCCCAAAAGACATGACTAACCACTCGTACAAGCTCTCCTTGGTTTTAAATACTATATTCCATTCATCTCCTCTAATCCGGATATGGTGATATTCACTCTTTAAATATATCTTCATGAAATACTCAGCTCCACTCAAAAAATCCATAATGTCATCCATTCTTGACAAGGTAAATCTATACTTGATAGTGATCTTGTTGATGGCTCTAGAATCTGTACACAACCACCATTCCCCATCCTTCTTTGGTGCTAGTATTGTGGGTATTGCACATGGAGTCAAAATCTCTCTAATCAATCCCTTCTGCAACAACCCTTACACTTGTCTATTCAACTCTTCACTCTCTATTGGAGTCATATGATGAGTTGCCTTATTTGGAAAACTAGCTCTTGGAATCAGGTCCATCTGATGACTAATCTTTCTTACTAGAAGCAAACCTTTAGGTATGTTATAAAAAATAATAGCTTGAAACTCATTCAACAAATCTGAAACCTCTACAGGTACCTCAACAATATCTTCTTTGTCAACTCTAGGGATCAATGCAAAACACATATGCTCATGCCTCATACCTTCTAGGAACTTTCTTCTATCAACCAAACAAATTCTTGCATTACTACATACCTTTTCCTCTTCCTCTTTCAAGGGATTCAACTTATGATGAACCCTATCCTTTGTCAAAGAATAGGTGTTGGAATGTCCATCATGTACTACTCACTGATCAAACTGCCACATTCTACCTAACAACATATGACAAACATCCATAGGAATAATATCACACTATATCTCATCATGGTAATTTCCAATCTTGAACTTCACCAGACATTGTTCATTTACCAAGGCTTTATGGTCCTTCTACAACCAAGCAATCATGTATGGGTTTAGATTCCTTCTTCTCTCCATCTGAAAATTACTAACCATCTCTTCTGAAACAAGGTTATCAATACTACCTCCATCAATAATAACATTTCAAAATTTACCTTCACACTTACATCAGGTGTGAAACAAATTCTTCCTTTGAGTTGGTTCCTTCTCCTCATTCAACAAGGCTCTTCTAGTAACAAGAACCTCTCCTCTTTTTGCATCCTCATAATGTGAAGACTTGTCATCTTCATCTACATGTGCAACTCATGCATTACCCTCAGGTCTTCTATTTGTCCTTCCTTGATGTTGAGGAAACTCATATGCTCTATGTCCTTTTTCTCCACACTAGAAATAGGTTCCACGAAAGCCTTCTCTTCTTGGTCCTCATCCAGATCTTCCTCTTCCTCTTTGGTCTCCATTATTCTGATCATGAGGACGGTAGTTGTTATCTCCTTTCTAGTTTTGGCTACTAATGGATCATTCACCCTTCTTTTGATCTTCATTTTGACCTCCCTATAACCATCCATTAGTCTTTCCACCATGACCCCCACCTCTTTGCTTGCTTTCAAATCTTCTATTCAACTTTTCTTCTACCTTCAAAGCAAACTGATATTCTTTAATGGTAGACATTCTTACTAGACCCAACTCTTCTTGAATACTTGGCTTCAACCCATTTATGTAATGGGAAACTTTCTCCTTATTGTCCTTAGAATGGCCCATTTTGATCAAGCATGGTAGAATTCTTCTGTATACTCCTTGACGGATTTTCCCACTTTTTTCAACCCTTGCATCTTCTTCAACAAATCTATCTCATAATCCATAGGAATGAACTATCTTTTTAATTTTTCCACCATATGATCCCATCTTGTTATTTTCTCTTTTCCTCTTTGATTTCGTTCTAGTTGTACCTATTTCCACCAAATATTCACATGACCCTTTAGATTGGTCTTTGCAATTTTGACCCTCTTAGGATCTTCCACCTCCTCATACTCAAAGTACTCCTCCATATCATTGATCCAATCAATCAACTCTTTTGGGTTAATATTTCAATAAAATGTAGAAACATCGATCTTTGGCCTTTTCCCAATCTTAGAGATGGCCTTAAATAATCTAACTTGCTCTGGATCTTCTGCTTCTTGTTCTTTTTTGAACTGTTCCTTATTGTTAGCTTCATCTTCACTTTCATCTCCTCTTCTTGGATCAAACCCTTGACTTAGCTCCTCTTGCAATGATTGAACTTGTCTTTGTAGGGATCTAAAACCCTCTTTTGGTATAATGACATTTCTTCCACCACCACGGTTTCTTCACAGAGGCATTTTGATCACTTTTCATAGAAACCCACAACCACAAGTCCTATTGCAAACTATCTCAAGTTCGACGATCTATTTATAGACTCAGGAAAACTTGCTCTGATACCACTTGATGAGGGCCACACCACCCAAAACCCACACAAATCACAACAATAGATACCAACATAGAAGATGCGAGACAAAAAAATAACACTTTCAATTGTTTTCAAAATATGAAATTACATATTCAAAACTTACATGCTATAGCCTCATGGGCTTGATTCATTACAACAAAATCAACTCTGAAAAAAAATAAAAATTTAGAGCCGCAATATGCACTAATGGAGCCACTTCTACAATCCCCACTTATCCCCTTTTAATTTACCCAATAACCACCCTAGAATGTTATAGAAAGTGTAACTTTCCCTTTTGTTTTGGCACCAAAAGTCCCACCATTTGATTTCTTGCCTAGGAAGATATTTTAATGAAATTCACTTTTTAGAGGGGAAACTTCATAGGGCCATAACTTTTGATCCAAGTGTCCAATTTGCTATTATAACATATTCCTGGAAAGCTCTCAAAGAGATCTACAACATGAAACCCATCAAAGATCGATTTGTCCACTTTTCGAGCTATCGGGGCCTCTAAGGTTTTCATATCTAAATTTGAAGCTGCATTGGAGAAATTTCTCATGATGGAAACTTTAATATCTCCCAAACCATGTAGGGTATTGAGATGATTCTTTCGTAGCTGGAAATGTTTTTCAGTTCTGCTCATTGGGGTAAATTTTCAGGTCCATACGAGCCATTTTAGGCCATCTTACTAAAATAATAAGTGACCATTTTTCACCTTTTATGACTTTTGATTGTCTTACACCCCTAAGTGCCATAATGGAACTCAAAACAACTAAAGAAATTAAGGAAAACTAATTTTTTTGGGTAATGCAATATTTCCCTACACTGTTGGATGTTCCTAAATCACAACTCCTAGTTTCTTCTAGAGAAACTCAAATGTCTCATTAGGAAGTGGATTTGTGAAATTATCTGCTACTTGTTCCTTAGTTCCAACATACTCCATCTTCACTTCCTTTTCCAAAAACTTCTCCCTTAGAAAATGATACTTGTTTACAATTTTTATGTCCTTGAATGCATTACCGAATTCTTTGAGATGTTTATAGCACTGGTATTACCACATGAAATGGAAATAGGTTTATCAAACTCAATTTCCATCTCCTTTAGATTATGCTTCATCCATAGTACCTGAGTGCAACATGAAGCTACTGCAATGTATTATGCTTTTGTTGTAGATAAGGATATTGAATCTTGTTTCTTGCTCAACCATGATACAAGATTGTCACCAAGAAAGAACACTCCACCACTTGTGCACTTCCAGTCATCTATGTTTCCTACCCAATTTGCATCTGTGTATGTAGTCAAAGTGAAATTTTTACTCTTAAGATACCATAAACCAAAATTCACTGTAGCCTTCAAATACCTGAATATTCTTTTCATAGCTTTGACATGAGTTTCCTTCGATTTCACTTGAAATCTAGCCTCCATTCCAATAGCTTGCATTATATCTAGCCTAGATGTAGTCACACATAGTAAAATACCAATCATAGATCTATACAAGGTTTGATCTATCAGAGTATATTCATCATCTTTACTAGTATTACATCATGTAATCATAGGTGTACCTATAGGTTTGCATTCTTCCATCTTGAGCTTACTCAACATTTCCTTTATATACTTGTTCTGAGAAATGAATATGCCTTTATCTAATTGGGAAATTTATAAACCAAGGAAGAAAGATAATTCACCTAGCATTGATATTTCAAACTCACTCTGCACTGCATTTTGAAACTCCTTACACATTTCATCACTACTTCCACCAAAGATAATGTCATCGACATAGACAACAACAATCAACAAATTATCACCTTCCATTTTTATGTATAGATTGTTACCTACACTACCTCTTTGTAACCCTTGTTGTTGTATATACTTGTCCAACTTGGAGTATCAAGCTCTAGGAGCCTACTTAAGTCCATAAAGAGCCTTCTTCAATCTACACACAAAATTCAAATTAGTTGAGCATTGAAATCCTTTTGATTGCTCAATGTAAACTTCCACTTCTAACTTCCCATTCAAGAATGCAAACTTCACATTCATCTGATAAACCTTGAAATTCTTGAATTTGAAAAGACCCAAAAACATTTTGATAGCTTCCAATCTTACTATTGGAGAAAAGGTCTCTTCAAAATTAATACCTTCAACCTAAGAATATCCTTTACACATAAGTTTGGCATTATTTTAGATTACTTCTCCATCTTCATTTAGCTTTTTTATAAAACCCCACTTAGTAACTATGACATTCTTGCCTTTAGGTCTTGGGACTAGTTCCCAAGTTTATTTTTTCTTTCTCTAAGCCAACTCTTTATCCATGGCTTCCATCCAACCTTTCTCTTTTATTGCTTCTGTATAGCACTTTGGTTTTGTTTTTGACAACAATACAAAATGTACTTATTCATTTTATCTTCCATTTTTTCTCTAGGTCTATACTCCACTATTCTTATTAATTTGATCTTCAGAACAATTTTTCTATACATACCTTGCTAGGGTTTTTATACTAGTGTTCTTAGAATTAAATTTTAAGTCTCATTATTTTTTTGGATTGGATCTTCATCATCTTCCACTTCTAGAATGTTAGTAGACTAAATTGTCTCATCAACTATTTTCACTTTCCACAATCCTCTTTAACCTCGTATTTTAGCACCTATATACTTTTCTTGTCATAGAATACTTAAGAAAAATACCATCAGATCTGGAATCAAACTTACCCAAGTTTTATTCATTTTGATGTAACATTTTCTTTCAAATATCCTAAGATTTCTGACTAAAGCTAGCCTTCCTCTCCATAGCTCATATGGTGTTTTATCAATCTTAGGTCTAATTTGAGCTCTATTCAAAATATACACTATAGTCTGAATTGCTTCTCTCTAGTACAAATATGGTAGATTTTCTTAACTCAACATTATTCTTGCCATCTCCTCTATAGTCTAGTTCTTCCTTTTTACAACTTCATTTTATTGTGGGGTTCTAGGAGTGGAAAATTTCCTCTGTATCCCATGCTCTTCACATAATACATCATACCAGTCATAAGTGAACTCTCCACCTCTATTTGGTCTTAAAACCTTGATTGTCCTTCTAGTTTCATTATCCCCTAATGCCTTGAATGCTTTGAACTTCTGAAATGATTTTGATTTTTCTTTTAGAAAGGTAATCCTATTCATTCAAGTGTAATCATCAATGATCATCATAAAATACCTATCACCTTGTAGAATCTTTGTCCTCATTGGTCCACATAGATCTATATCGATCAAATCTAATGGGTTTGATGTGGAATATTCCTTTGTAGGAAATTTATACTTTGTATTTTTCCCTCATGACATGGTTTCCAGCTTCGAGACTAAGGTTTCTTGATCTTTGGCATGTCCTAGACCATTCCTTTTGAGATAATCTTCAAAATTTCATCAAAATTGATGTGTCCCAATCTACTATGCCAAAGCCAACTTTCTTCTTTCTATATGGTAAGGCATTTTTGTCCATTCAGCTTGCTAAGATGATATATCACTGTTTATCCTACTTTCTTCCACAATCAACTCTCTGGCATCAGATTTCTATATCTCACACCCCTTATCACTAAATGAAATTGATAACCTTTGTCACCCATCTGACTAATACTCAAAATATTATGCTTTAGTCCTTCAACATACAGAACATCATGAGTTTTCGTCCTACCACCATCAATACTTAATGTAACCTTATCGGTAATCTTGGTAATAGAATTATTTCCCAAATTCATAGAACCACCACCAAATTTTCTAAAATTCATGAAATTACTTTTGTATCCAGTCATGTGACCTGAACATTTGTTGTCTATAACCCACAATTTTTTCTCCTTTTGAGAATGTAGTGCAGTTTGTGTTATCATTGATTTCTCTGATCTTTTATTTTCAAGAATTTATCTAATTCATGACACTGACTCTCTAGCCCTTTTCTTCTTGTTTTTGGTAGAGTACAACTCATAAAATTGCTTCTACAATTTCTAACAATGTGTTTGAAGTTGTTACATTTGTAGAAAAAAATGTTGAAATTATACAAAGGTACAAATGCATTATTGCTGAAAAAGTTATTTCTTCTTACTAGAGCCTTTCTACAATCCATAGCCTTATGGAAAAAATTATTGCAATTAAAACAATAACTAAGAAAAGGATAATTGAACCCGGTATTGTATCCATGTCTTCCAGATCTTTTTTTCTTCTTATACAATTGGATAAAACCATCATTTTGTGCCTTACTTTCATCACTTGTAATGACCCTTTTAGACTTTGAACTTCTAGAACCATTCTCTTTTGGACTACTTTTATCAAGTTTCATTGGTTGTTCTGTCACTTTTTTCTCCTGATCATCAAAACTAACACCAGTTTTCACATGTGGAGATATCTGACATCTCAATATCTGATCCAGAGTCTCAGTACTCTTCCCAGAATTCAATTGCAGCTAATGGTTCACCTTCTCAAGATCTTTTCTTATTGATGCAACTTTTTCTTCAAGCTTGTTATAGCTTGTGTCTTTTGATAGTATTTTTGTAGTCAAGACTTCTTAAATCCTCTTTGCTTCTTCTGCTTTTTTAGATCAATAATCAACTTTTCAACATTCTCAAGCGTTTGACATAAGTTGTCTTTAATCATCACTTCTTTAATAATTATTTTCTTTATCTCTTGATCTCCTTTTTGGCACAGAGTAACTCTTCCACAAGATCTGCTTCTTCATCATCATTTTTGGAATTCATTTTTGTAGCATCTTTAGTAGTTTCCTTGGCCATGAATATAGCCTTCTCTTTTTCATCTCCATAGATATCTTTATCTTCTTCATTAGTAGAGTAGTCTTCCTTATTAATGAAGAAACTCTTTTGTTTCCTCTAACCTTTATTCCTTTTATAAAATGATTTATTTCCAATTTTTTTTCTCAACATTGTTAGAGTCCTTATAAGAACACTTAGCCATAAAATGTCCTACTTCATCACAATTAAAAATTTGAAACATAACTTACCTTTGTACTTACTAGAACCTCTTTGCAGCTTTCTAATAAAATTTACCTCCTCTAGATCTAATCCAACATTAGAATCTAGATCAATTTCCTTCTTGGATTATTTGAATGTAGCTTCTTTCCTTATTGATTTTTCACTATCAAACCTCATTTCATAGGAAGTCAAGATTCCATGTAATTCAACCATTTTTAAAGCATTCATATCCTTGGCTTCTTCAATAGTAGAAACATTAGAACCAAACCTTCTAGGAAGAGATATGAGTACCTTTTTCACAACCATCTTTCTTTCATTTCCTCACAAATACCTTTGGTAGAGTTGACAACTTCATCAACCCAAAGTAGGAATGTGGCAATGCTTTTTTCCTCAATTTTCAAACTTTCAAACTAAGCTCTATGTGTTTGGAGCTTTGATTCTTTCACTTTGTCATCACCTTCATAGATAATGTGAAATTTCTCCCATACTTCCTTTGTTTTCCTGCATTGCATAAAATTCAAAAACTCATAGTTAGACAAACCACATAAAATAACATTCCTAGCCTTGGAATTATTTTCAAAAGCCTTTTCTTTGGCTTAATCCCTTGGAGGATTTTTAGGAATATCATATCCTTCTATAACTTAAATCCAAATCTAAAGACCTAGGGCCATCAAGTATGCTTCCATCCTAACTTTTAAAAATGCATAATTGGATCCATCAAAGAGTCGTTTCTTATTTGCAAACAATCCTTCATGATCCATGGAGTGTGTCATCCCAGATCTACCTCAATTTTTTAGGCTTATTCAAAGGAACTTGGCTCTGATACCAACTGAAAAACACAATCTATTGAGAGGGGGTGAATCAGTAGATTAAATCTATTTAAAACTCTTTAACTTCAACACATATATCTAAACATGAAACTTGAATATTTACTACTACTAATCAAGCAACAAACATGAGTAAAAATCCACACAATAGAATACCAGATATACATGGAAACCTGAGATGGGAAAAACCACGATGAGAATAAATGCTTGGATCTACTATCCAAGTCGATCCTCACAAAGTAGGAAAATAACAAGTGGATTTTACAATATGAAGTAGGCACAACCCTATCAGAGATACCAATACCTAATTGTACTTGTAGGCACTAGCCTACTAGAGACACCAATCCCCAATATAATGATTTGAGCACTAGCTCTACAAGTAGAACACTAATCCTACAAAATTACAAAGATAAATCTTGTGAACCTTTAGTGTTGATTACATAACTTACAAATAGTTTGAACTTGATTAAGACACTCTACTACACTTTTTAATATCTTCTAATAATGGTGCATAATAATTGAGATGCTTCAAATTGAATAACACATGCTCACAAAAGGATTCCAAAACCAAAGACACTATTAGGGATGGGATTGCTAGGAAGCAAAGAACCTTGGATTCGATCGCAAGATCGAAGTCCAAAAAGAAGTAGCCCTAGTTGTTTCTTGGGGGTTTTGGTGGTGTTGTACCCTATTTTTCTCTATGAAGTATCTCTCTTAGAATATAAGGGGCCTTAATAGCCCATATAAATAGTTTTTGGTTAAAACCTATATCTTGGACAATAAAGTGGATGTTCTTCTCCTCCAAGAAACCAAAATGAAGGAGACTTTTGATAAGGAAATTTTTAGCATCTAGCTTGGTGTGAATTATTTTGTTAGTGAGGTTGATGGGGATTTTGAAGGTATAGCTACTCTTTGGAATCCCTCTAAATTAAAAGGAACTTTGTGCTCTATAGTAGGAATAGTCTGACGGTTTCCCTGGAAGATATGGATTCCCATGAGAAATGGAATTTAATAAATATCTATGCTCCCAAATTGAGTAGGGACAAGTTACTGCTTTGGGAACAATTAAATGATGCTATTAAAAATAGAAAATATGATCATTGGATGCTGGGAGTGGATTTCAATTCCCCACTTCTTCCTTTAGAAAAGTCAGGGGGACTGGATGACTATTCAGGTAGCATGATGGATTTGGCTAAATTCCTAAACTCAATTGGCCTTATTGAAATCCCCACTTCTTCAAGGCTCTAAGTACACTTGGTCTAATAGAAGGAATGGAAACCATCTGATCCAAGTCAAGTTAGATAGGTTTCTGATCTCTTCCAATTGGAATATCTCTGAATTCCTCTCTCTTTTTGTTCTCCCAAGGTCTGGCTCTGATCATAATCCTCTTGTGCTTAAAAGAAATATTGATCACAATAGGGGACCTTTTCCTTTCAGATTTAAAATAATGTGGAGTCTTCACCCTAAATTTGTTGCTGTTGTTAAAATTTGGTGGGAGGAACCTATAAGTAGCACCCCTATGTATTGCCTAGTGGAAAAGCTTAGTAGAATCAAGCAAAGAGTGAAAGGGTGGAATAAGGTGATCTTTGGTAATATCTTTGAGATTAAGAATTCCCTAGGATCTTAAAGGAAGTTTAGGATATCATGGAGGCTGGTTTGGTGGATGATGAGATATGTTCTAAGGAAAGAGACCTCATATCTCAATGGTTTAAGATAAACAAAAAGGAGGAAATCTTTTGGAAAAAAAGTCTCGTGTTCAATGGCTAACTAAAGGGGATAGGAATACTAAATTCTTCCATCAATTTAATTTGAAACACAAAAGCAGGAACAAGATCAGATTGCTCAAGTGAAAGAGGATGGCTCCATGGTCTCCACCAAAAAAGAAATTGTTGGGGAAGCTATTAACTTCTCCTCTCACCACATGGCCTCGGGCAATGCAAATTAGATACATGATGACTTTCTTGAGGTGATCCCTAAAGTTATTTCTGATCTTGATTTAAAGAATATGAATAATGTTGTCTCTATGTAAGAAGTTAAAAAGGTTGTGTTCTCCTTTGGTGCATTTAAAGCCCTAGCTCGGATGGGTTTCCTCTTGCTTTTTTCTAGACCTACTGGGATATTGTCAAAAATGACCTCTTAAATGCTGCTAGAGATTTCTTTAGGTCAAGTAGGCTCCTAAACCAACTTAATGCCACATTTATAGCTCTCATTCCTAAAAATATTGATTCCTCTTCTATGAAGGATTATAGACCTATAAGACTCTGCAATACAGTCTATAAAATCTTCTCTAAAATTCTTATGTTAAGGCTCAAACCGGTGCTTGGAAAAATGATTGCCCCAAACCAGAAAGGTTTTGTCCAAGGTAGAAACATCCTTGATGTTGTCATCTCTACTCATGAAATTTTCCACTCTATGGACCATTCTAAAAAGCCTGGGATGGCCTTCAAAATTGATATATCTAAGGCCTATGATAGAGTCTCCTAGTCGTTTCTCTTTGATGTTCTTAGGAAGTTTGGGATAGAAGGAAGATTTCTTAAGCTAATCTCTGCCTGTGTTACCTCCCCCAGGTGCTCTATTCTAGTTAATGGTGTCCCCCAAGGATTTTTCTCTCGTGGCCATGGTCTTAGGAAAGGTGACCCCCTCTCACCCTATCTTTTCATAATTGTTGTTGAGGTTCTTGGAAGGAATATTCAAAATTTGGTGGACTCTAAAGCTCTAAAAGGTGTTAAAATTGCCTCGTCTCTTTTTCCTAAATCCCACCAAAAATTTGTATACGATACTCTCATGTTTGGGGAAGCCTTAGTGGGGGAAGTTGGGCTTTGGAAACATGTTCTAAATGACTATTTTGTTGTTTCTAGCCAGTTTATCAACTATGAAAAATAAAGATATACTTCTTTAATACTAACCAATTGGTCAATGAAAGAGTGGTGAAAATATTGGGATGTCAGGAAGCTATCCTACCTGCAACCTACCTTGGGTTACCTTTGATTTCCAAGAAGTTAAAAATTAATTATTGGAATTAGCTGATTGAGAGAGTTCAAAAAAAAGTTGGTTGGATGGAAGGGGAAGCTTCCTAGCTTGGCTTGGAAGATCCAATTGTTGAAAGCCTCCTTGTAGAATATTCCTATTTACTACTTATCCCTCTTCAAAATTCCTACCTTAATAGGGGAAAAAATATAATAGATTCAAAGAAGATTCATGTGGTATGGAATTAAAGAAAAAAATAGACTATCTCTGGTTAGTTAGGAAAAAATGTGCACACCAAAAAGGGCTAGTGGTTTGGAGATAAGGAGAATCAATTTGCTTAATAAATCCCTAATAGTTAAAGTTGGATGGAACCTCTTCGAAGGGTCTAAAGATTGGGTGAAGATTTTCCAAGCCAAGTACTTGAAGAATAGGAACCTTGGTTGTTTTCTCTCTACAACTGACCTACCTAGTGGTTCTATTTTATGGAATCACCTTGTTAAAATGAAAAAAAAAAGTGTTGAAATTGGGGGTTAGAAAGAGAATTGAAAATGCTAAAAATATTGACTTTTGGAAGGACCCATAGATTGAGACTTCTACTTTGTCCTCAACTGATGGATTAAACCCCCTCAAACAAAGCCTAACTAGTATATGTGGCAAAAAGGTTTTAGACTATGTCAATTGGGAGATGGGTGAACCTAACTAGAAGGAGTTCAATTTATTATTAGGGAGGGATAACTTAAGAGGCCAGAGATAGATCAATTGGGATCCAACCATGTTAATACTTCACAATCTAATTGGGAAGGTGAAGTGATTTGATAGTGAAAGGGAAGATGAATGGGTTTGGAAGGGTAGCTCTTCAGGTTGTTTATTTCTTAAATGAGCCTACGAGGAATTGGTTAAGCCATTGTTAGACATCATAGATCATCACTGGGAAAAGGTGTGCGTAAAGAACTTGATTCCTAAAATTAACTATTTATGGTGGGTTGCCTCACACAAAAAAATTCTTACCATTGAAAACTTGGTCAGAAAGGGGTTCCAGTTGGTTAATAGATGCTCCCTTTGCAAGCAAGATGAAGATTCAATAATGCACATCTTCTTTCACTGCCAGTTCTCTAGAGAGGTTTGGTCCTTCTTCTTTCCATTGTTGTCCACTGATTGGGTGTTTCCTCACTCTATGAAGCTATTTATAGAAAGCTGGTCAAATTGCCCCTTTTCCCATAAAGTTATTGTTGATCTCTGGAACCAAGTTCCCCCCTTTGTTACCTAGGGAATATGGAAGGAAAGGAATAATAGGATCTTTAGGGAAGTGGAGAGAAGCATCTATGAGGTGTGCATGATAATAAAAACATAGATTAAGGAAAATATGGCGGTTGGAAGATATAATTTCTCCAAAGTTTGGCCGAATTACAAAGAGATGAGGATAAAGTAGATCTGGGGCATAAGTAAGGATCTTACTAACTTTAATTGGGCCAAGATGCTAACTAGAAAGTCTACAGTGTGGACCCCTCCTCAAAAATATTGGATTTAGTGTAACTTTGATGGGTGCTCTAAGGGAAACTTGGGTATAGCAGGGGTAGGGGGTTTGCTCAAAAACCACAAAGGGGAGTGTATTGTGAGATTTGGTGTTAACTTGGGTGTTTGTTCCAATAACAAATCCAAGGCTATGAATGTTTTAGGGGGCTTAAAGAATCTTAAGGAGTATGGATTTAAAAATGTTATCCTAGAAGGAGATTCTAAGTTAATAGTGGATATATTGAATGGAGTGGCTATGCCCCCTCTAGGAGCTAAAAAATATCATTGACAAGTGTTTGGCCCTCAAGAGTTATTTTACCAACTGCAAGGTGCAACATGTATATAGAGAAGGCAATAAGTTTGTTGATTGCACTACCAACAAGGTGCTGAGGTGTATGGGGTGGACCTGTTGGATTAATAATAACCTACCGAGGTCTTTAAGGGATATGATTTTAAATGAAAAATTTGAATATGATTATAATTTACAAAGATGAAGTGTGGAAGTGGCGAGGGAAGCATGGGAGACCTTGTGTTTTTAAAGGTATGCAGATTAATGATGATAATTGTGGTACGGTGTTGAGTTTGTTGATCTCCTTTGGAGGTAAAATTAATCATTATTTCTTTCCTAAGGCGATCAAGGATCACATGGAGATTTTCAATTTTCGAAGGGATTTCAAATCTAATTGTGTTGATATGCCTAATGTCAACTTTCCCCGTATTTGTAAAGAATTGCAAGGTAAGAATATTAATGAAATACTAATTACTTGCAATAATAATGATGAGATTGTGGCTCCGGGAATTGTGTCATTGGATTCCCCTAAAAGAAAGTTCTTGATTCCTCATTTTTTATGGGCTCATTTTGCAACTTTGAATAAAAGTGTTTTCTGCAAGATGGGTAGAGAGCTGAAGAGATGGGTGGTTATGAGGAATAGCTTGCAATAGTCAAAAAATTTCCAAAGTGCTAAGATGGGTGGGCCAAGGAAGTGCATTGAGCCTCCAAATTGTGAGGCACTCAAGCAAAATATGGACTTGTGGAGATTATTTGATAATGTGGGCATGGTTCCTTTCTTTGAGTTTATAAAGGGCTACAATGAGAGCCTAACTGCCAAGTTCACTAATTTGTGGAGGAAGGGAAATGTTGTTGTCGGTGTTGTCAAGCTTGAAGTGACGACAAGGTTTATCGTAGAAGCTACTAGATTATGAAATCAAGGTATAAAGGTGGCAAAGAAGAGTGGGGCCGACTACTAGATGTTTGTGGACAAGTTTCTACATGATGAGGAGAATCTAAAACGCTTCCAAAATGGGTATGCTAGGTTAGATCTTTCACCTCCCTACGCCCTAGTAAGTTTATTTGTCATGAGGTATTTTACATTGGAAGGAAGATACATGTCTATACATGCGTATCATGTCCCTTTGCGAAATCATATTAGGCATGGTGAAAGAATTAGTTTTCCCTTCTACTTATTGTCTTCCCTACAAATTAATATAGAGAAAGATGTCAGCCCTCCCCTACATCAAGGATTGATGCTTGCTTTGTATAAGCATGCTCTTGTGCTAAACCCTCATGGTAAACTTCTTGTTGCTAGAAATGACAATCAAAACCACAATGATGGAGATAATGAGGAATCCTCAGTGGATGTAATCCCTGTTGAGGAACCTAATCCCTACCCGCCTCCCATTGTTGCTGCTAGAAGGGTGTTAATTCCTACTAAGAGCCCTTCTCCTATTACTAATTTTTTTAACCCTTCTACCCCTATGACTCAAAGAATTGTTGGTAAAGGTAAAATTGAGACTGAGCTTGTGAAAGCGACTCTAGAGAAGAGAAAACACTCTCCTCTTCTCTTAGACTTACCCAAGGCTAAGAAGTTTAAAAAGGATCTCAATCCTCATAATGAAGTCATTACTATTAGTGAAGAGGGTGCACAAAGAGGATTTGAAAGAGAACAAGCAGGGGAAAGCTAGCGAAGGTAGTGGTGGTCGTAGGTCATCTCACTTGGCTAAAGCTACTTCTAAGGATAAGAAAGAATAACAAAAAAATCACTATGTATGAAGGGGAAGACTTGGATATTGAAGAATTCAAAGCCTAGGTGGATGAAGATTCTGATGGGATGGATTTTGAGGATTTTTCCTATGATATGGGGGAAGAGGAATCATAAGAAGAAAATGAAGATGATGATGATGAGGAAACTAAGATGGAGGAGGACCAAAAGAATGATAATCTGACTATTCTAGATACTAGGAATACCAACAATGAGATTAACAATGATGATTCTAGCATGGATTTTATGAAAAGAAGACTAACTTATTTGTAGGTACAGGTGGAAGACATGGAGAAAGCCTTGGTAACACTGATGAAGGTGACTAATAGGTTGATGTGAAGAGCGATGATGGGTGTAGTTTCTGGACAAACAAAAATTACAAGGAAGCTGAAAAAATTGGGAAGTCTGATGATTTAAAGGTGTTGGATGATTTAGAGGGACTTGAGTGGAGGCAATACATCTCCCTCATTGGTGAATATGGGGACCTATTGAGGAAAGCCAAGTAATGGCTTTCTCTTTTGATGATGCTTAATGACTGCTCTCCTCTTTTTATCTTTTTGCTTCCAAATTCCAGACTACTATTTCATTATAGCCTTGTTATGGTTTAGAACTACTTGGTATATGGTGGATTTGATTAATGGCCTACGTAGTTTTAAGTACTCTGGAAAAAATGTCATGTTTTTTATTAATTATGGTTGGTCTATGGTTATGGTTATGAATTATGGCTTGTGTGCCACCCTAGATGCAGTTTTTTGATGTTGGTTGGTGGTGTTGTTTCCCACCTTATTTTTCGTTCATTTTTTTTTGTTTGGCTGTAACCATGGGATTAGGGCCCTTTCCCTACTTATCTAATCAAAAACACATGCTCGCACAATTATCTCCTTGTATATTCACTCACAAAATTCTCTTCAATTATACTTCACATTATTCATTTGTGCAACTAATGATTATATACAAGATATTACATTAAGTCTACTCCATGTTGGGTAGGGATTCGTAATTAAGAAAGATGACGTAAGTTGGACCTAAATTCAAATTACACAAAACATGTAACAGGTTGGTCCTATTGCCACCAAAATAACATGATTTTGTGTGCTTCCACAAGAACCTTAACCAAGTCTTATCTTAACACCACATGATAACTTTAAATTCCACACACTACTAGTCATTACCACATAGTTCACGAACACCAACTAGTTGATAGACAAGCACATAGAGCCTTCTATCACTTCAAACTTATTTCATGTTGAATATATCTTCTGGAAACTTTGGAATATGATAGAACATGTGTAGGAATACTATCCATTCAAACCATAGAGCCAAACTCACCTTCAAGAAGAAATACTTAAAATAATTGTATTTCCAGAGAAATCTCAATGCATTGAGATATTGAACTAAAATGTTATAGATCATACTTTTAGACCACTTCTATCATAGTGAATAGTTACATGCATGACATTGCAAACATACTATAATCAACAGGATTCACACTTATCTTCTGATATCCAAGTATGATACATTTAATCTTCGTTGTTCAGTAGATATTGTATAACACACTTCCTAAACACAAAAACTCCTCAAATTCTTTTATCAATATAGCTAGCAATATATATTTCTACAACTCAAAATGATATGATAGTATAATTACCAACATAGAAAGGTATACAACTTCATTTAATTCTCACTGATCCCTTGAAAATATACCTTTGACAGTAATAAACTCCTTTGACATCAATGATAACCTTTGTTCAAGATTCCTATGTTGCATGGTGGCATTCACAAAACTTCACACACTCCAACCTTCACTTCACAACATGGAAACATACATTTCTTGCATTAACTATCATAATTAACATTTAAGCTTGCTAATTTTGTATACAGTTATTACTCATGAACACATTTGAACTTCATGTTTCATAATTTCCAATGCTTAAAATTTATTACCATGTCATTTTCATACCTTCTATTGGAGGATAAATAGCATCCTTAGTTGAGTGGAGGGGTATCCAAAAGGTCTTTATTTTTTTCATTGTTGTCAATTTCTTACCTATTACCAAGAAAATGATAGTTCAGAGGAGAGTAGAAGTATTAAGAGTTGAATTGGTTAATAAAGAAAACATGGAGCATAGTAGAGAAAGAAGCAAAATTGGTTGATCATTCAAGAAAAAAGAAGAAATATAATTGGTTAAATTATAATGGGAGGTGATATTGTAAGAAGAGATCTCACAACTCATAATTTTCTGCTAGAATATAGGAAATGTTTGCCCATCTTCCAGCAGGCATGTTGGCTAGATTATTTTCTTAGACTTACATAATATAATGAGCTCATGAACCAATAATTTTCTAGTACTTTGCAAAATGATGAGACTATTTTTGAATGCACAAGACAACTAAGAGGGGGGTGAATCATTTATACCTTAAAACTTCAAAACCCTCATACACATTTAGATCCACATTAATGCGATTAACCCTTAATATGTTATAATGATTTAGCATGAAAGGAAAATAACA
The DNA here is from genome assembly GCA_007258455.2 of Sequoia sempervirens. Lineage (NCBI taxonomy): Eukaryota > Viridiplantae > Streptophyta > Pinopsida > Cupressales > Cupressaceae > Sequoia > Sequoia sempervirens. Next base: position 27,940,314 of record VDFB02000010.1, on the reverse strand, counting down.
AAAACTGAAACAAATCAACACCATGCACAAGAGAACACCATATTTACGTGGAAAAGCCATGGTGAGGATTAGCTTACAATATAAAGTAATTCAACATTAAATACTTTAGGGCTCACTACTAGAGGGCTCACTGTCCAAGAAAAGAAAGGCTCGCTGCTAGAATAAAAAATAATATAGAGAAGAACATTACATAGAGAAATCTATCTCAATGCAACAGAGAAATCCACCATAATGTCTCCAACACCTTCGCATCTTGACTAAAGAATTGTAGAAACCTTCCACATACTGCATCTAGTAAACTAACACATAAAATCTCGCACTATACTTCTCAAATTCACACTCTAACACTCTAAAATTTGCATCATTCACATCTCTCTTGTCTATCTTATCATATTTCAACAAATCAACTCTTATTTATACCATCCTCAACCTTGAAACCATTTTCCAAGGTTATCTTTGCACATCAACCATGTAAATTCAAATTAGTTCAACACCAAAACACTTTTGTGGTGGATATAAGTAAAAGAAGACCACATCATTCTTTATTTGGGACTCAAATCTATAACACCATGCTACAACGTGCTTCTACAAACAATAAATATATGTTGTAATTAGTGTAAACACCAAAGTCAATCATTGTCTGTGTAAACACCATTAAAATTTTAAGTACATGCTTCCTTTGATTAAACAACACCTTACAAACAATAAATGTCACTTGAACATAACCTAGAATATTCCATAAACACCCTAAAATCCAACAAACTCCTCTACAACAACTTCTACCTAAAGAATGTGCACACCTAGTACACTCAAACAACTCTGACATATATTGCAGCTTAAGAAACTAAATTTCAAAGAACCAAACCTTGAACAAACTCAACTAAAGAAAGATACCAACACCATAAATGCACCTTTAGATCCGTAAGATCTAAAACCATACTACAAATAAATGCAGAGAAAACATATTTCTCCCAGACAATTTTGCAATACACTATTCACACACTGGTGAACACAACTTCTTCTGTACAATAATCTAGCACAATTTTTTTTGAATATAACACCTCTGAACACCTCTTATCAACATATCTAAAATGCACAGGTAGATCTTCAACCTAAAAGAAATGCAGAGCAACACCAGAACACTACTCTACAACCTAAAACAATACTACAACATTATTTTATCTTTTTTTAAATTTTCTCTAAAGCACTTGAAAACCAAGCACCAGAGACACATCCTCATAATTTTCATTACTTCCTTAACCATGGAAAAAATATTATCAAATAAACACTAGATATTGACACCAATAGCTTACTAATGACAACATAAGACAACTAATGAAAGAAGATAACATCAACATACTCTTGCAACAATCTCCCTCAATAATGATATTCTTCCTCCTCATACAGTTGACACCAAAGACAAAACAAGCTTGTTGACATCAATGACAACACCAACCTTCTCATACTTGCAACAATCTCCCCCTTTGTTATTGATGGAAACATAGGATGTGAAAAACCATCAAAGACACAACAACTATGCTCCATACCTATTTCCTTTTCTCTTTCTCATTACTCACTATCCCCCTTTCAACTTATCTTTTTCACATTATTATCTCCCTCTTAACTATCTTCTTTCTCTCTCCTTTAACTTTCTTCTTTTTCACATGACTCTCTCCCCTTTGACATCAATGGAAAAGGACAAAATATATGTGTATCACTGATGTTTTCCCCTTTGGCATCATTTATCCTTTTTACAAATTCTCTACAACTTTATTTTCTTCAATGCTCAGTACACTCCCCCTTAGGAGCAGACACCATATTGCACTAATCAATAACCACAATGCAATGACAACACACCCTCCCCTTGACTACAACAACCAAACTATGTCACTACCTACTCCCTCTAAGAGGTAGTCACCAACATTAGTCCAAACATAAGAATGGATCTTGGAATCCATTGGATTGATGCATCTCCTTATGCATCTAGTTCAAAGAAGGAAGGGAAATGACCCCCAACTTCTCTTGGAGATACTCAAATATATCCTTAGGAAGAGCCTAAGTGAATATACCAGCAACTTGATCCTTTGTAGGCACATACCCAAGATTAACTTCATTTTCTACAACCTTCTCTCTTGAAAAGTGATACTGGATTGAGATATGTTTTGTCTTTGAAAGTATTGATAGATTCTTTAAAATATTGATTGCACTTGTATTATCACCCTAATATCTTTCAATGTTTTCCTCATCCACAACACTTGTGTGCAGCAAGATGCTACTACAATGTACTTTTCCTCTGTAGTAGATAATGACACTGAATATTGTTTCTTAATTAGCCATGACACTAATCTACATCCAAGAAATAATTTTCCACCACTTGTATTTTCTATTCATCCACACAACCAGCCCAATTTCATCTGTGTAAGCACTCAGAGTAAAATTAATATCCTTTGGATACCACAAGCCATGATCTAGAGTGCCCTTCAAGTATCTGAATATCTTCCTTCAAGTATCTGAATATCTTCTTCATTGTTGCAGCATGTGACTCTCTAGGATCTTCTTGAAATCTAGCCACAAGACTAACTACATGCATGATATTCAATCTAGTAGAATTTAGATATAGCAGATCACCAATCATTGATCTATACTTTCTCTAATCATCCTTAGGAGATTCATCATTCTTGCTCAGCTTGCAACTAGTAACCATAGGAGTACACACTAGTTTAGCATTTTCCATTCCAAATTTCTTCAAAATTTCTTTGACATACTTTTATTGTGAAATAAAAATACCTCTTTTTTGTCTGATTTATTTGCAATCCAAGGAATAAATTCATCTCTCCAAACATATAAATTTCTAACTCTTTCTGCATTTTCTCTGCAAACTTCTTACACATATCTTCATTGCCTCCAAAAATTATGTCATCAATATATATGACCACAATCAAGATTTGATCTTTTTCAACTTTAAAGTAAAGATTGATATCTATGATACCTTTATTGAATCCTTGTTGTATCAAATACTTATCCAACCTTGCATACCAAGCTCTAGGAGCTTGCTTTAATCTATATAATGCCTTCTTCAATCTACAAAACATATCTGGTTCATTTGATAACTAAAATCCTTTTAGTTGTTCTATGTATACCTCTTCTTCCAATTCTCCGTTCAAGAAAATAGACTTCACATCCATTTGATAGAATATGAAATCCTTTTGTGTTGCAAAGGCCAAAACATATTGATAGCTTCCATTCTTGCCACTAGAGTAAATGTCTCCTCAAAATCTATTCTATCAACCTATCAGTAGCCTTTACACACAAGCCTTTCTTTGTTCCTTACTACTTCTCCATTCTCATTTAGTTTGTTTTTAAATACCCACTTAGTTTCAATCACATTTTTTTTGCAGGTCTTGGGACAAGTTCCCAAGTCTGATTCTTCTCAATTTTCAATAGTTCTTCTTCCATAGCCTTGATCCAATATTCATCTTTGCATGCCTCAATCATTATTTTAGGTTCAACTTCAAAAAGTAAACATAGATTTACCTATTGTTCAGTAGCTTTCCTTCTTGTCAGTACACCTTTGTTATTATCTCCAATAATCTAATTTTTAGAGTGATTCTTCTACACATACTTAGGATTTTTAAGAGTCCTTTTCAAAGCTTCTTTTTCTTCAGCTTTTTCTTCTTCTCTATAAGAAGACTCATTTGATTCATATCCATCTATCATCATTGAATTATTTTGTAAATCTTCATCAACCTTGATACTTGCACTCTCAACAATCTTTCTCATTCTCTTGTTGTAGCATTGGTAAGCTTTGCTTCTACTAGAATATACAAGGAAGATACCTTCATCAAACCTTGCATCAAACTTTTCTAAGTTGTCTTCATCTCTTCTAATATAACATTTTCTTTCAAACACTCTAAAGTACTTAATAGTAGTAATCCTTCCATACCATAGCTCATAGGGAGTCTTTGTACTATTTTCTCTTGCTTGAACTCTGTTAAGTATATAAACAATAGTATGAATTAATTCTCTCCAGTTGACTTCTAGTAGATTTTCCTCTTTCATCATTGTTCTTGTAGCTTCTTGAATAGTCCTATTCTTCTTTTCAACTACTCGATTTCGTTGAGGATTCCTAGGGGTAAACACGTGTCTCTTTATGCCATGATTCTCATAAAATATGTTAAACTCATTGGAGGTGAACTTTCCACCTCTACTCAAACATTTATTTTTCATATCCATTTCATTCTCAACCAAAACTTTGAATTATTTAAACCTGTCTAGAGCTTTTTATTTTTCTTTGAGAAAAAAAATCCATGTCATTCTAGAATATCATCAATTAAAAGCATGAAATACCTATCACCTTGAAGACTTATTACTCTTGTAGGACCACAAAGATCTGTATGCACTAATTCTAATAGCCTGGTAGTTGATTGTTCTTTGAATTTGAAGCTTCTTCTTGCTTGCTTTCCAATTTCACATTCTTTACACATAGCATTAATAGGTTTTGTAATCTTTGGCAGATCTCTCACAGCTTGAACTAAACTTATCCTTACTAGGCTATAAAATTTGATGTGACATATTCTTCTATACCATAGCCAACTTTCATTAATCTGAGTCATAAAGTAGTGACCATTAGCACCCTTAAGCTGATAAAAAATTTCATATGTTCTTTTTCCAATAGCAACCATAGTTTTGGATCCTTTTCCGATCTCACATCCATCAACCTGAAACATAATATTGTATCCTTTGGTACACATTTTTCTAACACTCAAAAGGTTATGTCTCAAACCCTTAACAAAGTAAACATCATCAGTATTATTCTTGCCATCAAAACTGATAGAACCTTTTTCCACATATCTTAGCAAATGTATCATCACCAAATATAAGACATCCTCCATCATACTTTTCAAGTCTAACAAAATTACTCTTGTCATCGGTCATATGATTAGAGAATTGACTATCAATGATCCAATAGTTCTTCTCCTATCTAGCATGAAAGGTAGATACAAAAGTACCTTCAGTCTTATCCTTTGTCTTTGGAGGGATTTCCTTCACACATCTCTTAGAGTTAGTAGGAATATACACATATTTTAAAGCCATGAACAAGCATTCATCATCATCAAAAATTCTTGCATATTCTCTAAAATAATAATATTTCTTGATCATCTTACCTTTGTTCTCCTCATTTTTGTTATTCAAAGCTCTGTTTAGACATCTTGAAGCATAGTGACCTATATTTCCACAACTGAAAATTTTTAAAGGAATCTTACCATTGTACTTACCAGTACCATTCTTCAGTCTCCTTATAAAGTTGGCTTGTATATCATTAAGATCCTCCTAATTTGATTCCTTGTTCTCCTCTGATTTCTCAACCTTAATAGTAGTCTCAACGTTTGCACCACTATTTGTTCCAAATTCTCTCATTTCAAAAGTAGTTAAAGAACCATAAACCTGATCTCTGGTATATTGATTCAAATTTCCAAATTCTTTAATAGCAAACACTTTATGACTATAGGATTTGGGAAGAGTTCTGAGAATTTTCTTGACCTCTTCTAGTTCTTTGAGTTCACCACCAAGACCTCTAATGGAGATGATAACCTCATCTACCCTTTGCATATAGCTTGTAACATTTTCTTCTTCATACACCCGCAATTTCTCAAACATGATCTTCAAATTTTGCATCTTAGCTTCTTTGACCTTATCATATCCTTCATAAATTCTTTCCAACTTATCCCAAATTGCTTTAGTAGTTTTCATACTCATCACTTTTACTAATTTATAATTATTAAGACTACTTAAGAGAGCATACCTTGATTTACCATTGGTTTCATAGGCTTCAATCTCATCAGCAATACTTGGACCATTTTTAGGTTTAGTGTATCCATCCTTAATAGACTTCCAAACATCATATCCAAGGTAAAATAGAAAACTTTCCATCTTTTTCTTCCAAAATGCATAATCCATTCCATGAAATATAGGGATCTCTTTCTTGTGTGCCATCCTAGATCTACCTCAAGAAGTTAAGCTTTTATTCCAAGGAATCTTTCTCTAATACTAATTTTTGAATGCATAAGACAACTAAGAGGGGTGTTGAATCAGTTGTACCTTAAAACTTCAAAACCTTCATACACATTCAAATCCACATTAACAGACAATTAACCCTTAATCTATTATAATGATTTAGCATGAAAGGAAAATAACAAAAACTAAAAAAATCAACACCATGCACAAGAGAACACCACATTTACATGGAAAACTCATGATGGGAAAAATCGATTAGCTCATAATATAAAGTAATATCAACACTGAATACAATAGGGCTCACTACCAAAATATATAAGAAGATAGAGACAAATGTTATATAGATAAATCTATCTCAATGCAATAGAGAAATCCACCACAATGTCTCCAACACCTTCACAACTTGACTGAAGAATTATAGATACCTTCTAAGTCTAACTACATCTAGTAAAATAACACATGAAATATTGCACTGCACTTCTCAAATTCATACTCTTAACCCTTTGAAATTTGTATCATTCACATCTCTCTTGTCTATCTATCATCCCTCAACAAATAAATTCTTATTTATGCCATCCTCAACCTTGATTCTATTCTCCAAGGTTGGCTATGCACATTAATTGTGAAAAGTCAATTTAGGTCGACACCAAAACGCTTCCATGGAAAATATAAGTGAAAGTGGACCACACAATTCCTCCGCCATGCTACAACACACTTCTACAAATAATAAATATCCACCGCAATCAGTGTAAACACCAGGGTCGATCATTACCCATGTAAAAACCATTAAAATTTTAAGTGCACACTTCCTTTGATTCAACAACATCCTGCAAAAAATAAATGTCACCTAAACATAACCTATAATATTCCATAAACACCCTAAAATCCAACAAACTCCTTCGCAAAAACTTCTACCTAAAGAATGTACACACCTAGTACACTCAAACAACTCTACCATATACCGCAACTTAAGAAACTGACTTTCGAAGAACCAAACCTCAAACAACCTTGACTGGAGAAATATACCGACACCATAAACACACCTTAAAATCTGCAAGATCTAAAACCAAACTATGGAGAAATGTGAAGAAAATATATTTCTCCCAGACAACTCTGCAATACACTGTTTACACACTGGTAAACACAACTTCTTCTGTACAATGATCCAACACACCAAATTTTGAATATAACACCTATTATCAACATATCCAAAATGCACAAGAAGATCTTCAACCTAGAAGAAATGTTGAGCAACACCAAAACACTACTCTACAACCTAGAACAACACTGCAACACAATATTTCCTATTTTTATCAAATTTTCTCAAAATCACTTGAAAACCAAGCACCAAAGTCACATCCTCATCATTTTAATTATTTCCTTAACCATGGACAAAATCTTATCAAAGAAAAACTATACATCGACACTAGTAGCTTAATAATGACAACATAATGCAACAAATCAAAGCATAGATAATATCAACATACTCTTGCAATAATATCCCTCAATAATGATCTTCTTCCTCCTCATACAGTTGACACCAAAGACAACACAAGATCATTGACATCAATGAAAATTTCAATATTCTCATACTTGCAACATCTATTGTGAGGGGACTAAGGGTTGATGTAGTAGAGGTAGCCATAGTAGAGGTATTAGGTCTATCGAGAATAGGAGAAGAATTCTCTATCAAAGCAGATGCAATTGCCGCTAGAAATGAATTTTCATTACCAAGAGAGAATTTGGATTATTTTTCACAAGGTACAAAATTTATTTCTTTGCCTTGTCTTTGGGTCTTGGTCACTTCATATACTATTAAATATTTGACTTATGATGGAAGAAATTCATTGTTATATACTATGTATTTTAAGCTCCTCATTCATCTACGCCATTAGATATTGGTAAATGTACCAAATTTTATGTATAATTTTCTAAAAAGGATTTCATTAAAGTATTAGAGGAAAATGAGTCAATCTACTCTTTCCCATTTCTATTTAGTCACTTTACTTGTTAAAATAATTCTTAGGATTTAGTTTCCCAATTATCTTGGGAATATTTTCTAAATAGCAACAATTTTAACAACATTATTCCAAGACAAAATAAAAAAGGGGTTAAAGAATAGGAAATGGAAGAACCTCTTACAGATGAAAGTGGGGGATACATACCCTATGGTTCCCATACTACAACACCTAGCCACAACATAGAGGAACTTGAAGAGTAGAAACTATAGGAAACTCAACCTGTAGTATCTACAGAGTAGCCCATAGCTGAAGAGGACACAAAAACCCTATATTCTAATAAAAGCCCTTCCAAGACAAACAGAATGAAAGGTATGGCCTCTACTTCTAAACCATTGAAGAAGAAGAAACATCCTACACCATCAAGAAGGTGATCACATCACCTAAGGAAAAGAGGACTTGTGAAATGTAAGGATAAAAAGAAAAAGATGTTATGATTGAGACTAATAGAGATTCTAACGAAAATATTCCTAATAGTGATACTACAACACCAATTTTGTAGACCCTGTATATGAGTAGTACTTATGAATCAAATTTAGAAAATATTTTAATGGCCAAAAAGAAGAAAAAACCTCTGGGAAGCCCTATTTCAAAAGGGTTTGTACACTCAGAGGAGGTAGGAGAAGTGTAATTTTTGAAAAAATAAGAATGTTTTTTGTTGGAAGAAAGAAATACAAGCAAGGAAATCCAAGAGGCTTTGTAAAGGATAAAACATTTAGAAGAGTAATTGAAATCATGAAAATAGAAGGAAAGTGAAAGGGATGCAAAGATTAGGGAGTTGGAAGAAAAACTCCAAAAATTTGAGCAAGGGTCAAGGTTAGAAGTGTCAGCACAACTTTCCATAGTTGGAAGGAGTGAAAAGGATAAAAAACCTAAGAGCTCAATTGGATATGTAAGAACACCCACTATTCCCATTGTTGTGACACTTGGTATTGAGTTGTGGAACAAAATAAAGGAGTTTTCCCAAAAAAAAAAAAAAGGATTGGAAAAAAGAGAAAATAGAATTACTATCCACACATGCCAGAGAAATTGAGAAGCAAGAGATAAAGATAAATAAATTGAAGGTAAAAATTGATGAATTGGTAGATAAGACAGTTCAGTTGATGAGGTGTAGACCTCCTACCAAGGTATACACTTTGTTCTTGCAAGAATTTTTTTTGTGTTTTCAATTTAATCAAATAATCAGTGATCTTGTTGCTATGAATTCACACTTATTGTTTTTAGAAGTTTTCCATTGGTCTATTCTAGAGATGCAAGATCAGTTGTGTGAATTTTATTTGCACAACTTGATTCTTTCATATGAAACTATTTGGAACCCACTCATATCTGTGGGAGATGTTTAGATTAGGGTTTTAGCTTCCTATATTAAGAATAAACATCAGAGGGGTCAACTAATGGAAGAATATCAAGAGAGATAAATCACTCCCTCTAAGTTGAGAGAAGAAGTGGAAAATCCAAATGCAATGGTAGACCAATGGATAGACCTCATAGAGAAGAGGGGAGTTGCAGCAAAAATTATGGAATGTAGAGAATGGGACTACAAAATATTCAAGGGACTAGTAGTAGGAACAATTAGAGGAACTTGACTTTGCTGAAATCATATGGAAAGTACTCACCCCAAAGCTTAAAAAGGAGCCTCATTTTATTTATAAATGTGTGGCAGTAATTGGAAGATCACACAAATACATTGTAACTACCTTTAGAAATGGAATTTCTTGGCTTCCTCTAAATTTTCATCCTCCTCTCCACTTGTTCCTCATAGTGGTCACACTAGATAGGGAGGAAGTGAGATAAAGATGCTACAACAAAGAATAGAAGATTGGAAAAGATCTTAGACCAACATGATTTCTATTTGAATCAAGTTAAAGGAGTGACCAGTGTTGTGGACTAAAGAGGGACTACATTGTAGTATAACCTTCAACCTTAAAGCTTGCTTGAGGAAAAGTAAGAGCTTTAGTTGTTGGGAATGATGGGATTTATAATTGGCTAGTTTCCCATTACTATTTCATACTTTTTATCATTTCTTTTTGCAAATTTTTAAGACATTACCAAGACCTTTTATACCTTACATATACTTTAAAGAAATTTTAAGCATTTGGAAATGGAAACATATGTTAATATATGTATATATGAATTCACAAATGTCTATGAAATTTAGTATGATTTTAGGTTTAATTTATGATTATTGATAATGAGAATTCCCTAGAAAATAAAACTAGCATTTGTAGCAAAGACAACTGTCAACCCACAACAACAAGCTTCTGAACCTGTAGCATAAGGACTGCAGTTCATTGCAAAGAAGACAACCGATTGGGGCACAACACTTTCAAAGGAAGATAGAGATGATAATTTATTGATTAGTTCATGGATCACCTAGTAATATTCTTACCTGCCAATAAGACAACTAGGAGAAGAAGAAGTCTATTTTCAACAGGACTGAATTATGACATAACTATTTTGTTGAGCATATTTCTATTGTAAATGGTTAAGTTTGTTGGACATAGAATCCGTGTTTGACTTCTCTACTCCTATATCAAGTACTTAGTATTTTATGTTTTTAGACTCAGTCCTCTTTCTATTCTTGAGGAAGAGTTTACAAATGTTCATTAGTTTTTTTTCAAATCATGAATAATGGGACTCCCTCATATACCCTATAGTAGGATCCCCTTCTGAGGAGGAGATCTAGTAGTACTAGTAGTAGCAACAATATTATGTGAATATGTGTTATTGAACAAAGATCTTCAGCAAATTTCCTATTATATTTTGTGTAATAGTTATGTGTTAGAATGTAATAAAATAGAATTGATTTGATACAATGATTTGTTGAGTAAGTGGTTGACAAGATTTGGTGGAAGCAACAACTCAAGCAAGGGTTGCTTGAGGTATTGTTGAACCACTTTAATTTAGTTTGCTAAATTAGACTATGTATTGAGAATTTAAATGCATTAATATTTTAATTAAATGTTTCAAGTTTATGTGATTGTAAATAAATGTGTTACAATTCATGAACTAGATTATGTAGCTTAATTTTGTGTTTCATACTTTGTAGGATTAGTTAAGTTAGGACACTACAATTTAATAGTTAATGGTTACAGTATTAAGCATTAGGTACCTATAGCATAAGGTAGTTACTTGTATTCTTTTACTTTGTTTTATGAATTAATAATTTATTTTAATTTAAAGATTTTACTATATTTTCATGTGTTTATATGCCTATACTCAATCGATGTAGGATGTCCAAAATCTATGAATGCATATAATTTTTCAGCACAATCTAAATTGTTATGACTCATTGGTTGATGATTTAATGCAACCCACTTATGAATGATGAATTGTTTAGTTAGGGATCCTAAGGTCCTATAAGTTGTGTGCATACCTAGTGGCACCAAGTTAATTAGGCATTAGGGAGGCTCCAAACAGATGTGCCCACCAAAGCTTCAATTCCACCCAACAAAGTAGTAATTGTGTAACTTTACATAAAAGCTCAAAATATAGAAAAAAAAGCCAAAAATGTAATTTTGAGGGTCAAATTATCAAATTTCAGTCTCAAAAAATTGTAAAATTAGGGTTATCAATTAAATATCAAACACACAGAAGTCAAAAAATAGAAAATATTAAGCAACAAGAAATTGCACCCATCTAAGCTACAGATGCACCATTCTATGCAACAAATGTGTCATTCAGTGCAACATATGTACTCAACTTCTCAACAATTGCACCCATGTTCTAGGCAGTTGTGACATGTTGAAAACGATTGCACCAAACAACCCTGTAACTTTAAAAAACACATAAACTCACAAAAAAACAAGGTTAAATTAGGGACAAAGGTGTCCCACTAGGTGTGCCAAAATGTATGATCTAAAAATCTAACTATGAAACTAAAAAGTAAGCAATAATCAACAAGCATTCACAATCAAAAGATCATAACAATAGAAAAAATAACATAAACTAATTCAAACAAGATGTAAACCTGCAAACACTGAAACACACAATTCACCTTAGATCTCTCCTCTATTCACCTTGGAGAATGGTGTTGAAATATTTTCTCTTAGATTTTAAATAAGCACAATAGCAATAAAGTACTGTAGTAATTCGAGTATAGTTTTGTTGCATGATTTGAGATGAAAAATGAATGATAGGATGGTTGCATTTATAGATTTTTGGTGACATTGATCAAAGTTATTGAGATCAAAGGAAATGCTAAAAAGGATCAATTGTGGAGGATTGATGAGAGGATTTGATTGATTGTTAACTGATTGCATGATTTTAGATAAATGATTGCATGATTTTGTTAAGAGGATTGAATGGAGTGATAACTAGGAGTAGCATGTTGTTAACATGATTAATTGCTCAATTAACTGATTTGATAGATTAGTGAACTCGAAGTGAGTGGGAGTGAAACAAAATTGATGGATTAGTGGATTGAGTTGATTTCTTAGTGGATTGGTCTAGTTGAAGAGTGAAGTGAGAGTCAACCCTAGTTAACTAGTGAGGTGGAAATGCATGGAAAATAATAAATTGATTAATTATTAATGGTATCTGCAAAATAGATTAAATAAATGATTTTATTTATTTATTTGGAGAATTGATAAATTAAATAATTGAATAATTATTTAATTTTGAGAATTGGGGAATTAATTAAATAATAACAAATTACTCAATTAATGAAAGAATAATTAGTATATTAATTAAATAATCAAAATTATTTAATTAATAGAGGAAATTGATAAAATAGGTATTTTAATTAATGAAATTATTTAATTAAATGCAAAAGATAGATTGAGGGTACCTAATGATGGAAAATGATGGTGTTTCGATAGGAATATGTTAGTCAAATTTAGGTGTCTATAGCTATAACATGGGTTTTGGTACAAAATATAATGCCCTAGGTTTCACCTAGACATTAATACATGATTTTTTTTGTTACAAATGTGACACCATCATGTCATGTTGCACACCTACACACATAAGGTAACTTGAAATTAAACAATAGCACACAAGGCATACAATAATCAAGACACCATGTATGGTGACACAAGAAGAATTTACTTACCAAATGTAGAGCTTCCAAATAATTTTGTAACTTTTATAGAACTTGAGAGTTCCCATACAATTATATAGTTTGTAGAACATCAGAACTCGTATACAAGTATATATTTTTATATAGATTTCAAGTTTCTTTGTAACTTTTTAGTTTTGTGAAACTTAAAATTTTCATTGCAATACAGTCCCTTTCAATTGAAAGTGAACATGCTCAATACCTACAACCCTTCAACTTGAGGAACTTTAGATTTTATATGCAAGTTTATAATGCCTACTATTAAGTTTTGATTTCTACCAACACACTATATAATTTAATAGTTCACATTTATATTTGTAGATCCTATTGTAGACACCCAAATCTAACTAACATATTTCTTGGAAAACATCATCATTTTTCCATCATTAGGTTGTTGAAATGCACAAGACAACTAAGAGGGGGGTGAATTAGTTGTCACCAATCACACAAATCTCAAACAATTATTAGCTCCACATCCACTTTAATTTGTTATTAAGTATGAGCATGAAGTGCAAATAATAGAAAGCAATATCAACACAAGAAACACCAGATTTATGTGGAAAACCCAATAAGGGAAAAACCACAGTGAGGATTAACTCACAATATAGAGTAATTGCAAAACTGATTACAAAGAGGCTCATTTCCAGAGGGCTCACAACCCAAGATAGGACTCACTGTCCAAATGGGAGGCTCACTACCTACAGATACAAAAAGATAGAAATAAGAATGTTACTGTTGTCAATCAAATATGCACCCTTTGTCAGATTTGCAGAAATCAGACTATCTGTTGAAACATGGAAACTCTTTTCAGATGTGGGTGCCCTATGCGAAAAGAGAATCTCTAGAGTGAGCTGGTTCTCTGAAAGATGAATCCTATTCTAAATGATCTTCTTGGAAAAGGGATAGAGAATAACTAAAATTAAAACCTATGACCTATAATGATCCTCAAACTTAATAATGACTTTGATATTTCACCCACAACTGTCTTCAGAAAAACAACAATGAATTCACAATCTCTCATGAACACCAGTGCAAAATTGATTTGCATGAAGGTTTATATTTAAACACAACATGCAACCTGCAACAAATGAACTTTCTGCATCGATGATCTGCAATAATAGGATATAAAGAGGATCTATAAACAGAATCATAATATAAACATCATACTAAAACTACAAGTTGAGACAGAAATTGGAGATAGGAATGTTGATTTTTATTAGATGGAGTGAAACACTCAAAACTTGAGTACAAAGAAGTTTACAAGCTCAAAAATGTGTAAGAGCAAGAAATTGGAATCTGAATTGAGAAGAAGAAGAAAGCTAAGTCTTCTTCAAGATAAATCCCTCCAAAAACCCTAATCCGAGCTCATAAAGAAAGCTCAAGGAAAAGGCATCAAAACTGTCTCAAAAGTCTACACAAAAGCAGAAAAAACTCACCCTTTCCATGTTCACACTGTCCAACCTCTAAAAATAGACTAAATCTGCTTTTAAAGCAAATAAAACACCTTATCTCTCTAAGAGGAATCTCAAATCCGACCCAAGGAAAAAATCTCAACCCCAATCTGCTAAAAATAGCAAAGAGATAAAAACAATCTGCTTTATCTTTGCTTTACATGATATGCAGATTTTCACAATTTGGCTAATTTTTGAAACTAAAGATTTTTTTGAAAATATTTTGCAAAATTACAACTTATATCTCCATTTACAATGCTTGATTTTTCCAAAAAATAATAAAACATATGAATATCTCCTATCATATCCCCTAATTGATTTCTCTAAAATCAATTAAAAAATGAGACAAACCCTAAATATGAAAGCTCATCTCCAAGGAAAAACTGATTATATCGTTCTTATTTTAATTGATTTTCTCCAAAATCAATCAAAAAACTAAGGCATTAGATCATCCCTCGATTTTCTTAAGACATAATGACCAAAACCTAAAGTCTAAGGCCATACGAATATTTTATTTGACCAACCTAAAGACTTAGGAAAAACAAAAAGAAATGAAAGTCTCCACAATATTCGACCTAAGAAATACATAAGATATAACAATAAAGTTCTCATCCCTAAGTCGAATTAGGGTTTGTGAAACCCTAATGAACAAAACACAAGGAACCTATCATTTCGCCTCATTTTTCAAAGTGAACTTTGGAAGGAATGCTTGGATAAGAGGAAAATGTGTTGCCATGAGAGAGGTTAGGGTTTTGTTTGGAACTCCATGCGGGTTCTCCTCACCTTGACTCTTCTACAGATTTGGCCTCTACTGGTAAGCTTGACTTGTGCATTCTATTATTTCTTTTCTGGCTCCCTTC
The DNA here is from genome assembly GCA_007258455.2 of Sequoia sempervirens. Classification (NCBI taxonomy): domain Eukaryota; kingdom Viridiplantae; phylum Streptophyta; class Pinopsida; order Cupressales; family Cupressaceae; genus Sequoia; species Sequoia sempervirens. Next base: position 27,924,911 of record VDFB02000010.1, on the reverse strand, counting down.
AATGAGAAGAAGGCCCTACTGGCCGTGGCTATAACACATTCCTAATGCTTGTTTATCTTTATACTCTCCTCTTCACTAGTCACCAACATATAGGCTAAAGTTATGTCCTATGGAAGCCTCTATTCAAGCTCTCCTTCCTTTGAATCTCCATCTGGCTCGATTTCTGCTATGCATGGTAAGGTTGACTGTCATTCTTGTTGGATCTCTTGGCTCTTTTGATGGTAAAATGAAAATCTCATAGGCCGCAACCATGAGATAACTATCTGATGCCTCTATTTTATTTTCTGTGCTTTTTCTTTGATACTGTCCTTGGTATCCACTATGAGAGCTTGACTCTTTGTCTCCTACTTTGTGACCTCGACCGTGGCTTATGTGTTCTCCTACGGGCATGAAATGGTAAGCCTTTTTGTTCTTCCTCGTTGTTATCCTTTTTTATAAAGCTTATAAAAACATTGAGGGTTTTGACAGGCCGCAAGCTTGAGATGCTTTACCATGAATTCCAGTCATAAAAGTTTGCATTATATCCATTCTTTATTCAGATTTGTAAAAAACCCTACATGGGTACTTGTAAAAATGAAGGAATTTTGCAGTTTATGAAAAAATCCAAAGTGGGTATCTCTGAAAATGAAGGAAAACATATGTTTCGACTCCTCCTCTAGAAAACCCCATGTGGGTATATGAAAAATAGACAAAAATCTATATATTTGATTATTCATGCAAAACTGGGCTCGATCCAACATGGTTTTCTGTTTTCTCAATTTTCTCCATATGGGTATTTATAAATTCTGAAGAATATGTGTATTTGGATGCATTTTCTGTTGTATTCCAGCTTGTCCATGGAAACACTGTATAAATATTATTTTCTGACAAAACCCCACCTGGGTGTATAATATTATAAGAAACACATATTTCCTTTACCTTACTATTGAAAACCCTCATTTGGGTATATGAGATTCTGACAATGTATCTTTTGTTTATATTTTCAATTGCCATTATAATGTTGTTCCCTCCTCGTACACAGAAATCCTTTTAATTGAATCTATAGATTAGTTGTTTGCTTTAGTCTCCTATGCACTCACAGTTATGCTCTTCATGGATGCCATCCAAATCCTCATTCATACCATTTCCTTTGTAAACTCTGCTCATTCTGGAAATGACTTTATGTATATGAATCCTTGAAAACCTGCCTAATAATTGTAATTTTTTTGAAGGTATAGTTTGAATGACAAAACAATTGAATGATAGAACAACACAAATATCCAAAACAGTGTATTCTGATTGTCTTCTTTTCAAAACAGTGAGGTATTTTGCATTCTCAGCCAAACTGAAATTGGCTATCTTGTTGAATCATTCACTTCACTTTACTAATCAGTTGGCTACTGGTCACTGTATTGATCTTGTCTCCTTATTTTGTTTGAAATCTGAAACTCCTTCACATGTCTCCATGCTTGACTGTCCTTTTAAAAGTATGCTCTTCTACCTAGCACTCTTCGTGCATTTTTTATGCTCCATTATTTAAAACTGATTTATACCTTGCTCTCTTCTGAAATGAAAGTCTGTAACATTTCTCTTCCTTGAGGCATTATGTATGCCTATTCACTATCACTGTCATGAGCATGAACACTATTGAACTTTGAATAATATCATGAACATGATGAACAAATAATACTAGGGCAGAAGAATATAACCATACAGTAGTGTTTGAGATGAATGTACTCAGTTGAATTAATCAAGCTAATTTAAATTAACTGTCCACCTGTAGCTTTCAGAAACATTTTTGACTGCTATGAATGAACAGTTGGCTTGATGGCTTGATGGATGAATTATGTTTTACTCTTCCAATTGTATATTTCCTTTCTTGATGAACATGATGATTGCAATCTCCTTCTTAGCCCACTTGTAATGAATAAGGGGTAGCATGCCGAGCTCTACCCTTGTGGGAGTCCATTTTTCTCCACATGCTTGATCTTCAAATGATAATCAACTTCATGATTTTTCCTATACCTGCACAAAGAAACAAACGATGTTAGCATAAAACAATATATGATGATGTTGATGTCTCTCTTCCATCTCATGTTTTTGCAGTTTTCTTGATTTTTTCAGTGTATGATTAGTAGCATACTACATTATCGTTGATGGTTCATGTAGGTATATTCATAGTCGGAGCTCTAACATCCCTCTCTTCCTTCCTACAGGTCAATGGAGCTCGAAGAAGACAAATGGTGCACCACTTCTATGACAGTCATCAATACAAAAAATGATGATTATGCTTATACTTATGAGATTATTCCTTTTATGCATCTTCCATAGTGTAGTGTGATGCTTATGATGCACTGTAACAGTTACATCCATGACTTGTGTGGATATTTAATTTCAATCTTCTACTTTTCACTTTGAAAAGAAAAAATGCATCTCAATGCAAATTTGTACTATCATTTGAATTATCGCAATCAAATGAAATTCTATAAATATGAATTACTTTATGAAACAAATGAAAGCATTATGTTGCTTAATCATTGTATGCTTAATTATGTACTTCATTTGATTCTGAAACATTGAATAGCAACTTCTGAAATTTTGTTTCCTCATTTCAATGCATAACTGTCACTTGATGAATAATGAATAAAGTGCAAACAACACTTAAGCATAACGCAAAAAATAACTGTAACTTCACTTAAGATATAACAGTATTTAATCAGCTCCACCAATTGAGTTGTAGCGAAAAATTGGTAACAGTTACATAGAGAATAATATCTCAATGCAACAGAAGATCCACCACAACAACTTCCACACATCCGTAGCCTTGATTAGAGAATTGTAGACACCATCAACTCACTGCTTTCAGGAGTCTAACACATTAAATTTCTCGCTGCCTCAATTCACTTTCACACTATCTTCACATCTGTCTTGCTTCTCACATAGTTTGTGGCGTATAATCCTTAACACTTTGCCTTGTATTTATACCATCTTCAATCTTAGAAACTTTCTCCAAGGTCGGTTACACAAAATTCATTTTACAAATTCAAATTAGGTCAGCAACTCAACATTCCTGAGGTGGATGAGAATGAGAGTGAACCAAACCAACACTTAACTAGGACCCAAAACAACATCTTGGATCAATCACATGCTTCCTTAATTGATACTTATCCTTTGTATGATGTGCAAACACCAGGTCAGCCAAACCTGATGAAAACACCAATGAACTTTGAAGTACACGCTTCCACAACAAGAAGATAACATGCAGACCACATAACATGCTTCACCATACACTAGAACACACCGATGAACTTTGAAGTACACGCTTCCACAACAAGAAGATAACATGCAGACCACATAACATGCTTCACCATACACTAGAACACATCTTAGATGCCTTCAAATTCATCTGTAGCTACTGTAAATACCTTTATACAAAAAACACTTTCCATTAATCCATCCAGACTGTACAAACACACATAGTAACTCTAAAACTAGTTTTCCAGATCACCAAACCACAAACACCTTTGATAGAGCATAGATAACATCATTACAAGCCTTCTTCTAGATCCACAAGACTAGAAACAAACCAACAAAGGAAAATGGAGCAGATACATTTCTCCTAGTCCACAGATAAACAACTTTGCCAGACCAGTTCTCAAACTAGTGAACTCAAATTTTACTCTTCATCAGACCAAAAGCTATAATCCATGATATATCACCCAAGGATGCACATAAACAACACTTCAGATCCACACAAGTATAGGATCAACATAGAAAAAATGTGGAGCACATACCAGAGCACATTCTAAACACACGCAATTTTGTCTTCACTATTTATTAATTTTCTCAAAAGCACTTGGTAAGTTGTCATATCAACACACCTATAACACCATAAAGATAGCTCCATGTAATCACATCATCTCTACAATATCTCAACTATGCATGCACCACCTGCAAGCACTTGTTTCCTTTATTTGCAACAACCTATACTGTGTTGACATCAATGACAACATTAATGACAACACCACCATACTCATTCATACTTACAACAATCTCCCCCTTTTTCATTGATGGAAACACATGACTCTCTCTCCCCATTTGACATCAATGGAAAAGAACAATTTTTTTTTACGTAATTCTAATCACTCCCCCTTAGGAGTGCACCATGACAACACACATCTCATACTACAACAATGATACTTCCTACTTCCCCTGAGGAGTAGACCCCATTCATCAGTTCAGAAAAATGATGAATTTGTAGATCCATTGGACTGATGTACCTCTATGTGCACCTAGTTCAAAGAATTAGGGGCAGTAACCCCCAAATTCTCCCTGAGATACTCAAAAGTATCCTTAGGAAGTGCCTTAGTAAATATATCAACAATCTGATCCTTTTAGACACATATTCCATCCTAACTTCATTCTCCAATACCTTCTCTCTCAAGAAATGATATCTGATAGACATATGCTTTGTCCTTGAATGCATTACTAGATTTTTTGAAATATTTATTGCACTTGTGTTATCACAGAAGAAAGGGATATGCTCATCACACATCACTCTTATATCCTTCAATGTTTGCTTCATCCACAATACCTATGTACAACAAGATGCTGCTACTATGTACTCAACCTATACAATGGATAAAGAAACTAAATCTTGTTTCTTTCTTAGCCATGAAACCAACCTACATCCAAGAAATAATGTACCACCACTGTACTCTTCCGATCATCTACACAACCAGCCCAATTTGTATCAGTGTAAGCACTCAAAGAGAAATTAGTATCCTTAGGATACCAAAAACCATAATTTGGAGTGCCTTTTATATATCTGAATATCCTATTCATAGCTATAACATGTGTTTCTTTGGGTTCTGCTTGAAATCTATCAACCAAACATATTGCATGCACGATATCCAGTCTAGTAGTAGTAAGATATAATGGTCCACCAATCATAAATCTGTACATGCTCTTATCAACTTTAGGAGATTCATCATCCTTGCTCAGTTTGCATCTAGTCACCTTAGGGGTACATAACGGTTTGGAGTCATCCATTCCAAACTTCTTTAGCAATTCTTTAACATACTTTGATTATGAAATGAATGTTCCCTTATTAGTTTGATTCACTTGAAGTCCAAGAAAGAAATTCAACTCACAAATCATAGACATTTCAAACTCTTTTTGCATCTCCTTTGCAAATCTCTTGGACATACCCTCATTTCCTCCAAAGATAATATCATCAACATACACAACCACTATCAATATTTTGTTTCCTTCAACTTTGAAATAGAGATTACTATCTATGAAGTCTTTGTTGAACCTTTGTTGAGTCAAGTGCCTATCCAACCTTGCATACCATGCTCTAGGAGCCTGTTTAAGTCCATAAAATGCCTTTTTCAACTTACAGACCATGTCTAATTGATCTAATAACTGAAATCCCTTCAATTGTTCCATGTAGACCTCTTCTTCCAATTCTCCATTTAGGAATGCATACTTAACATCCATCTAGTATACCTTGATATCTTTGTGAGAAAAAAATGCCAAAGACATCCGAATAGCCTCCATTCTTGCCGCCAGGGCAAATGTCTCCTCAAAGTCTATTCCTTCAACTTGTGAATAACCTTTGCACACAAGCCTTTCTTTTTTTCTTACTACTTCACCATTCTCATTCATCTTATTCCTAAATACCCACTTTGTACCAATTATGTTCTTGTTTAGCGGTATAGGAACCAACTCCCATGTTTGATTTTTCTCTATTTGTTGTAGTTCATCTTTCATTGCTATAACCCAATTTTCATCTTTTCATGCTTCACACGCTGTTTTAGGTTCTATCTTGGAAATTAAACACAAATTTACCCCAACAACCACCACTTTGCTTCTTGTCATTACACTTTTGCTTTTGTCTCCAATTATCTGTTCTCTAGATGATTTTTCTGTACATATTTTGGAGTCTTAGGAGCAGGTTCTGGAGATTCTTCTTCTTCAATCTATTCATCTTCTTCCTTATACTTCTCTTGCTCTTGTACATAGATAGGTTCATCTGGTTTAACTTCACTTATTTCAATTGATCTGTGCATATCTTCATCAACTTTTACATTTGTACTATCAACAATCTTTCTCAATCTTTTATTGAAGCATCTATAAGTTTTGTTAGTAGTTGAGTATCCAAGGAAAATACCTTAATCACATCTTGCATCAAACTTTCCTAGATTCTCATCATCTCTTTTATATAACATTTGCTTCCAAACACCTTAAAGTACTTAATAGTAGGAATTTTTCCATGCCATAGTTCACAAGGGGTCTTTGTGTTGTTACCTTTAATCTGAACTCTGTTAAGAATATAAACAGCAGTGTGAATTGCTTCTCTCTAGTATAATTTAGGTACATCTTCCTCTTTTATCATAGTCCTTGCAGCTTCTTGAACAGTCTGGTTCTTTCTTTCAGCAACTCCATTTTGTTGAGGAGTTCTAGGAGCAAAAAGATGCCTCTTTATACCATGCTCTTCACAAAACATATTAAACCCATTGGAGGTGAATTCTCCACCTTTTTCAAACCTTAAACATTTGATTTTTAGGTTCACTTCATTCTCTACCATAGCCTTGAATACCTTGAATCTATCTAGAGCTTGAGCTTTCTCCCTAAAAAAAATTACCCATGTCATTCTAGAATAATCATCAATTAGAAGCATAAAATACCTGTCACCATTAAGACTTCTTGTTCTTGTGGAACCATAGAGGTATGTATGAATCAATTCGAACATTCTGGTAGTTGGTTGTTCTTTTCCTTTAAAGTTGCATCTTGTTTGTTTTCCCAACTGACAACTCTTGGAAACAAGATTGGTAGGCTTTGTGATTTTAGGAAAATCCTTGATAGCTTTTCTTCAACTAATCTTGATCAGGTTTTCAAAGTTTATATGTCCCATCCTCTAGTGCCATAGTGATGTAGAGAAAGGTGGAGGTTGTCAACAAATCACAATTAGAACAAACTTTTCAATTTTGAAACCCTAACTTGGTGCTCTTCTCCCAAAACCTTCAATTCTCCTTGTAGTACTTGGAATAGGGTTTTTCCCACAAAAAATTCAGTGAAGAATTCCAACCCAAAATTGAATCCACATTGTAGATACCCTTTATGCCACTTTGAAACATATCCAATTTGTAGATATGGTTGTTTGTAACAACACCCTCCAATTTTGACTGCTACGCAACAAATAGGCCTAATTAGGCTTATTTTTCAAAGCAACTACAAGATAAACTCTCTCCTAATCACAAACCTTCACTCCATGGATTCAATCATGTCACATGGGGTCTGAAAATATAGATTTTATCAACTAGAACATTCACCAAATCTTTTATCTACAAAAACTTATATCTACCTATCCTCCTAAGCCTAATGCATAAAGATATTAGGCTAGGGCTTGATAAAACTTATCCCTAACTCCATACCCTACTGCTACAAACCCTACAAACATTAAAAACACCATAAATGCTTCCATTCCACTGATTTACAGAATTTTCCTCCAGTGGAATGGTCCCCTAATTCATGTTTTCCCTATCAAACCCTCAAAACTAGGGTTTACAGATTATTTTCAGAAAATTGGCTCTAACCTGCTTCAAACTTTATGAAAACAATTGAAATTACTTGCAAAAGGAATTTAACTCAGTCCACCATGAATTCCAATACAACTTATCACATGTTTAGGCGATACGAAATTGTACAAACCCCTGTATTAGCAATAAATCAATATAAACACACAAAAAACAAAGTTGTTCTTATTGTTTGGGCATCAAAATCATCTCCAGAAGAATGCCTCTAACATCCCAAGGCATATTTAAACTCTTACTAACAAAAACCAATGGTTCTAAACCATTTTTCAAACATCTAACTGTTCAACTTCCATATACACCAAAAAAGTAAATGTTGCTTATGCAACTTTGCAACTTTTTGCAAATCTTGACAACTTGACTCAAAACCGAACCCACATGAATTCTAACATTAGAAATGGTCTAAATAGGCCTTATTACAACCAAAAACATGACTCAACATCCCAAAACCAACATTTGACCCTTATTTACAAAAATACCCAGGTGCCCCTACACCATACACCTAAGGATAATGAAATCTCAAGTTCCACTTGAGATCAAATCTTGAACTATTGTACCATGCTTCTTGATTTCTTCATCTATCATCTAGGTGGAATCCTCCATTGGAAGGCCTTTCCACTTCACTAGGTACTCATTGTACACCTATGTCTTGTTCTTTTGGCTTCTTTGGTATCCAAGATACATTCAAGCTTCAATGGTTGACTAGGTGGTAAGTCCTTGATCCAATCTTCATCTGGAACCTCTAGTGTACCTGCATTTGTACCTATAATCATAGCTCCTTTAAAATGATATAGGTCAGAAACATTAAAAATTGGAGAGATAGCAACTCCAGGAGGGAGTTTTATCTCATAGGCATTGGCTCCAAATTTCTAGACCACACTACATGGCCCTATCTTCTTTATCTGTAGCTTTGAATACTTTCCTTTAGGTAGCATTTCTTTCCTCAAATGAGCTAAGACCAAGTCCCCCACTTTGAAATTAACCTCTCCTTTTCAATTCTATATTTTGTTTATATTTTTCAACACTCTTTTGAAGGTTCTCTCTAACTTGCTAATGTATTTCTTTCATAGCCACTACAAACTCTTCTCCTTTAGGACACCTCTCCATTCCACTCAAATCCCTGAGATCAAACACTCCCCTAGGCTACAATCCATACACAATATCAAATGGGCTTTTACCAACACTCCTATTCACAAAGTATTATATGAAAACTCAGCTTGGGGAAGGATCAAATCCCATTGTGTTGAGTGTTATTTTGTCAAGCATCTGAGGAGATTTCCAAGGCTTCTATTGACAGCTTCAGTCTTCCCATCTATTTGGGGATGATAGGCAGAGCTAAAGGTCAAGTTTGTTCCCAACTTCTTCGAAAGTGTTCTCTAAAAGTGTCCCACAAACTTACTATCCTTGTCAGAAATAATTGTCAATGGTAATCCATGGATCCTAACCACCTCCTTGAAAACACAACCCTACAATGTATGAGGCATCATTTTTACTTTTACATGGTATAAAATGTGCCATTTTGCTAAATCGGTCTACAACAACAAACACACTATCAAATCCTCTTTGAGTTTTGGGAAACCCCAACACAAAATCCATGTTGATGGATTCCCATGGACTATTTGGGATTAGAAATGGTTGATAAAGACCTGCATTTTTACTACAACCCTTGGCCTTTTGACAAACAACACACTTTTCAACAAATTTTCTGATATCACTTTGCATCTTTGGCCAATAATAATACCTTCTTACTTACTCCATAGTTTTATCCACACCAAAGTGACCCCCTAAGCTACCACAATGCTTTTCTTAATCATATTAGTCCTCATAGAACATTTGGGAATACACAATTGAGCCCCTTTAAACAATAAACCATCTTGAAGGTGAAAATAAGAATACTCTTCATGAAAAGTGCCACTAAATTGACTATAAGTAGCATATATTTCTTTCAAATCATCATCCTCAGCATACATACCTTTCAAATCATTAATCCCAACACTCTGTAATTGAACTTCTTGAATCAACAATGTCCTTCTGCTCAAAGCATCTACCACCTTGCTTTACTAGCCCTTTTTGTGTTTGATGGTGAAGGTGTAACTTTGTATGTACTCCACCCACTTCACATGTGTGTGGTTGAGTTTGTCTTGGTTGTTTAAGAACTATAAAGCATGATTGTCAATAAAAACAATAAACTCTTTAGGAAGGAGATAGTGTCTCCACTTCTTCAATGATTGCACCATAGCATATAACTCCAAGTCATAAGAGGAATACTTTTTCTTTGCCTCATTGAGCTTCTCACTAAAAAATGCAAGAGGCCTACCCTCTTAGCTCAAGATTGCCCCAATTGCATACCCACTTGCATCACATTCAATTATGAAAACTTTGTTAAAGTTTGGCAATGATAAGATAGGTTGTTGTGCTACCCTCTATTTGAGATATTGAAAAAAAAATTCTGCATCATCAGACCATACAAACCTTTTTCTTTTATCCCATTTTATTGTGTCAATTATTGGAGAGAAAATATGACTGAAATTCTTCACAAATTTTCTATAAAAGCTAGCTAGGTCATGAAAACTTCTTACCTCACTGGCCAATGTAGGAGTAGGCCAATTGAGAATTGCTTCCACCTTGCTAGGGTCCATCTTAAAAGAACCTTTTGAGATCACAAATCCAAGATAAACCAACTCCTCCTTCATGAATTCACACTTCTTCAAATTGACCATCATCTTTTCTTCATTTAATCTCTTCAAAACCAAATCTAGATGTCACAAGTGTTCCTCTTTAGTCTTACTAAACACAAGAATATCATCCAAATAGACAACCACAAACTTACCTATGAATGGTTTCAAAACTTCATTCATTAGTCTCAAAAAAGTTCTTGGTGCATTTGAAAGCCCAAATGGCATAACAAGCCATTCATATAACCCCTCATTAGTTTTGAAGGTAGTTGTCCACTCATCCTCCTCTCTAATTCTAATATGGTGGTAGCCACTTTTTAGGTCAATCTTAGAAAAATAACAAGCCCCTCATAAACAATCCATCAAGTCTTCCATTCTTGGTATGGGGAACCTATACCTTATGGTTAGCTTGTTAATTTCCCTTGAGTTAGTGCACATTCTCCAATCTCCTTTTTTTGGTGCCAAAATGGTGGGAATAGCACATGGGCTAAGACTCTCCCTTATTAGGCCTTTATCAAGTAGCTCTTGAATTTGTTTCCTAATCTCTTCATTCTATTGAGGATTCATTTTATATGCAACTTTATTGGGTAGGTTTTCCCCTGGTATAAAATCTATATGGTGGCTCACATCTCTTATTGATGGCAAAGAACTAGGGAGCTCATCTACTACAATGTCTTTGTACTTGTTCAACAAGGCTTGGACCTCTTTAGGCACATTTTCAACCTTTACTGCTATCATGAAAGATTTTGGTCTGATTATAATGGAATAACCTTGTCCACCCTCTTCTTTCATAGTTTTCAAGAACTCTTTTTCTCAACCAACATTACACTAGACCCAACTTGTATATCTAAACCTTTCTCTTACAATGGAGTAAGGGTAAATGAAATCCCATCTTTTTCAATCACATAGGTATTCTTTTTCCCATCATGTTTAGCTTTTCTATCATATTTCTATGGTCTCCCTAAAAGTGGATGACAAACATCCATTGGGATGATGTCACACAATATCTTATCTTTATACCATCCCATATTGAATTCAACCCATGTTTGCTCATTAACCAGAACCTACAGTCCCTTATTCAACCAAGAGACCTTGTAGGGAGTGGGGTGTGGGATTCTTTTCATCTTCAACTTTTCAACCATCTCTAAAGAAACTAGATTATCTATGGAACCAGAATCAACAACTTTACACACCTTACCTTGAGATTTACAGGTGATTCTAAATAGAGATTTTCTTTGTGGAGGCTCTTTCACCACATGAACTTTGAGTAATGTTCTCCTCATCATTAGAGATTATCCAATTTTTGGAGCAGCATGCTAGGATGGATAGTTTACACTCTCATTATCTTCTTCTTGCACTAATTGTGTTCTCCTTTCACCACCATGTGAAGTAGAAGGTTGTTTCTCCATAAATTTCTAGGCTTGATGGCCAAACTCATTGCATGGTAGCATCTTCTTGAGAATGTATTTGATCCTCTACCTTGTCCTCCAAATCTACCTCTACTATTTGATCTCCTACCTCTGAAACTGCCTCTTGATTTCAAGCTCTGTTCTTGATTACCACTTGTTTCTCCTTGTGGTTTTTGGGATTGTCCTCTTCCTCCAAATGTTCCTTTTCCCCTGAAGTTCTTTCCTCTTCCTCTACTTTGTTTCTCCTGCCTTCTCTTCAACTTTTCTTTTTCCTTGACTGCCAATTGGAAGCATTCTTCCATCGTTCTAGAGGTGGTCAAACTTAGCTCATCCTATATATTGAACCTCAACCCATTCATGTACCTTGCTACATTCTCCATCTCATCCTCAACATGACCAACTCTAATGCTTAATTTATGATGACATCCATTTCATTTTGTTTGAGGTTTTGTAGCCTTCTAAATGTTTGAATTGCATAATCATCAAGTAGAAACCGACTCTTGATTTTAGCTACCATTTTGTCCCATGAATTGATTTTTGATTTTCCCTTTTTTACCCTTTCTTCCTTCACATAGTTCCACCAAGTTAAGGCAAGGCCTTTCAACTTTTTTTTAGTAAATTTCACCTTTTGATCATCTGCTACCTCTTCGTACTCAAAATAGTTATCAAATGCATCAATTCAACCTAGCACTTCTTCACTATCCATCTTCCCATCGTACATGGGTAAGTCCATCTGCACCTTAGGAGTGTCTCCTTTGATATCCCTCAACAACTTAGCCATTCTCAATTCATAAGGGTCCAACTCATCAGCACCTTAGACTTCTCCTTGAGGGTTTTCATTCTCACTATCTTCCTCATCCTCTTGGTCACTTTGATCTCTGGTGACCGCACCTCTCTTTTGGTTTGACTCTAGTGCTGCAAGTCTAGCTAGGACAACTTCTTGAGACTCCTTAACTTGTCTCAAATCCTTGGCATGCTTTTCCTTTAACTCTCTCACTTCTCTGATCATTGGATTCTTTTTAGGAGGTATCTTTGTTTCCTTCAAACTTCAACCTCCAACCTCGACCACTTATATACCAAAACCTATGCTCTAATAAAAATTTTATGTAGAGAAAGGTGTAGGTTTTCAAAAAATCACAATTAGAAAAAACTTTTCAATTTTGAAACCCTAACTTGGTGCTCTTCTCCCAAAACCTTCAATTCTCCTTGTAGTACTTGGAACAGGGTTTTTTCCACAAAAATTTCATTGAATACTTCCAACCCAAAATTGAATAACTATTTTAGATTCCCTTTATGCCACTTTGAAACATATCCAATTTTTAGATATGGTTGTTTTGTAACAACACCCTCCAATTTTGTTTGCTACACAACAAATAGGCTTAATTAGGCTTGCTTTCCAAAGAAACTAAAAGATAAACTCTCTCCTAATCACAAAAATTCACTCCAAGGCTTCAATCATGTCACATTTGGTCTAAAAATATATATTTTATCAACTGGAACATTCATCAAATCTTCTAGCTACAAAACCTTATATCTACCTATCCTCTTAAGCCTAATACATAAAGATATTAGGCTAGGGATTGATCAAACTTGGCCCTAACTCCATCCCCTACTCTTGCAAACCCTACAAAAATTTAAAACACCCTAACTAATTCCATTCCACCAATTTAGAGAATTTTCCACCAGTGGAATGGTCCCCTAATTCATGTTTTCCCTATCAAACCCTCAAAACTAGGGTTTGTTGACTATTTTTCAGTAAATTGGCTCTAACCCACTTCAAAATTTATGAAAACAAATGAAATTACTTGAAAAAGGAAGTTAAACCAGTCCACAATGAATTCCAATACAAATTAGCACATGTTTAGGCCCTACAGAATCGTACAAACCCCTATAGCAGCAAGAAATCAATATAAACACACATAAAACATAGTTGTTCTTATTGTTTGAGCATCAAAATCATCTCTAGAAGAATGCCTCGAAACATCCCAAGGAATATTTAAACTCTTACTAACCAAAACCAAATAGTTCCAAACTTTTTTTCAAACATTTGACCGTTCAACTTTCATATACACCAAAAATGAAAATGTTGCTTATGCAACTTTGCAACTTTTTGCAAATCTTGACAACTTGACTCAAAACTGACCCCACATGACTTCTGACATTAGACATGGTCTAAATAGACCTTATTACAACCAAAAACATGAATCAACATCCCAAAAACAACATTTGACCCTTATTTACAAAAAGACCTAGGTGTCCCTACACCATAGCCAACTTTCATTAACTTGAGACACAAAACATTGACGATCAACACCCTTAAGTTGATGAATATTTCCATATGTTCTTCTTCCTATAGCTACCATAGTTTTGAACCCTTTTTTGATATCACAAGTATTACCCTAAAACACAAGCTTAAATCCTTTGCTACACATTTTTCCAACACTCAATAGATTATGCCTTAAGCCCTTAACATAATAGAAATCATCAGTATTTTGTTTTCCATCAAAACTAATTGTTCATTTTCCAACAATCCTTGCACTAGAATCATCTCCAAACATTGATAATCCTCCATCATACTTTTCAAGTTTAGTAAAATTACTTTTGTCTCTAGTCATGTGATTTGAGTAGCCACTGTCAATTACCCAATAATCTTCGTCTTGTCTAGAATGAAAGGCAGTAACTAGAGTACCTTCCATATCTTCCTCCTTGTTTTCTAGACCACATTCCTTTACACATATCCCATGGTTAGTAGACACTGATTTATTCTCTAAGGCTAAAAATAAGCATTCATCATATCACCCTCAATATCCGATTCATCATAAGAAATTCCAGCATCTTCTCTAACATAATACAATTTCTTGAACTTTTTGTCCTTTTTGTCTTTATTGTCTTTGGTCTTCTTATGTATGTCTCTATTTGGAAATCTTGAAGCATAGTGACCAATATTTACACAACTGAAACATTTAAAAGGTAACATACCTTTGTACTTGTCAACACCTTTCTTCAACTTCCTTGTAAAATTTGCTTCCAACTCCTCTAAACTATTACCATCTAGATCATCTTTTGTCTTTGTGGATTTGAAGGTTGTTTCTATTTTCTCCTTTTCTTTTCCAAATTTTCTCATTTCAAATGCGGTCAAGGTGCCAAATAGCTGTTCTTTAGTGAATTTATTTGGATCATAAACTTCATCAATAGCTGAGACCTTGTCACTGTAGCTCTCTGGTAAGGTCATCAAAATCTTCTCCATTACATCTTCATCTGTCAGAGTACCACCTTGATTTTTGACTTCATTTACTACAATATCAACCCTCTAAAAGTAGCTTGCAATGTCTTCACCTTCTTCCATTTTCAAGTTCTCATATCTGTGCTTAGTTGTTAACTTCTTTGTTAATTTGACTCTATCATTTCCTTCATAGATATCTTTCAACTTTTCCCAAACTTCATAAGTGCCTAATGAAATAACTTTTGTCAACTCAGTCTTAGATAAAGCACTGTAAATTGCATACCTTGCTTTCTCATTCTCTTCATAGGTAGAAATATCATCTGCAAAAGAAGGACCATTTGTTGGCTTAACATATTTTATTTCAATAGATTTCCAAGTCTTGTAACCAAGAGAGATTAGGAAACCTCTCATCTGCACTTTCCAAAAACTGTAGTCAGATCCATCAAACATAGGGATTGCCAATTTGTGTACCATCGGATCTACCTCAAGCGGTTAAGCTCTTCTTTGAGGAACCAAAGCTCTGATACCAATTTTTGAAATGCACAAGACAATTGAGAGAGGGGTGAATCAATTGTCATCAATCACACAAATCTCAAACAATTATTAGCTCCACATCCACTTTAATTTTTTATTAAGTATGAGCATGAAGTGAAAATGATAGAAATAAATATCAACACAAGAAACACCAAATTTACGTGGAAAACCCAATAAGGGAAAAACCACGGTGAGGATTAACTCACAATATAGAGTAATTGCAAAATTGATTACAAAGAGGCTCACTACCAGGGAGCTCACTGCCTATAGATATAGAAAGATAGAAATAAGAATGTTACATAGAGAATATTATCTCAATGCAATAGAAGGTCCACCACAACAACTTCCACACATTTGCAGCCATGATCAGAGAATTACAGACATCATCATCTCACTGCTTTCAGGAGTTTGACACATTAAAAGTTCTTGCTGCCTCAATTCACTTTCACACTATCTTTGCATCTATCTTGCTTCTCACACTTGTGGCATACAATCCTTAACAATTTTCCATGTATTTATACCATCTCCAACCTTAGAAACTTTCTCCAAGGTTGACTACACAAGCTTCATTTTACAAATTCAAATTAGGTTGAAAACTCTACATTCCCGCGGTGGATGAGAATGAGAGTGAACCAAACCAACACTTAACTAGGACTCAAAACAAAATCTTGGATCAATCACACACTTCCTTAGTTGATACTTATCCTTCATATTGCATGTAAACACTAGGTCAACCAAACCTAATGAAAACACCAATGAACTTTGGAGTACATGCTTCTGCAACAAGAAGATAACATGTGGACCACATAACACACTTCACCATACACTAGAACACATCTTAGATGCCTTCAAATTCATCTATAGCTATTGTAACAACCTTTATACACTAAACACTTTCCATCAGTCCATCCAGACTATACAAACACACACAGTAACTCTAAAACTAGTCTTTCGGAGCACCAAACCATGAACACCTTTGATAGAGCACAAATAACATCATTACAAGCCTTCTTCCAGATCTGTAAGACCAAAAAAAAACTATCAGAGGACTACAAAGTAGATACATTACTCCCAGTCCATAGAAAAACAACTCTACTAGACTAGTTCTTAAACCGGTGAACTCAACTTTCACTCTTCATCAGACTAGACGCTATAATCTAGGATTATCACCCAAGGATGCCCATAAACAACACTTGAAATCCCCACAAGCATAGGATCAACATAGAAGAAATGCAGAGCACATACCGGAGCACATTCTGAACACACACAATTTTTTCTTCACTATTTATTAATTTTCTCAAAAGCACTTGGTAAGTCATCATATCAACACACCTGCAACACCATAAAGATAGCTCCATTTACTCATAACATCTCTACAATATCTCAGTTATACATGCACCACCTGCAATCACTTGTTTCCTTTCTTTGCAACAACCTATATTGTGTTGACATTGATGACATCATTAATGACAACACCACCATATTCATTCATACTTGCAACATAGGTATCCTCATTTTTCCTTCTACATTTAATTAAATGATTTCATTATTTAATTAAATTAACATTATTTCCCCTTCATCCTAGATAATTAAATATTTTTCAATTATTTAATTATTTAAAATTTGGATTCTCCTTCTATTTCTACTTTAATTAAATCACATTTTTCAACATTTTTCCTCTATTAATTAAATCATTTTAATTATTTAATTAATTTATTAAATTTGTTCCCCTCTGCCAAATTGATTAAATAGTTTGCAATTATTTAGTTAATTTATTTCAACATTATCTCTTTCCAAAATCACATTAATTGAATATTTATTTAATTAATATTAATTATTCTTCTCAACTTTATCTTCTTCTAAAATAAATAAAATTATTTTATTTATTTATTTCCCCTTTGCACATGTAATTAATAATTTACTTGTTTAATTATTTATTAGTTACTCATGCATTTCCACCTCACCAATCAACTCCCACTCATTTTTAGATCACTTATCAATAAAATCAATCTTTTGTCCAATCTATCATGTTTGACTTACAATCACTCACATTTATCTAATTAATAAAATCTTCTTAACCAATCTATGCACTCAATTCACTGAAATCATGTAGTCAATTAACTATCCATCAATTCCTCTCATGGATTTTCATCTATTGGTCTACTTAGTCTCTCATCAGATCTCAACCATTGATTGATATCAACAAATCCATAAAACAAACCTATCATTCATCTATTACATCTCTCTCATTCTATCAAGAAATATATACTCGTATTATATCAAAGTTTTTTATGCAAAAATATGAGAGAAATCAATCACTACACTTTTATCCAAGGTGTAAAGAGGAGAACAATAGAGCTAAGCTACGGAAATCATGCAGGTTTGTAGTATCTATTTTATTGATTTTTCCTTATGCTTCATTGGTGTGATCTCTTTTGAATTTGATTTTGAACTACTTTATTTTTGTTTGTTATTCAATTTCATAGTCACTTTCTAGGTCATACATTTTGGCATGCTCAGTGGGACCCTCAAGTCCCTAAATTTACATTTTTCTAAGATTTTTTCATATTTTGAGTAGTTATATTGGCACATTTGTTCCCAAATTGGTGTATTTTTTAAGAAATTTGGTGCATCTATACAAGAATTTAGTGCATCTATGCTTGGGTTTGGTACATTTATTCCATAGAATGACATATTTGATCATAATTCAATGTATTTGTCAACCATTTGGTACATTTGATCTATGTGCTCTTTGCTTGCAGGTCAAATTTACCAAAATTGTGTATTTAATGCTAGAATTGTTCAATTATTTCTAGAATTATGCAATTGTTTCTAGAATTGTGTAATTGTTTCTAGAATTATGTAATTATTTCTAGAGTTATGCAATTGTTTCTAAAATTATGTAATTATTTCAAGAATTGCATAATTATTTTTAAGGCTAGAATTACAAGTATAATTTATATTTCTGATCATTTTTGTCTATTTTGGCACATTTGTCACTTTTTGTTACGCAACTATCTTAGGATTTTATGCAATTATGTTATATAGTTGAGTTATTATTCTAAGTATTTGGATTAGGTTTTCTTGGTTATGATATAATTTGTGTAGTTATGCCATTTTCATGGGCAAAAGATCAAAACCTTAAAACTATTGATGTAATTTTTTTTTTGAAAACTATTATGTATTACTTGCAGGGTTTTGTGCTTTTGATTCATTTTTCTAAAATAGTTCACACTTCATTTCATTAAGGTAAAAGAAATTATTTGTTGTGTCTGGTGGAGTCTTGGGTACATATGCTCTCCCCTCATGCCTAGTAAAAACTTGGGGGTCAAAAAGCTTTTGATTTCATATCATTTTTCTTTTACCCAAGGAAGTGATATATGTGTATTTTATCCCTTGTGCTTGGTGTGAACTTGGGGATCTAAAATAATATCAGTTTTCTTGTTTTTTAATTTAGTAGGAGGAATGCTTGGGGATTTCATCAGCCCAAGGGTGACCTCAATCACATTTTTGGTATGGGTATAGAAAGGGAGGAGAATGAAATTTGTACCCCAAGGTGTGGCCAACATCATTGGAGCCAAGCCACATGACCCTTGGTCCACCAAGACACATTAGGTGAAGAGAATGGAGGAGACCTCTTCAATCTCAAGCACTACAAACAAGCTCACTATTCACTAATTCCATTATGAACCTTGTTATTTAGAAGCATTAATACCAACGAAAATTAGTGCTAGTGGCATCTAGTATACAACTTCATACATAAAATTACCCAACATGTACCATCCTAGAGTGAGATAGAATTATTTTGAGGTTGTAAAATCCTTCAAGGGAAGGAGGAAGACGAGACCTTGTGCCACTAGAGACCTAGCTATCCCCATTTAAGAGTATGTATATTGTGCTTGGTGTTTCTTTCATATGATTGACTAGTGACACCATTCTACCTATTACCTTGGAAATATCAAATAGATATTCTATATTTTTTATTGATTCTACTTGTTCTTGCCAAAAGTCTTACAAAACTATTAAAAAATCTCAAGAATCTCTAAAATTGTCAAAATTTCTAAAAAACTTCATAGAATAACATAATTAAATTATCAAAATCCATAATTATTTATATATCCTTTATCATAATTGTTAATACTTTTACACATTTGACTAAACACAAAATTAAAAAAACTACTTTTCTTCCTAAAATTATTCACTTGTTCTATTATGGTGTAATTTCCCTTAAAAATACACAATTTTTACTTGAAACTATGTATATGTGCTTAGAATACACATTTGTTGCCTAAAACTACACATATGTGCCTAGAATATTCACAAATGTTACCTAAAACTACACATATCTCTGTGTAAATAAAAAAAAATCTTTAAAATGATCTTTTTATGTAGAATTACGTAATTAACCCTATGTGTTGCATAATTGTTAAATCATGTAGTGCATGTGTTAAGTCTTGTGGCACAACTATCTTACTTTGGCACAATTGTTTCACCTTGTGGTGCATTTGTTACACCTTGTGGCACAATTGTTCCATTCTATGGTGCAATTATTACATTATGTGGTGCATCTGTCTTACCTTGTGGTGCAATTGTCCCTATATATAGTATAATTGATTTTGTTTAAAAAACCAAGTTGTCATCAATTTTACATAGAATCACACATCTAAACCTCTACCTAGCGTAATTGTCCTATCCTAAGGTGTAATTATACATTATTTCAATATAATTATTCTATCATCTAGAGTGCTTACTATCATCGTATCTCATAACTCCTATAAATATACCTATAGCAAACAAGCATAAGATCTAATAGCATACACAAATAGACCTAAGGCACCCCAACTGATTCCATCATCAAAATATTGGGTCAAACTCCATGAATTATACAATTCATTACTACCCTAATTTGGTAAGGGCATAACTCCTAGCTTAGTGGTAGAAATTATTACTTCTTTACTTAGTTGGAAAGATCTCCAAAAACTCTAATTTCAATCCTATTTCAACATATCGACGGTAGCCTTGACCCCAAAATTCCACTTTGAAGGCCTCCAAAAATTTGATTTATTAAACATAGAAAATGCAAAAAACAAAAATCATTTTTTTTTAATTTTACTTGTGCCAACACCATCCAAATTCTTCTAAATTACTACCAAACCATCACTTATCCAAATTTATCATCCCACACATCATTCATCGAGGTCTTGATACTTGATCTCTACATAGAAATCTCATGGAGTCCAATCAAAGTGAGTTAAACATTACGATGTAATCATAGGTGATTATCAACATGAGTTTGGCATGCCTTCTTTGGTAAACCTAAATGCTTACCAAACCACACTACCATCCTCATTAGGGGTTATGTCTACTTTAGAAGACATCACAAATAATACTTCACCCTAGACCTTAGGGAAATGAGCTTCAACAACATCATACCACAAACCAATTTCTCCTCACCACCTTCCATGGTATAAGATAACAACTCCATACAACCTAATAATGACCCTACCATCCAAACTAATAACAACACCTCCATGTATTCCCCACACTCATCTAATATCACACCTCAACAAATTGTAATTATTATCCCATAATTAATCATACCCACTAATTCCACACAAGTATCATTACCTGCCATGCCCACTTAAGCTCCCACATACACCATGCAAATAACCAATCCATTATATAACACAAAATATATTATTACTATCACTCCCACTTCAATAATTAATCCACAAATATTATCACAACCATCTCACATCACACAAGCATATTCTCCCAAATTTCATGCAAATTGAAACACCATTCAACATCAAAACACTCTCAACAATATATTATATCAACAAAATATTGCATTTAATAAATCCAAAATCTCCACTTCTATAACCAACACCTAAGAACCTCCATATGCAACCCATAATTCTTAAACACTTGCATCTAATATTCATACTTACATACCTAACAACCTTAACACCACCTACCAAAACTAAAATCCCACATCACAATACCAACAGTCTATCACCTCAAATCCCAATTAAAATAGAAACCCATCTAACCAAAACATCTATCAACATAACCCCTCTCAAAACATCATGACCTCTCAATAGCACATCAATCCACCAAACTACCTTCATCTAAACTACAACATAAACCCTTCTAACCACAACATTCATCAACAATACCCAACTCAAAATATAATAAATCCTCAACATTAATTCACCACATCAAACCACTTTACTAACTTCAACACATCCACTCATACCTACATCACCAAATTTACCTAAAGTTCAATTATTATCACACCCTTATCTAGTTATAACACCATCAACATACCCACTTTCATGCACCCGAATGATTTGGCTCTAAAAGTTCAAGATCTACAACAACAAATTTTGAACATCCAAATGGGACCAATGAAGAAGAGATACATACTAGAGGACATATGCCCATATCCTTTTGACAAGACTATACCCATGCCACCCTTTCCACAAAATTTTGAGATGCCTAAATTTGGCAAGTACAAAGGAAAGGGAGACCTAGTGCAGGGGCACCAAGGTATTTCATGTAAATGTGGTCATGGGTTAGGTTTTAGGAGTTTTGTTTTGCAAATAAGGTAATTATAGGCCATTTATAGTGTAATTTGAGGTTTAGTGATTCATTTTGTTGAAAGTGTCTAGTAATACACATTTTGTCAAAAAGTTGTCATTTTATGCAAAAGTGCAAAATTGTTAAAAGTTGTAAAAGTGGGAAAAATGTGCAAATTTGGAAGGCCAAAGGTTAGATGACTCAAAAGGAAGTTAGTTAGTTTGTTTTAGGAGATAAAAGGCATAAATATGTGGAAAAGACTCAATGTAAATCTCTCTTGGTGATTTAGAAGAAAAAACTAATAAGATATCTCTACTTTTTCTGAATTTATGTGTAAAACTCTCTGTTTCCATCCTGGTACGGTCCCATACAGAAGCAGGTTGATTCAAAAACTTGTGAACCTGTTAGAGGCATGAGTTAACTTCTAATTTCATCTAGTTTGAGTATATAATATTGAATTTGGTGAGAATTTGAATCAATTTCTGTGACTGCCAGTGGATACCCTGTTTTAAGGGTTTGATTGTGAAAATGACTAAATAAGCCAGTCCACCCATTGTTTCTTTCTATAACTTGGTGAAATTTCTCATTAAGGTGTAGGCTTGGTGTGTACATGGTTTCAAGAGCAAGGGAGGCTGACTAAATGATTTTCTATGATGCCCTAGTTGGCAATTTTGGGTATTTTTGAGTGAAATTTAATGGTGAGAGATGGTAAATGGTAGAAATCCTTAGGGGCATAATTTTTAAAAGTAAATTAGGCATTTTCAGACCTTTTTAAGAGTGTTTGATGTGTTGTTAAGGTTTCATGTGGCTGGGAATGTGTATTTTCATTAAACCCTCCCAAAACTAGGCAAAAGAAAGGTTTTATTAGTTTGGTGTTTAGAACAAGGCCTTGGAGGCTAAAAGTTGTGGAATATGAGGTTTTGATACCTGGTGTAAGTGTTTCACATGAGTTTTGATGCTGGGGAGAATTTTAGAGAAGGGTTGCTTTGTAAAATTGGCCTAATTGGTCTATTGGGACAGCATTGAAGCCCTATTTTGGAGATGTTAGTCCAAGGTGACCTATAATGATTTTGTGATATGTTTTACATGGTGATAAAGGGTTTCTAAAAAGGTGGATAGTTTTTGGGTTAGAAGAGTTAGTTGAAAGATAAGTTCAAGTAACCTAGTTTGCACACCCCCAAGTGAAATTGGGTGAAGTTGTAAAGGATTAGTGTAATAGGCTTTTGGGAGTTGCAAAGTTGTTTTAAAATCATTGAATTGTGATAGTTTGTTAAAAGCCTCCCTACTCTGCATCAAGACCCTCATCAAAATATTAGGGAATCCTACGTAGCTTGCTTAAAGGTTGTGCATAATGATATTTATCTTATATGTCATAGGGGAAATATGAGTGATCAAATGAAAACATAATTGAAGCAATTAGAATCTAAAAACACTAAAAACTTATAAGATTAGGATCATACAGACCCATACTCAATGAAATTAGTTTGCTAAAGCTTCAAATATTTAATTAAAAGTAATTAAATGCAAATTCAAATCAATTAAACCAACAATGTTGTAACGTGGTTTGATGACAATTTGTGATGTGCATAATCCATGATTGCAATTTCTTGATTGATGCGATTCACAAAATACATTCTAAAATGCTCAAGGTTGGCTCAATAATTCTAGAGAGTGCCTATTCTTATGAAGATTGTGTATGAATTTCATTTTTGAAAGACTTGTTTTATAGATTTGGAGAATTTTGATCAATGGTCTAGATCAAATTTAAGGATCAATAGATGAAAGGAAATCAAGGAGATGAAGGGATGAAATTAAATGAGAGCCAAAAACATCTCTATTTTCATGGAAAATTTGGTTGAAGATATTTTGAATTGGAGGGAAGAATATGTTTGAATTTGAATTGGGAATATTCTTTGTAAAAGTTGGAGGATTGGAGGAAAATTAGGAATTTTTTTAATTTTGAAAATTATTTAATTGTGAGGATGAGAGGAATTAGGATGTTTATTAAATAATTGAAAATATTTAATCAAGTGGGATAGAAGAATGATCTATTTAAATAATTGGTAATTATTTAATCAAAAAGGGGGGTATTAATGGGAAAATGATGAATTAATTAAATAATATTAATTATTCAATTAATAGAGGAATAAAGTGAATTTAATAAAATACTTGGAAATTATTTAATTAAATGGAGGAAATAGGGGATAATGAGGAAAATGATCTTTATAAGTGAAATTGGGATGTGTGATACACAAGACAATTTTAGGTGTCTCGATTTTGCCCCTCTTTGAAGCAATGCACCTATTATGTTGTTTCAATGATGTTATTATATCACACACTCAATATACCAGATTTTGTATCATGGCATTTCCATTTTTTACATTATATGAGATGAGATGATCCTTTTTGATACAACTATGATATGATGTTATGCTATATGTTGTTGATCTTATAGTATGTTTTGATTAAGGATGAAAATATATGTATGCATGTGTTAAGTGATGTTTCATGTTTCTTATGAGGATGATGTAATGATGGATGTCTATTTATGTCACTAATGATCAATGGATACAAGATGTATATATGGTCATGATTCTTCTTTTTGTATTTTCATATGATATATATGATGATTATGTAGGATGGATGATATGAGATGCTATTGACGGTTTGTGGATACAAGATGAGATGCATTTTTTTTTGTGTCATGATACTTGGATAGAATGTTAGTATGATGAGATAGAATAGAAGAATGGCTAATTAGATAGAATAGAATGGTGTTATTGATCACGTACCCATAAATCTATAATTATTAATGGATTTTGAGATATTGCTAGATATATGATGAGATAGGATAAATGATTTTTGTTTTTCTTTTAGCTTATGATAATTGACATAGAGAAATCCTTAATTTATGTAGCAATTACATAGAATGCACCAAGGTATGAATAACTAGGGTGGTGTTGTATCTATTGTATGGACTTTGACTCTACAAATAGATAGGAGTATCCGTTTTCATACCTGACATGTGGAAACCTTATTTTATCATGTGAGAGAATGAAGCCATCGAAGTAAGTAGACCAATACACAAAAGGAATAAAGAACTTGATATGTACTAGTTGTATTACTTGAGACTATCCCTACACACATAAGGTAAGTATTCACCAAGGTAGTATTATAAGAACATCCAACAAACATAGTAGATGAAAGAAAACATTATGCCCCATTGTCTTCTCCTCTAGACACACCAAGACATTGAAGATCAAGGTAGTTTTGAGCGAGTGATGGAATGAGATAAAAGATAAAATGAAAAGAAAAGACTGACTAGAGAACACATCAATGTCATCTTATCTCTTACTAGAGAGAGTTGTTTTAGGTGATATCTGAAATGGTTCCTACTGTAGGAAATATATATATTTTTAATAAATTCATTGGATGTTGATTTTTTATATGTTTAGGCTGTTGATATGAAGACTAGTTGACACATTTTGACAATGATCAATACTTTCAATTTTTGCATGAATTTTTTGTGTTTCAATGATTGTATTTACTTCAGTTTGCTTTGTCAAAGATTAGAATGATGATAGGTTTATTATGGATGAAAATTTTATTCTGGATGGAATGGGATGGATGATATGGATGGATATTTTCTTTTTGGAACAAATTTTTAAATGTTTTTGACTTTTGAAAAATTTTGAGGCTATTTTTGGATTTTGACATTTTTCTAATTTGTTTTTGGTATTTTGCAATATTTGGATGTTTTTGAATTTTCAAATTACCTAGATGTTTGTGAGATTTGAAGTATTTGGATGTTCTTCAGATTTTGACATGATGATGAAAAATAGATATGGATATGTAGCAATATCAATGATTTTTTGAGATCCTATTAATAGCCAAGCTAAAATCAATTGATTTTATTGATTGATTGTTGATAGTGATAACATTGTTAAGGATATACAACAATGCAAGGATAGTGTTTTCAAGATAAGAACAACATGAGGAGTAGGAAGGATACATCCCAATATGATGGTGGATTGATTGGATAAGATAAATCAAGATTCATAGTCAGGCTAAGAATAAGATCTGTATGATAGTTTGATATCATGTTGAAATGTCAACAAGATGCCACTGATATGGAATATTTTTAGATTAATTTTTTTATGAAAGATATATCTGATTGGGAATATTTTATTTACCAAAATGTGCAATGTGCTCATGATTTTTTTCTTTTTCTTACGACTGTTTTTTCTATTTTGATTTCACTTTTGAAAGTTTTTAGATCATGATTATGAGCTTAAAGGATATAGATTAGGATGTATTCTGAATCAAGATATAAGTACCTACCCCTAGTGTCTAGAAATATATGGAATGCTATGAGTGGATGCATGTATTAGCCTAATGGATGGATATATATGCAAAGGATTCCAAGGACTATCCCATAATAGGATAATATGTTTAGATAGAGGATGATTTATTAGGATAGTGTATGATTTATTAGATAGTGTTGGATATAGGTGATGGTATTGAATGAGATAGGATATAATCACCATAAATTACCATGTCAATATTTTTACAAAAAGAATTTTTTTAAGTATACCCTTAGTCCTTATCAAGATCAAGATGGATTAAAGTGGATTGGATGGATCATAGATTTATTACGAATGATATGTTGGATCTATTATGGATGAGATGAGATGCTTCCACCTAGAATGACACACATAGATTCTTGATTCTACACATGATGCCTATTTTCTAGGTTTTCATCAAGGACTTGCCGAAAGTGCCACCAAAGTGGTTTTCACTAGAGGATGATTTTTTCTTTACTATTTTCTTTATTTTTTAAAATTTTTGAATTGATTATTGATTATGTCAAACCACCTGTTAGTGATGATGTAGATGTTGTCATGATCTGTCAATGATTCCCTACCTAGAGTAGTTGCTTTTCCAAGATATGGGCACTTGAATATAACCCTTGAATGTTCTTATCTTTGTCAATACTAGAGTTAGCCTTATATAGATACACACATCATGATAGAGTGCCCTTACAGTCCTTATGATAAAGAGTGGCTTGTAGGACACAGTCAATGTGACAATTGGTATTCTTGGTTTTAAGTGAGATGGCGGATTTTGATGAGAGATATCAGATAAATATGGATTAGTTGATAGTTTGGATAGTGGAAATTTGATTCTCCAAACTTGGGATGATGAGCAACAAAATGTGGATATAGATATAGATTTAGGACCAACTTTTTCATATACTTTGTATATCATTGTTGAAGAATTCTTTTGCATTATTGGACACCTTTGATGGATGATAGTCCCTTTTTTAATTTTTCCCCATAGTTTCTTTGACTAATGGAGTTTGATAGGGATTATTTGTTTTATTGTTATTTTGGATCCATTTTAATTTCATGTGTCCATTTTGATTTTTTTATTTTTTCAACTTCGATGACATGCTCTTTTCCTTCATGTATATTTTTTCTTGTTGGTCCTAATTAGTGGGTGGAAAATGTGAGAATGATTATTTATGACATGGATGGTTGAAGTGTTGGTAGTAGTTTTATTATAAGGACTCGTCATGACTCCCATGTTGATGTTTGCATTAGATTCCTTGTTTGTTGAGTAACCAATACCTTGATGCTTAGGATTGTTAATAATATGTACTAGTTCTAGGATACCCTATTCATGTAGGCCTAATCCTTTTCCTTGATAATGCATCCATTGACAAATTTTGTTTGCAACTAAATATGATTTTCCTTGGAAACAAGGTGCTAACCCTTCTCTGTTCTGTTGTGAATCTTTAAAGGCGGTAGTTTCTTCATTGGTAAGAGAGCTTTCTTTGATGAAGGTAAGTCATCCAAGTTTGTAAGACATGTTTCAATATGTGGGATAGCCTTTTGATCAATTGACTATTTATATTGAGTTTGGCATACATTGTATTCTGCTTGTTCTTCAAAAGATGTTTGTGTTTCAAAGTCGATGTAGAAACCTTCTTCATGATCGTTTCCTAAAATGTCACTGTCAAGTCCTATAAACTTTTCTATTGCTTGATCATTTATAAAGATTTTGAGAGTAGGAGACTCTTATTTTGTAGGAAGATCATCTATGTGTCCAATGGAATCTTGTATCTCATGGGTAGATGTAGGAGTGATGGGTGTATGGATATGGTCCTATTTTGTGAAATCTTGTATGGATTAGAAAATACTCATTAGATCATGATATTATTTTGGAGAGATGCAATCTTGATCTTGACTTATTTTAGAGTTATCTTTGTTATGCTTAGGATTATGTTATTCAAATGGACTAGTTTCAAAGAATGGATTATTTTAAAAGGACCTTTGGATACCTTCAAAATGTTGGTATGTTGGTAATAGTTCTTGACTTAAAAAATTTTGTATTAGGCATGAGAGGAGATTGGATGCATTATAGTGTTGGATTAAGGATTTCTTGATCATAAAATGTATTTGCATTAATTTTTTTCTTTCCTTGACATGTATCTATTGGAGATGGTACTTGGAGGAAATTTGGAAAGATATAATTGTTTGATGGATTGTTTGATAAGGGTATTATGGATTGGGATTGTTTGTTCTCACAATTTTCTTCAATGTCTATTGTCATGAATTCATATGATGTAGATATTTCATGAGATGATTCATTGCTAGACATTGATGGGTAATTTTGATCATGTTTTAAAAAATTATCTTGATATATGTTAAATTTATCATTATGTGAGGTATAGACATTATTAGTGTGATTATTTTTTGATAGATTTTGATGGTTATTCTTAACACTTGTTCTATGGCATTCACAATAAACATTGTCATTATACCATGTGGGTTTAAATTGAAGTTCATAATCACCTCATGACTTTGGAAGATCAATAAAATAAGATTGCAATATCTTGTTCAACATGAACTCGATTGGATCCTCTAAAGGAGTGTACTCACATTTGGTGGTGTTGTTAGATTGTGATGTTCTTGTTAAAGGATTCGTGTTTTGATTGTTTGGTTGATAGATTTGTGTTTTGACATTGATTAAAATCTAACATGTGACAAAGTGTTCCATACTCTTGATTATGGATACCCATAGTTGTTATGCCATTGAAGCTAGTAGGATATGATGACCCTATGGAAGGATAAAATAGAAATGAATGTTGATAGTGAAGTGATGTTGACATGTCTTGTTGATTTCAAGATTGGATTTGTAATTAAACCTAAGTGACTTTGGACTAATGTTTGGATAATTTTTAGATAGTTGTTAATGAAATACAAAGTGATGAATCATAAAATGTTGTATTTTGTCATTTCAAATGGTTAGGATGACTACAATATATTTTGCATAGGTCTTTGGTCAAATACAAACTGCTGATGAAAATTGGAAATTGACAATTTTTAAAGGTTCTACTATTTTAGACTAACAATCAAACATGTTATTCTACAAACATCAAATAATAGTTAGGCATGGTGCACTTCCCCTGACATATGCATTGAGATATTTCAAAATCGTAGGGTTGCATACAAGCGCACTACTATGTGACAATCAAACATGACATTTTAGGATTTTGATAGAAGACTACTCTAACAGAAATGCACCAAGTTGCACAAAGGTTTTGATATTTATACAAAAGCACCAATTTGAAAAAAATCAAATGTGTCAAGATGCATACAGAAGCAATACAAGATGATAGTCAAATGTGTTGATTTGACTCAGAGACAAGGTTTTAAAATTTGATCCTAAGTACGTCTAGGGTTTTAAAATTTCAAAGGATTAATTTATATTTATTTTATTTAGCAAGTGATTAAACCAACACAGAATCGTACATAGGACTAACTCCAAGGATTTTTAGGTGGATTATCGTGTGTCTTCTTCAACAAGACCATGCTAATTGGTATCACGGGTAATTTAACAATGAATACATGTCATAGATACACAACATATTTTAGTAGTTAGATTAGGTTTATCGACTTATAATGGGCCCACTGTGCCGAAGCTATAACTCCACAATGAATGGGTGACTAGAGTATGATGGAGCCCCTAAAATTCTTGACATTTTGAGGTCCCTTTGTGCTTGGTAATGGTATGTCACATGTTTCCCATAGGTAGGGTTTAAGGTTTTACTTATGTAACATTGCTTTCAAATCCTTCACTTACAATCCTTGGGAATTTTTATCTTATATTGACCTATTTTGTCTAGTTGCTGGTAGTTTAAGTTGCCATTTGAGCCATCGTTGTGCATTCTTTACCGGCCCCTTTGATTAGGTTACTCGGTTACCTTCAACTGTGAAGTGTTTTAATTTTCCTAAAGTTAGGCTTTAATATTTCGCTCATAAATGAATTAAGTCTAAGTCATTTGTCTTCAAGGGTGAAAATGTCATTGGCCTAGTCATGGCCCTCTTTTAAGATTGAATTTTTAGCATGTGTAGGATTAATGATCATCAAATCGTGGGACTTAATCTAAGCTATTCCCCACTGGCTCGCATGTCCCAAGTGAAAATACTTTAACTGCTACGTGGTCTACAAGATGCTGACATGTGTTTAATCGCGGGTGTGGACCCAGTCATCACTTTCCATTCCAACGCTCAAGGTTTTAAGATCAATAGTGATTATTAAGAGGGAAGAGTTGATTGCTACCATTCCCTACCATCTCGCAGAGATAAGAAAGCTTGTTAAAGGCTATGAGGACCATGATAAGTCACCACATATGTCCTACGACTACTGGGTGGTGGATCCCACAAGTACATGAAGAGCATCTAGTCAACATATTTCTATTGGCTAGTTGTTCAAGCTGGAAGGACGATGAAATTCAAATGTATTTGACTCAATCTGAGTCATTCAAGATGGCCATCTCAGCTGAAGATCAATGGTGCACATTCAAAACTGTGAGTACATCCATTTTAATTATTTTGCTTCACGTGAGCAAGCAGTAATGGTGGAGGTGACTTATAAATCTACTTAATTTCCCTCAAAATATGTGTATATGGTCATTGAGAATTGAAGACATGTTTGGAGCAATAGGAAAAATTGAAAGAAGTGACTTGTAGAGTTTGTCTTGTCTATCATTAGGGTTTATTGTGATTGAAAGTTGTAAGTACGATAAACGTAGTTTTATGCTTTTTCTAGTTTTCTGAATTAGGGTTGGCTTTTAATTTTCTTTCAATTGAATGCATTTTATTGCTCTGCTTTAATTGGTTTGAATTAGGGTTAATTATGTCTTTAAAAATTCGTAGCCCTATGAGACCATTTGCAATTAGCATTCATATTGAGCCATAGGTTTGAATTAGGAGGCTGGTAGTTGGAACCTTTCTCGTTAAAACCCTGGTCTACTTAAAATTCATGGCTCCCAAAGTACAAATTGCCACCCATTCAACCCAATCTAGAGCACTCTCCTAGGATGTAATTGACTTGTTACCATCCTCTACAAATAAGAAACCCAAAGGAAAGGTCTTGTTATATGACCCTATTGTTAGAGAGGGAGTGATGGATAAACAATCTCTTTCAATATTGGTTCAGAAACAAGAACCTTGGAGTTCCTCTCTATAATCCTTGGAGGCTAGATATGGGAAAATTACTTGTTCCCAACGTGTATATGGATATTGATCTTCTGAAAGATATTGCCTCAAGGTATGATCCAGTCTCTAGGGTCATCCAGACATTTGATTGGAAAGATATAGTAAAGATAACCAAGCAAGAAATTGAAGATGTTTTTGACTTGCATGAGTGGATTCAAGATTTGGTTCCTCTTAATATGGATGATATCAAGAAGGAACATGAGAACACCAAGGTATTCATCAGGAAAAATTTGTTGCCCTTTCATATTGCTACCACTAGTACTGGGAAGCATAGAAAGCAGATAAAATTTGGTGAGAAGGAGCTTGAACCCTTCCCAATGATCTATTTTGCTAGCTACTTTAGAAAGACTGTATATTCTTTGTGCCAAATCATCATTTTTTCTCCACCTGACACATTGTAGAGAGAATACAACTATCGAGCAACACATCTGTAGCACCCAACTTACAACATAGTATATGATTATGCCACTTATTGTTTGGTTGAGCTGAAGGAAGGGAAATAGTGGGTGAAATTCTAATGGTATTCATTACTAATTCATATGTTCTTGCATAAAGGGAAAAAGGTTTTTGAGAAAGACATAACTTTGAGAAGGAAGGAAAAAGGTGTTGATTTGCTTGTTTAATGTTGGACCCAGATTCTAGATAAGAATGATCAGAAATATAACTATGTGATGTTTCAGAATACTTTTGCATCAAAGATAAAGAGGTCCTTGATATATGATCCGCCAAGAATTCCTAAATAAATTCATGAATTCTTGAGACCTATGGAGATGAGGGCAGACCTAAATGTGAGTCACAATTGGGGAGACTTGATTTTATACCCTGATAAAACAATCTTTAGAGTATATGGAAACAATTTGGATCTATATGTTTTTCTAAGAGATGTGCCATTAAGGATACAGTTCCTTGAAATCATCAGGCAATTAAGAGTTTCTTAGGCAACACATTTACTTGATACAGTGAAGAAGGGCTCATTCTTTCTAGAGTGGACAACGTTTGTTGATTATGTTCTGGTGAAAGGGGCATGGAGGGAATTATTGCATCCGCTAGCACCTTACAAGTTGGAGACTATGCGCCCAAGGAATCATGATCTTGAGGGTTTTATCACTAAATTAAAAGCAGATAAAAGACTTGGTAATTTTGTGCACAATTTCTATTATCCTGAAGATGTCATCAAGAATATTTTTATCTTTCCAAAACATGATGAAAGGAAAGCTAAGTATCTTTCTTATAGGAAGATGGTAGAGGAAAAATGGAAGAGGGATCCCAAATATAACCCTCTGCCAAATATACCTGATGAATTTAGCCAAATCATGTATGTTATGGATAATTTTGAAAATGTAGTTGGTATATTGAGGGAGCAACATGAGGTTATAGATAAAGGAAAAGCAAGAGTGGTTGAAGAAGATACTATTGTGGCATTGGAAGAAAGGCCTACTTACCAACCACCCAAGAAAATAAGAATCTACTCCAAGAGGAAGAAAGCGATGGATGAAGAACAGACCTTGTCGACCCCTATCACTTTTGAGGGATCAAAGGAACCTTCTCCTGAGAGTGCAATGCTATCACCTCCAAGGAAAGTTCCTCCACCTATAATTGATCTTGATTCACCTCCAGGAAGTCCTACTCCATTAGAGCAACCACCCCTTAAGAAACAAAGGATTGAGGCAAAAGGAGTGGTTGAATTATTTGATCAGATGAAGATGATATCTTTATCACTCCTGAGGATATGCAACAAGGAATGCCTCCCCCCGTAGGGGTAGTTTCCTCAAGTTCAAGACAAAGCAGTCTTAGGCTGGGAAAACTTGACAACAATGGTCTAAATAGTGTAGATGACTTGAGGATAAGGAGTTTATGAAAGATGACTCCTTTGTAGAAACACCTGCATTTAGGGATTTTTGGTGGAGAGCCAAAGCTGCAAAATATGTAGAGAAAGTAGCCACTGAAAGGAGTTTTCATCTAGAGTTACCTGAAAGTGTCATTCACTCCAATGTGAGGATTATTATGAAGAATGAATTTCAAAAGATTACTACCCAGGATGGCAGAGAACTTGTAAAGAAGTGTGGTGTGTTATTGCTACCAGAGTGGGATATTGTTGATGTTATAGTCCTAGATGCTATAAGAAGGGCTAAAAGGCCTCTAGTGTAAAAAAGAGAGGAGTTGGATATGGCACTTTGGGGTTCTACATTTACCAAAGATTGGGATGCACTAGCAATCTGGTCATTATCCAAAGGATTCAGGAAACCAGTACTTGTTGAGCCATCAGATTTCAATGGGAAATTACTTGTGAAGAGACTTGCTGATACCCCAGCCTTGGAGGCAACTGAAATGGCTGTTAATGTTGCTAGATTTACTAAAGCAACTATGGAAAACCTCACCCTTGAAAGGGATGATTTTAAGAATAAATACCATGAGCTGCTCATTGAATATGATAATATTTAGCAAAGGTAGCTATATTAGAGACTGAGTTGGCATTCTATAAGTAGAAGGAATAAATGCAGAGAGATCAAGGCTAGGCTAGCTCAAGTCACCCACCTCCATCTTCTCCAATTGCATCTTCAAAACCTTTCTCTCAAGATAAAGCTTTGGCAATGGTGTCATATCATTTGGGACAAGAGCCACTTTTAGTAGAGGAACCAAGCATCTGAATAAGAAGATCCAGGCCAAACTAAATAGTGTTCATGCTAATTACTCCTTGATGTTGTGACCAATAGGGTTGTCTCAAAGAGATAAGGAGTTGGCTATGCCAATCTTAAATAAATGGATCCCAAGGGCTAAGAGATTGAAGTTTATAGCAGTTGGAGCCAACCATCATGAGGATAAATACCCTAAGGTGCTTCCAACATAATCATTTGTCTGTGAACTTAGTGAGAAAAAGTTTCAGGGATATATTTCCCCACTAGAGCAAAAAATAAGAGAATTGGAGGCTCATTATGATCTGGAAGATTTGTCACTATTTCCAGATATTTAGCTTACTAATAACGAAGTGAAGCCATTGCAAACATGGAAAAGGAAGATGGATGATGTTATTGCTTCCCAAGTGAATCAAATTTGTAAAGAGGTTAACATTAATACCTTTAATGACACTTTGGAAAAGTTGACATTTATTATCAGCTTTCTAGAAAATTTTGACAAAGAATCTAATTTTGTGATGACAAAGTATTCCCAATACAGGAAGAAGTTAGATGTAATCATCGATTTCAATTGGCCAACTGATGATGAATATGAAGAATAGGGAATGGTATTAGTTGGCCGATTGGGTCTGTAATATGGTTGTGAAACATATATAATTGGTCAAGTATTGTACAGGTCTGGCCTTAGAAATTGCAATGTATAAAATATATGTTTCACAGGTAAATATTAGTTGTTGATGATATGGAATGTTGATTCACTTTTTGCTTTGCATCATTTTATCATCTTGCTCGATAGAATGGATGTGCTACAATATAGAAGATTATCCTTTTTGACATGCTCTTTGGAAGGGGAAGCTACTTCTTACAACAAGTGTAAATAATCTTTGTCTCATGTGTATTCCCTCCAATTTGAAGAATGCAAATATAACTGAATTAGGAAATATATCTTGTAGCGGTCCAATTGGAATGTGACATGTTTACATCTGGCTTGAAGCTTGTTTTTTCTCCCTTGTTCTATAAAAGGGAATTCAGGGCCATTTGTGTGGGTCTTTTGTTGAATTTTAGAATCGAATTGTGAAAATTGCGAGCATAGAGCAAATAAGTTGTCTTTGTCTAATGCTTTGAGTCTAGATAGTAAATTTTGTCAAATGTATGGTTCCTAAGCATACTTGAATGATAATGGAAGTTTTTTGAGTCTATAGTCTCTCCATTTAGATCTGTATTTGAATTATTAATGAAAATTTCGATCAAAGATCATTTCATTAATTGTCATCACTTTCATACTTTGATATATGTTTTGGTTTTAGCTCTAGTTCATATAATGAGTTAAAATGCTTGAATCAAATCATAAATTCCTGTGCAAGGTGATTAGATCTGATAAGTAGTCTTTAGAATTTGGTTACGGATTTGTGAATTGCAAGTAATATCACTTAGATCATGGGTGTTCATAATTAAATATACCTTATATTTCAATTTTCTTAGACTCCTTGCCCGTAGATAATGGCATTGATCCTAACCCCTTTAAGTCTTTATCATGGTTCCAGTTACCTGACTTGAGAATATCTTTTTAAATATTCATTGATCTATCATTAATTTGTTGTAGTTTTTGTTGTCTTATATTCTTAGCTTAGGATGCATAATTCATTCAAGGAAATGCCAATTTCTTGGAGAATTTCATCTTATTAGTCATAGGGAAGAATATATTTGCTTGAATATGCAATGTATATGTGAATTGTTTGAAATAATTGTATAATTCACATTGTGGGACCACCCTCCTCGGTTTTTTCAAATCCCAAAGTGTAGGATATAAAGCGATTGGTGCTATATCTCATTCGTTGGCCAATTATCTTGTAGGTATCCAAGAATTGAGTTTGGAAAACCCATAGGTATCTGGCGAGATCTTATTCATTCATTGAAAACAACCAACAGAATGGTGACTCTGCTGAGGATGTAAGCTTTACAATTATTAGCTCTCTAGAATGCCTTATCATAGATCACTATATTATATGGTGATATTTGCTTATAGAGTTGTTCAAATAAAAGTGTCTGCTAAATTTAGCTCAAATCTTTCTCAAATATTTCACCTAAGGTCCTGATAAGCTTCCCACCCATGTGTCTTCAAAGCTTGCATTCAAAATTCATGCAAATGCATGTCGTATGTGTCAAAGTTTGACTTAGGTTCTAAAGATCTATTGAAATTTTAATAGAGTATAACAAAATTGCTACTAATTTGTCCCAGGGAATTTGGGTGGTGACTCTAACATCTCTACACCAGTGCAAGCCGGTGTTTAAGGATATTAAAGAAGTAAAGAAGAAAATTATAAAGAAATCAAAGAAGGTGACGGACATGAAGAAGACTCAAGAACAAATGAGAGGAACGTGAGGCCACATGAAGAAGCATCTGGAACAGAAGCTAAAAGGTGAATTACCTAAGAACATGAACTTACATGGGAAATGGATAAAAGAAAAAGACACAGGAAAAGGTAAGTCTACCCCTCATCCCACCCCTAAACATGAAATGCATTCTAGTTCTAGTTCAGAATGTGAAATAAATCTATTGGACTTCAATGATAATACTTCTAATGAGAGGGGAGAGGTTTTCATGAAATCTATTATAAATGAGCACTCCTCAAACCTAGGCACACAAGCCATGAAGAGGAGAGAAAAGGATAGAATAGAAAGGGATAGAATACAAAAAATAATGCTAGCACTAGGCGTGCTAGAGCTGAAGGATATGTGACTCCAAATTCCCCTACATATACCCCTGTTCCTCTTGACTTGCTAACTAGAGATGAATATTATCATGATGTTGTTCCCCACCAAGTTGAGATTGTAGTAGTATCTGATAGAGAGTCTACTTTTCCAGATGAAGAAGAGGTATTGAATGATATGCAATTTCTCAATCAAAGAGCCTCTAGGTGCAATGAAAATAGAAAGAAGAGGGATGTAGAGAAGGAGAAGAGAATTAGGGATGTTATGATGCAGAGGGATATGTTAAGAAGGAAGGTTGAGGAGATGGAGGAATTAGACAAATTAGTAGCCCAAGTTGACCAAGAGCCTGACCCAGTTGTGTGAGAGATTGTAGGAAAATCCCCTGTAGATTCCTTAGCTAATAAAATTGTTGCAATCCCACAAACTAATACTTCTGAAAAGACTTCTATCCCATCTACTCCCCATCTAAAAAATACAAAGTGTGAGTCCCATGATGTTGATAAAGGGAAACGACCTATGGGAGAGAGAAAAGAAAATGAAGGGGTAAAAATCAATGAGGGAGGTGCTTCCAAGAAAGATACATCGCAAGATGATTCTATCCCATTACTGGGTAAATTGATGAGAGAAAATGAATAATTGGATAGGAAGATGAAGGAGATAGAATTATTTGTCGTAAACATAGAAATGAAAAAGAAGCCCAGTTTCTTTGAATCCACATTAAAGGAACCGTCTGTGAGACCCATAGCCCTCAAGGTCATACATCCTCCTCAAGTCCTCACACCAATGACAAAACTACATCTACTGGCAACCCCTCTAGTTCTTCCTCACAACCTGAAGATAAAACTAGAATAGTTCATTTCAATGATCAGCGTGATTCCCAACACAAAAGGTCTGGACACAATAGTGATATAAGGAGAGATAATGATAACCAAGATGAGGAAGAAGGACCTACTGGGAGAGATTTTTGCACACTGATAGGTATAGGAAGCTATATTTTGAAAATATTCCAGGATACCCAAATCCAATTCTAGATAATGCCAGGAAACATGTTCCCAAGTTTACTAGCAACAATGCTCTTAGTGGTGAAGACCACTTAAAAGATTTTCAGAGTTTTGTAGAAGAATTTGAATTGTGGGGTGAGGATGTGGCTATGAAATACTTTATGCAATCCCTAACAGAGGATGCAAGGGATTGGTATAGGAGCTTGCTAGATGCAAGCATTGATTCCAAGGATTCATTCTTTTGAATCTTCAGAGAGCAATACGGAGACCAAACCGATCCACGGTTTAGGTTGAATTACTTTAATAATATCACAAAAGGGCTCAATGAAATGGCTACTGAGTTCAATGTGAGGTTCCAAAAGGCGATGTATAAAGTCCCTGGATTCCTAAGGCCTAATGAAAGAGCATGTTTGGTTGTGTATTGTAATGCATATGACTCTAAAATGT
Organism: Sequoia sempervirens; assembly: GCA_007258455.2. Lineage (NCBI taxonomy): Eukaryota > Viridiplantae > Streptophyta > Pinopsida > Cupressales > Cupressaceae > Sequoia > Sequoia sempervirens. The sequence continues at coordinate 27,886,552 of VDFB02000010.1, read as the reverse complement.
GTTATCTACTTAGATACAAGAATCTACAGTCCCTAAGGGAAGCCTACAAGATGGCGGTAAACATTGAAAACAATATAAGGGCATCTGGTAAAGTTGGTAGAAGGGATTACCCTAGGCCTTCTAAGAACTCAAAAGCTCAAAATGAGAAAGTAGTAAAAGTTGCAGCCCCAAATGAGAAGCTGGATCAAGTCCTAAATTTGTTGTAGAAGCAGGCAAAGAGTGACAAATCTAAGTTCCAGAGGAATGAGAGGCCCCCGAGAATTCAATGTTATCCTTACCATACCAATTGGCATAATGGGAAGCCATTTTAGAATAATCAAAAAAAAATTTAGGCTACACCTAACTCTTTGCATAAAAATATTACAAATGTTGTTGAAGAATTACCATGGTGTGGAGTGTGTGAGATTCCTCACTCGTCACAACAATGTGTAGTTGTGAGGTCCTTGGAAGAAACTCAAGATGATCATAGGGAGTCTGATTCTCCCCATAATCTAGATGAAACTACAAATGTATTCATGGCTAGGTTAGATTTAGAATGTAGTGATTATTCTTCTAGTGATGATGCTGACACAAATGATGTGGATGTGCAAAGACATGAAACAGTTCTACACCATCAACAAGTGCTTTTTGATGAAGAAAGAGAAGATGAATACACTGCTTATAATCTTGAGGCATGTAGTGTTTCTCTGAGAAGACCTTCAAATGAGGAAATAGAGAGATATACAATTGCATTGGCTGCTAGAGCACAAGCAAGAAGTGATCTCCACCTGAGGAATAGGGTGGCGAGTAGAAACCAAGGCCATCCTGGAGGCATGTTCATTAAAGAGAACAATGTAGATAGTAAAGGAGTTAAGACAAAAAATAAGGAAGAGACCAATCCCAAAGAAGCTAAAGAAATGAGAATTTGGGCCAAGAAAGGTAGCAAAGCAAAGGCTATTGTTGAAGCTACACACCAAGATCTAAAGGCCAAAGATTTGAAGCCTACTGTTGAAAAGATTGATAAGAAAGCTGATAAGGTAGTCCCTCAGGAAATAATACTTCCTGAGTTACCAAGTTACTCTCCCATTGATATGTTTTGAGTTTTTTCTCAAGTTTGGGTCACAATCCCATTTCTAGAGATGATGAGGTTTAATGAGCATAAAAAAAATGATAGCTTTCATTAATAGAATTGTAGGGGTAGCAAGCACAAAGCATAAGCTAATGCACCTAAAACAAGTAAGAGTCAAGAAAAGGATATTGAGGTAGGAACATTAATTAATGAGAACCCTGAGATTTATTTAGGAACCACCATCACTGCAAATCCTAGTCTGGTCAATCCTTTCTTTTTGAGCCTGATCATTGATGGGAAACTACTCAAGAATTGTATGATAGATTCTGGTGCTTCAAATAATGTTATGCAAGTCAAGATAATGGAGGAAATGAACTTGAAGGTTGATAGCACCTATAGAAAGTGCTATGTTATGGATTCTAGAGAAGTCCCTATTATCAGGGTAATTTATAAGGTCCCATATAAACTAGTTGCATTTCCTAAAAAGGAGCTAGTTATGAGTGTCACAATGGTGGAATTCCACCAACCTATGGAATGATACTATCAAGACAATGGTGTGCTTCTATGGGAGGAAGTATGCAATGTGATCTATCCTTTGCTACATTCTCAATTGATCGGAAGGATGTCAAGGTGCCAGAGAATCAATATTTCGGCATATGATTGAGCATATTGAAGAGCTAGAGTATCCCCCAATAATTAACTTTGTGGACACTGGTATAGACATCTTTCGTGTGGGAGAGTTGAAGCAGGAAGAAGAAGAAGCTAAGATTGCACCAATTGTTAGAGAGGTCTTGCAAATACCACATGAGGATGCTCTATGGACTTTGTATTTTGATGGAGCCTAATCAAAGGAGGGCCCAGGTGCTAGTGTTACATCCCGATTTTATAGCTACTATTGTATAGGGCAATTGATTGTAATGTTTGAATCTTGATGATGAATAAAACATGGTTGATCTCGTTATTAAATGAATGAGTCCTGTTTAAATGATGGTTTCATTTGATTGTTACTTCTAAATGATTTAGTCTTGATTAAATCTTGCATACAATTATGGAATAATGTTATTCTAACTCGTGAGATGTTTTTACCTTGTTATGAGCATATGACTGCCGATGTCATGTCATGATGTGCAGGTATGAAGACTGTTCTTCCGGACAGAGGAGAGACATCATTCGGGGAGGAACTTGGTCGGGTAAACAGTGACAATTACCAAATTGAGCATACACACACGTCAATATAGGTTCTGAGACACCAAGTCAGATAAGTTGGTCTTGATAAGTCATCCATAGGCTTTAAGAGTCTAGTTTACTTCTTTGTGCTTGAGAGATGATTGTTTGTTTATCAGACTTACAGTAGTATGTTCATAACGTGAATGGGTCTAAGTGAATAGGTTAAGTGGGTGTGGATATACATGTATATAGTATACTAAGATATATACAAATATATATGTGTATATATATACACACACTACCCATTATCTATGGATAAATAATATTACTATAATATTTGCCTTGGAATATATATATATATTGAAAGTACGTGGATCGATTGGAAAAATATATATTTGGCAATAAATATGTATATGTATAAATATTTATATTTGTTAAATATAAATATAGTTATATATAAGTAATTATATATTAAAGATTATATATAATATTATTATAGTTATATTAAAAGAACTATAATGATATTTATATAATAAAATATATATAATGAAATTATATTTAAACTTCTAAATTTATGGAAATTAACTTATTACTTATTTAATATTGTAAAATCTCTTAAGTGAAAATTAAAGATCATATTTTACTAGGAGTAAATAAATATTTAAATAAGTCAAATGATGAAACATTTCGATTTTAACAATAGAGAATAATAACTTAAACATAGAAATCAAATTCTTTTGCTGGAGAGAACAAATTAAAGAGAAGCCGAATTATTTTGAAATGAACATTTGAAAAGGAAGTTAAAACGTAATATTTTGTAAATCTCATGAAAACTGCCTAAAGGAAATCGCGCACATCATGAAAATCGCGTGAAAAAAGCCACGCACAGGATGAAAAACGCGCCAGAAACGCGGGGCAAAGAACTGGTCACTGATAAATGGTCGAATGCTAATCTCTTGGCCTGAAATGGTGACGTGGGAACATCTTAACCTTGACCCTTTCATCTGAAATGAACTTCCTGATTTTATTGCTTCAATTTATCCTAGAATCTAAAAAAAAAAAAAAAACGCCTTGCTGTCAATCTGCCATGTGAGAGCTGAAGAAGTCTTAACTTGCTGGCTTAAAAGGAGGTCGAATCACCTTCAATTTGATGACTTAGGGTTAAGGAATCCGCCAAATGTCCTTTTGACTATTTCTGGGCACTTGTTGTCAATTTGCATGCCTTCATAAGTGGGAATCTGTTGCAATTCGAGCCTATATAATGACGCCCTTTCACTCTTCTCAACTCACCTCTTGCTAAATACGAGTTTCACAACATTTTGAGAGCTCCCATACCAATTCATTTGAGTTGCTGTGTATTCTTTATGTATTCTTTATTGAGAGTTCCTTTGCTTATATAATTCAAACATATACTTAGGTTTTGTTGTTTCTCATATATATATTTATAATTATGTTATCTCTTTGTGGGGAGCGTGCCTCTCAACCTTCCCAAACCCCTCTTCCCTCTCCTTTATATCCAAGTCTGTCTGCTCTCTTTCATTCTCACTCTACTGCTAATCATCCTGATGATGGATCATGGAGTATGATCCGAAACGTTGATGATATAAAAATCACACACAGTTTATTCCAAAAATCTTGCATACTGGCATCATGGACTGTGGAAACAAAATGTTATTAATATTCTTTATTTGCTGCATTTCCTATATACCGAGTGAAATAAATACAGTGAGCTTTTACCAGTTAAATTACAGTGTTAAGTCTTCTTTTTAAGATTTGAGTGGAGTGAAGCCATAGACGAATTAATCTTTAATTAGAGGAGTGAAAATTGTGAGGAGTGTTTTGAAAGTTCTCCTTAATAGCCGTTTAATTTGGAATTCTGGAAGTTTGCTGAAGAAGAGTCGGGGAGAGCTGTGTTGGAGCTTTAAAATCAGGCAAGAGTCTTCCTATTATACAACTTTTTTTAAAGTGTTGTTTACATTGCGTCTTGTGATCGTTGCTTTCAATTAGCTTTAATAGGAAAGAACTAATTCGATGAATAAAGCAATGCATTAAAGGAGAAAATGTGAAAAGGATTCAATGAATTGGGGAATTACGAAAAAGGGAATATATGAATAAAAAGCTTAAGGGATTAGATTATTTTTCTTACATTTAAACGAAATAATGGAAAAGATAAAGGGGAAGGATTTATTTGCATTTTGATTGGTTATTGCATGTTGTGTATGATCTCTATATATGGAGAATACGTAGACGTACTTATTATATCTACTAGGATCGAAATGATGGCAGAATCAAGTGAAGTCTTTTAGCTTAAGTTATTAGGATAACTGAGACAAGTTTAGTACTCCTAGGATAAAGAATTCCTAGTTAGGAGGAATTGATACAAGACTCTTGAATACTGTTTTCATTTCTAGTAGGTTCGTATGATTGTAGGATGTCTGGGATGACGGTTTCACCCATTGAAGGACAAACCTATGCGTAGAGTAAGGAAGCCTTAAGTCAAATCGGCCCTGAGTAGTGTTTATGATAGATGACCTTCATTCGAAGTACTGAATGAGAATACTTTGGCCAAAGTAGTGAAATGTACGACTACCACATAGACGTGAGTTAGTTGAGACTACACTGTCAGTTCATTATGATCCGAGTACTAGATCAAGATTGTGAAATAGCAAGGTTCTAGTTGAGTAGGACACAACACTATGCTTAGTTGGTAATCGTTAAAGGATACCCTACCAATCTCTTCTTCGAAGGGAGGGCCGTTCATTGCAAAATGATCATGTGGGGGACCGCATTATAAGTCCGTGGTTGGCGGAAAAGCGCCCGAGTGATGTTTCTCCTCCACAACGAGCGGCCGATGTACCAAGATTTGAAAGGATGGACTCCTGGACCTTCTTACTTCTATTTGTGCAAAAGCTTACGAGCTATGTATGTAACTGTATTACTTTTTAACTCTGTTTTATATTTGCAATGAAAATAAAATTCATGAGGAAACATATTGTAACTTGTACGTTTTTATCAACAAAGAAAGGAAGAAATTTTATTGTATTATCTTTGTTATATGTTACTTTTACATGTTTTAAGTGAGAATTGGAAAGTTTTTAATTTACGCAGAATTGGGTCGTAACAGCTAGGGTCATTCTTATTTCTCCCCAAGGTAAGACTTTCAAGTACCCATTTTTGCTACAGTTTGCATGTACAAATAATGTTGTTGAGTATGAGGCTTTATTACTTGGTTTGAAGTTAGCTTCCAAACATGGGATAAAATCGTTAAAGGTATTTGGGGATTCTGAGCTAGTAGTTTCCCAAGTTAGGTCTAGGTTTTTCAGTAAGGACAAAAGGTTGAGACAATATAGGAATGAGGTTTGAGACACTATTGAGGCCTTTGATGCTTTTGATATAGATTGGATAGAAAGAGGACAAAATATCAGAGCAGATTTATTGGCTAACATTGTAGATAAGCTAGATGATGTGACTTTTGATGGTGTCTCAAGAATTGAGGTATAGATACAACCTATGGTGCCTGACAACATTTGCAATTGGCAAGTGTTTGAGGACAATAATGACATTTTGAAGTTTTTGTACTACATTGACCAATATGAAAGTCAAGAGATTGACTTTATTTCATATGTGGTGGAAGTTGATGGAAAGGAGACATTGTTTGAGAATGAGATAATTCAGTTGAAAACAAATATAATTCCCAAGGGGTTAGTTGCACTCGAAATGGTCTTTGATGGCCCAGATAGATCAAATTCTAAGCAAGAAACTACACATAAAGAAGACCTAGAAGAGATGAATTTGGGAACAAAAAATGCTCCTAAGAAGGTGTATATTAGTAAAAAGATGAAGCCACATGTGAGGACTATGTTAATTGCCTTATTAAGGAAATACAAACATGTATTCACATGGTCCTATGATGTTTTAAAGGCCTATAGGGAAGATTTGTTCTAGCATGAGATCCCTTTGAAGCCTGACACAAAGCCCTTTAGGCAAAAATAAAGACCTATTAATCCTACTTTGAGACCTAAAATGCAAGAGGAGCTTGGTAAGCTGAGTGATGCATGAATTATTAAACCTATAAGGAATTCCTCATAGGTGTCCAATTTGGTTCCAGTCAGAAAAAAGAATGGTGACTAAAGATTGTGTGTGGATTTTAGAAACCTCAATGTTGCATCTTTGAAAGATAATTACCCCTTACCTAACATGGAAGCAATGTTACAAAAGGTAACGGGGTGTGAACTGCTTTCTATGATGGATGGATTCTCAGGTTATAACCAGGTTATGGTGAGGGAATCAGAACAATACAAGACAACATTTACCACACCATGGGGGACCTATGTTTATGTGAGGATGCCTTTCAGCCTAATAAATGCTGGTACCACTGTTCAAAGAGCCATGGATGTGGATTTTGTTGATTTCCTAGACTTGTTTCTTGCTATTTACCAGGATGACCTTATTGCTCATAATAAGGAGGAGGATCATTGTTCAAATCTTGAGAATATTTTCATTACAGCTCTGGAATATGGTATTTCATTGAACCCCAAGAAATGTTCCTTTGGAGTCAAAGAAGGTAAGTTTCTAGGGCATATTGTCTCGAAAGATGTTATCAGGATTGATCTTGAAAGAGTAGCAGCTATAGATAAAATTATACCACCAAAGAATGTTAAAGGGATTCAATCTTTCTTTGGGAAGATAAACTTTCTAAGGAGGCCTGTGACTAATTTTGTAGAGATAGTTAGGCCTATCTTGAGGATGCTCAAGAAAGGAGAAAAGGTGGTATGGTCAGAAGATCCTCTCAAAGCTTTTCAAGCCATTAAGGATACTATTAAATCTACATCTATCTTCAAGTCTCCAGACTATTCTAAGCCATTCCAATTGTTTACATTTTCCTCTTTTCATATTGTAGCGGGAGTGTTGTTAAAGAAAAATGATGAAGGTTTTTAACAACAATTGCCTTTTTTAGCAAGTCTTTGCAAGCAGCTGAGCTCAAGTAGCCACTGAGAAGAAAGCTTATGCCTCAGTCAAGGCTATTAAAAATTTCAAAACATATTTGAATGGTGCAACTGTGGTGGCTTATGTTCCAAGCACAACTATCAAGGACATTTTCACTCAACAAGAAACTACAAGTCAGAGATGTAGGTGGATTAACAGAATCCAAGAGTTAAACATAGATATTCAAATTACAAAGTTGGTAAAAGGCCAAGGTTTAGCCAAACTCATGGCTGAAACTAATTTGGAGGCCAACCAAATTAATGAAGTTGAACAAGAAAACATTGCTCCCATATGTGATATCTAGACATGTGGTTGATACAGAAGGATAGTTGAATATCTGCAGACCATGAAATGCCTTGATGGCATGCCAAACAATGAGAAGAGAACTTTAAAACTGTAGGAAATTAGGTATGTTATCATTGATGGTGAACTCTAGTGGAGAAACCCAGAGCATGTGCTTCTCAAATGTGTGGATGGTGACCAAGCAGAAGATTTGCTAATTGAAATGCACAATGGAGTGTGTGGAGGTCACTACATGGCTAAGACTACTGTAAATAAGTTATTGAGAGAAAGTTTCTGGTGGCCCACGGTGGTCAAAGATGCACATAGGTTTGTAAAGAAATGTGATACCTGTCAGAGATTTACTAGAAAACTAAAGTTTTCAGGTAACTTACCACTTAGGCTAGTCTCAACACTAGCCCCCTTCCAACAATGGGGTATTGACTTTATTGGAGAAATGGCGATGAAGTCTAGTGGAGGACATGCTTGGATTTTGGTTGCAACCAACTACTTCATGAAGTGGGTTGAAGCTATTCCTACTAGAAAAGCAACCAGTAAAGTGGTTATTGATTTTTTGATGAATAATATTTTAAGTAGGTTTGGTGTTCCAGAGAGAATTGTTTTTGATAATGCTATGTGCTTTAGGTATGAGGAATTTATGGATTTTTGCAACCCACATGGAATAAATTTATCTTATTCATCCCCATATCATCCCCAAGGGAATGGACAAGTTGATTCGAGTAATAAGAGCCTTATGAAGATTATTAAATAGATGCTTGAGAAGGATAAGAAAGCCTGCAATTCAAAATTGCAATTGGCGCTATGGGCAGATATAACCACAGTGAAGAAAGTCATTGGACAATCTCCTTTTAACTTGGTGTATGGGGTTGAAGCCAAAATACCACACAACAATCTGATGAAAATGTATAAATTTGTTCAAGAGTATGATACTGATATCTGTGATGAAATGCATAATCAGATGGATGAGTTAACTAAACTTGACGAGATGAGAAGAGAAGCTCACAAGAGAAATGAGAGTCTACAACTCCAAGTCAAAAAAAATTATGACAAAAGGGTTGTTCAAAGGAAAATTGAAGTAGGGTGTATGGTTTTGATGTGGAATGCAAGATTGGAGGACAAAGGAAAGCATGGGAAGTTTGAACCCCTATGGCTTGGGCCTTATTTGATTGCAAATACTCATGGGGAAGATTCCTACTTTCTACAATTTCTAACAGGTGAATTTCTGGAACTGCCAGTACATGGACAGTTCCTGAAACCCTATTTCTCCTAAAATAGGTTATATTTCCATGTACATTGTATAGTCCTGTAAATTTTGTACATATGGTTTGGTGTGTTTTCTTTTTGCTGCATCTGCTTGCCTTGTCCAGGTGAGCTCCTGGTTTTTTTTAGTTTCTCTATGTTTGGTCTACTTCACCAAGAGATCTATTTCTCGTCATACCCACAGGGGTATGCGTCCCTGAGCATGAGCCCCTGATGGAGTCCCTAAAATTCTTGAAATTTTGAGGTCCCTTTGTGCTTGGTAATGGCATGTCACATATTGTCCATAGGTAGGGTTTAAGGTTTTTCTTATGTAACATTGCTTTCAAATGCTTCACTTACAATCCTTATGTGTTTTAATCTTACGTTGACCTATTATGTCTAGTTGTCAATAGTTTAAGTTGCCATTTGATCCATCGAGGTGTGTTCTTTACTAGCCCCTTTGCTTAGGTTACTCAGTTACCTTCAATCGAGAAGTGTTTTAATTTTCCTAAAGTCGGGCTTTAATATTTCGCTCATAAATGACTTAAGTCTAAGTCATCTATCTTCAAGGGTAAAAATTTCGTCGGCCTAGTAATGGCCCTCTTTTATGACTGACTTTGTCGCATGTGTAGGATTAATGATCATCAGATCATGGAACTTAATATGAGCCATTCCCCACTGGCTTGCATGTCCCAAGTGACAGTACTTTAACTGCTACATGGTCTACAAGATGCTGAAATGTGTTTAATCATGGGTGTAGACCCAACCGTCACTTTCCATTCCAATGCTCAAGGTTTTAAGATCAGCGGTGATTATTAAGAGGGAAGAGTTGATCACTACCATTCCTCGCCATCTCATGGAGATAAGATGCAAGCTCATAAAGGTTGTGAGGACCACGAGAAGTCACCACGTATGTCCTACAACTACTGGCAGGTGGAGCCCACAAGTACATGAAGAGGATTTAGTCAGCATATTTCTATTGGCAAGTTGTTCAAGCTAGAACAACGATGAAATTCAAATGTATCATTCAAGATGGCCATCTCAGCTAAAGATCGATGGTGCACATTCAAAACTGTGAGTACATCCATTGTAATTGTTTTGCTTCATGCGAGTGAGCAGTAATGGCGGAGGTGACTCATAAATCTACTCAATTTCCCTCAAAATATGTGTAGATGGTAAGTTCTTGCATAATTGAGAATTGAAGACATGTCTAGAGCAATACGAAAAATCAAAAGAAGCAACTTGCAGAGTTTGTCCCAACTGGCATTAGGGTTTATTGTGATTGAAAGCCATAAGTACGATAAACAAAGTTTTATGCTTTTTCCATTTTTTTGAATTAGGGTTGGATTTCAATTTGCTTTAAGTTGAATGTGTTTTATTGATTTGATTTAATTACTCTGAATTAGGGTTAATTTTGTCTTTAAAAAGCCATAGCCCTATGAGACCATTTGGAATTAGCATTCATATTGAGCCATAGGTTTGAATTAGGAGGCTGGTAGTTGAAACCTTTCTCGTTAAAACCCTAGTCTGCTTAAAATTCATGGCTCCCAAAGTACAAATTACCACCCCTTCAGCCTAGTCTAGAGCAGTCTCCTAGGATGTAATTAACTTGTTACCATCCTCTACAACTAAGAAACCTGAAGGAAAGGTCTTGTTCTATGGCCCTATTGTTAGAGAGGGAGTGATGGATAAATAGTGCTTCATAAAGGATGTTGAGTTGCCTTATACCAGATGGCAACTCTTTCCACATTGGTTTAGAAACAGGAACATTGGAGTTCCTCTTTGTAATCCTTGGAGGCTAGGTATGGAAAAATTAGTTGTTCCCAATGTCTATATGGATGTTGATCTTCTGAAAGATATTGGCTCAAGGTATGATCCGGTCTCTAGGGTCATTCAGACATTTGATGGGAAAGATATGGTAAATATAACTAGGCAAGAAATTGTAGATTTTTTTGACTTGCATGAGTGGATTCAGGATTTGGTTGCTCTTAATATTCTATTTTGCTTAGAAGGAGCTTAAGCCCTTCCCAATGAACTATTTTTCTAGCTACTTCAGAAAGACTATATATTCTTTATACCAAATCATCAGTTTTTCTCCACCTGACACATTGCAAAGAGAAACAGCTATCTGGCAACACATCTACAACACCTAGCTTACAACATAGTCTATGATTATGCCATTTATCATTTGGTTGAGCTCAAGGAAGGGAAATTGTGGGTGAAATTCTGGTGGTATTCATTACTAATGCATATGTTCTTACATAAAGGGCAGAAGGTTTTTGAGAAAGACATAACTTTGAGAAGGAAGGTAGAAGGTGTTGATCTTCCTGTTCAATATTGGACCCAAATTATAGATAAGGATGACCAGAAATATAACTATGTGATGTTTCATAATACTTTTGCATCAAAGATAAAGAGGTCCTTGAAATATGAACCGCTGAGAATTCGTAAAGAAATTCATGAATTCTTGAGACCTATGGAGATGAGGCCAGACCTAAATCTGAGTCACGATTGGGGAGACTTGATTTTATACCTTGGACGCTATAAGAAGGGTTGAAAGGCCTCTAGTGCAAACATAAGAGGAATTGGATATTGCACTTTAGGGTTCTAAATTTAGTGAAGATTGGGATGCACTAGCAATCTGGTCATTATTCATGGGATCCAGGAAACCAGTACTTGTTGAGCCATTAGATTTCAGTGGGAAATTTCTTGTGAGGAGAGTTGTTAATACCCCGGCCTTGCAGGTAGTTGACATGGCTGTTAATGTTGCTAGATTTACTAAAACAACTATGGAAAAACTCACCCTTCAAAGGGATGATTTTAAGAATAAATACCATGAGCTCCTCAATGAATATGATAATATTCAGCAAAAGGTAGTTGTATTAGAGACTGAGTTGGCATTCTATAAGTAGAATGAAGAAATGCAGAGAGATCAAGGCCAGGCCAGCTCAAGTCACCCACCTCCATCTTCTCCAATTGCATCTTCACAACCTTCCCCTCAAGATCAAGCTTTGGAAATGGTGCCATATAATTTGGGACAAAAGCCACTTTTAGTAAAGGAACCAAGCAAATTAGGTCCTAGCTCATCTGATGAACCTACAAGAGAGGAGCTTCTTTCACAAGTTGAAACATATAAGAAGTTGTTGGAACATGAACAAGACACAATGTATGAAAACATCTCAAAGATTGTTCATACTATCTTGAAGCATCTGAATAAGAAGATCCAAGCCAAACTAAATAGTGTTCATGCTAATTACTCCTTGATGTTGCGAGCAATAGGGTTGTCTCAAATAGATAAGGAGTTGGCTATTCCAATCTTGAATAAGTGGATCCCAAGGGCTAAGAGATTGAAGTTTATAGCAGTTGGAGCCAGCCAACATGAGGATAAATACCCTAAGGTGCTTCCAACATATACATTTGTCTGTGAACTCAATGAGCAAAAGTTTCAGGGATATATTACCCCACTAGAGTAGAAAGTAAGAGAACTAAAGGCTCATTATGATTTGGCATATTTGTCACTATTGCTAGATATTCAATTTACTAATAATGAAGTGAAGCCATTGCAAATGTAGAAAAGGGAGATGGACGATGTTATTGCTTTCCAAGTGAATCAAATTTGTAAAGAGGTTAACATCAATACCTTTAATGAAACTTTGGAAAATTGACATTTATTATCAACTTTTTGGAAGATTTTGACAAAGAATCCAATTTTGTGATGACAAAGTATTCCCCATACAAGAAGAAGTTAGATGAAATCATCAATTTCAATTGGGCAGCTGATGATGAATATGAAGAATAGGGAAGGGTATTGGTTGGTCGACTGGGTCTGTAAGTATGGATGTGAAACATATATAATTGGTCAAGTATTGTACAGGTCTGTCCTTAGAAATTGCAATGTATAAAATATATGTTTCACAGGTAAATATTAGTTGTTGATGATGTGGAATGTTGATTCAATTTTTTCTTTGCATCATTTTATCATCTTTCTTGATAGAATGGACATGCTACAAAATAAAAGATTATCTTTTTTTACATGTGCTCTTTGGAAGGCAAAGCTACTTCTTAGAGCAAATGTAAATAATCTTTGTCTCATGTGTATTCCCTCCAATTTGAAGAATGCAAATATAACTGAATTAGGGAATATATCTTATAGTAGACAATTGGAATGTGACATGTGTACATCTGGCTTGAAGCTTGTTTTTTCTCCCTTGTTCTATAAAAGGGAATTTAGGGCCATTTGTGGGGGTCTTTTGTTGAATTTTGGAATCGAATTGTGAAAATTGAGAGCACAGAGTGAATATGTTACGTATTTGTCTAATGCTTTGAGTCTATATAGTAAAGTTTTTCAAATGTATGGTTCCTGAGCATACTTGAATGATAATGGAAGTTTTTCGAGTCTATAGTCTCTCCATTTAGATCTATATTCGAATTATTAATGAAAATTTTGATCAAAGATCATTTCATTAATTATCACTTCTTTCATACTTTGATATATGTTTTGTTTTTAGCTTTGGTTCATAGAATGAGTTAAAATGCTTGAATCAAATCATAAATTCGTGTGTAGGGTGATTGGATTTGATAAGTAGTCTTTAGAATTTGGTTACAGATTTGTGAATTGCAAAGTAATATCACTTAGATCATGGGTGTTCATAATTAAATATGCCTTATATTTAAATTTCCTTAGACTCCTTGCCTGTAGATAATGGCACTAATCCTAACCCCTTTAAGTCTTTCTCATGGTTCCAGTTACCCGACTTGAGAACATCCTTTTAAATAATCATTGATCTATCTTTAATTTGTTGTAGTTTGTGTTGTCTTATATTCTTGGCTTAGGATGCATAATTCATTCAATGAAATGCTGATTTCTTGGAGAATTTCATGTTATTGTGAGATGGGGTTTCTTAGTTCCTAGCCTAGAATAGTGACAACTAACACCTCTAGACTATTAAACCACATCAACAAGAGAATACAAAATAATGGAGAGAGCTAGAAATGCAAGGCATAAAATAAATTACTCCCCATATTAGTTGATTCACTTCCCTTGCTCTCCTTCTTATGTAACTTTTCCCTTAGATTTGTTGGAATACTTGTACAAAACCTGCAAATAGTAAGTGAGAAAGTTGGAGATAATGGTTGTTAAGGATAAAGTGGAGGGGGGAGGCTGCTTTTATAGACAACCTTTCAAATGGATGGCTGGGATTAATCCTCTAGAAGAATTCCAATATCAATGGATGAGAATGCATGAGAGGGAGGTTATGAAATGGATGGCCAAGATTGAGCCTCAGAAAAGATGCCAAGATCAATGGCCCAGAATTGATGCACCAAAAATATTCCATGCATGGAAAAGCTATGACATCAATAGCTATGATGCTTGACAACTATGACAGACATGTAGGACATGCAAGCTATGACATAAATGAATATTATGATAGGGGATTATGATAGATCATCTTTGACTAGGTGGTGCATAAATAATTTATTTCAAATAATTTATTCAAAAATGGAGGAAAATGACAAGTGGAGATAAATAATTTATTCAAATTATTTATTTGGAGGAAAATGAAAATGGACATTTAATTAAAATGATTATTCAACCATTTGGTTAAATAAGAGGAAAAATGGAAATAGAGACATTAAATAATTAACTTAGATTAATTATTTAATAAGGAAAGATGACAAGGGAATAGTGAAATAATTAACCATAGAAGAATTAAAGAACCATGAATAGTTAAATAATTAATGGTAATTATTTAACTATAGATGAAAGGTGATAAAATAATTAAATAAATAATAATTTATTTAACTATTGAAGAAGAGGGGGAAATTAGTGACGCAATTAATTTTTTTAATCGATCAGGATAGAAAAGAGATTAGGAAGTGAATTAACTAAATAATTAAAAATTATTTAATTAATAGAGGAATATGATCAAGCCTAATTAAATAATTAAAATTATTTAATATTAGAGGATGATGATCAAGAAAAAGTGTTGCTCACAGACTTAGGACATTTTTTCATTGTCTACATTTTTCCCATCTTTGACATAATGTAGTTTATCACGTTGTGTAAAAGAAATTTAATTCTAAAATATGCCCTAGTGAGAGTAGGGTAGAGGTATGCCCCCTCGAGAGGACAGGTGGGTTCAAAGAACACAAATATGCTCTTGAAATGGATGATAAGACTAGAGGATGAATGATAGAAGAAATGTTAGCATGGAAGGGGATGGATGTTAGTGTGAAAGAGAAAGGAGGATGAAGATGGAAAGTTAGATAGGAAATGATAAGGGAACCAACTTTCATGCTTACATTTTTATATTTATCATCATTGGGCATCAAAATGTTGTAAATGGACCACAAACACTATGGTATGACATAGACCAAGGTGTGCAAGGTGACCATTTGGGAGAGACAAGCAGTCAAAATACAAATTCAACAATCAAGGAATGCCTCAGCTCATACTAAGGACCCAATTGTCCCAGTCTTTTTGCCAAGCCAAGCCACAAACAACAAACAAAGAAAAGAGGCCATGATCCATCATCGTCCCTCTAAATCCATTGATAGGAAATCCTCGAGGAGACTAGTAACATGACCCAAAATCAATCAAGATAATAAGACAATTCCAGTCCAACAAAGTGTTTGCCATGATAGTGCTTTCTAGTGATAACGATGAGATTATTTGTTTGACCAAGATGACCAAAAATTGATTGATAAGTTGACTAAGATTGATTGATGGTTGAGAAAGGTTGACAAATTGATCTGATTGACTGCACCTAGATAAGGCAAGATTGATTGACAAGATTGACAAGATTGGTTGATTTGATAAGGATTGATTGATAAAGTTGACAAGATTTGATTGATAATGATTGTGCCTGACCTCAGGAAGGACACATCCTGACTAAGGCAAGATTGATTGACAAGGTTGATAAGATTGATTGATTGTTTGACAAAGATTGATTGATATGACCAAGTGATGTGACGATACCCAACTGTAGGAAGGACACATCTGATAAAGTTGACCAATTGATAAATGTTGACAAGGCACCTAACTACAAGAAAGACACATCTTGCTTAAGGTAAATGATCAAATTGACAAAGTCTAATCTCAGGGACACATCCTAATAAAAGACAAAAGATAAGCCCAAATGAGACAAATGATGAGATGCCCCATTTTGATTGAATGATAAGATCGATTGATTGATAATAGGATGATCGATTGATGAAAGATTTTGTTGGTTGTGCATTTTTTGATTGATAGTTTTGTTTTGAAGGACGATTGTTTTCAAACCAAGGACATGACTAGACCTAACAAACCCTAAGGGACTTGACCTAGGGGGCCTCAGGGGCTCATCGACATATGGCCTTTTCTACGTAGCAATGCGCAGAGACCTCATAGTTCAACACGACTTGACTTTGCCTTATTTGACAAAAGACGAAGTCATGATTTTATTTGGACAACCTAAAAGGACTAACCTAATGCCTCAAGGGCCCATGTAAGATGAGCCTTGCCTACGTAGCAAACGTGCAGAGGCAACGTAGTTTGACCACTCTAAAAAAAACTGATTTAGACTCAGACTCAGACTCTATTTTTGGGATTTTTGATGTTTTCTAATTTTTTTGGATTTTGATTTTTTTATTTTTGGGATTTTGATGTTTTCTATTTTTTGGATTTTGAAGTTTTCTCGATTTTTGGATTTTGATGTTTTCTAATTTTTTGGATTTTGATATTTTCTCGATTTTTGAATTTTGATGGTTTTCTAATTTGTTTGGATTATGATTTTTGATTTTTGGATTTTGATGTTTTCTGATTTTTTTGGGATTTTGATGTTTTCTGATTTTTTTGGGTTTTGATGTTTTCTGGTTTTTTTGGATTTTGATGTTTTTTGATTTTTTTGGATTTCGATGTTTTCTAATTTGTTTTGGATTTTGATGATTTTATGATGATATTATTTATGATGAAGACGTAGGTCAAGGAATTTCCCCCAGTAAGGTGTGAGACCAATTTATTATGTGCGAGGGGAAGAAGTAGATGAATGCAAAGGATGATCATGAAAGTGAAGGATGTTAAATTTCAATGGTCTTTAGGCCATGGGAAGGATGACAAAATTTATTATGGATGGATGAGACTTTGTTATGGATGATAACTATAAGGATTGTGACAAATGGATGTGAAAGATACTCACAATCAACCAAGTAGGCATACACAAGGATCCAAGGACAAACACGATCTTGCCCCTAGTCAAGCTAAAAACCAATTGATAGGTGATGATGATGATGACAACATTGTTTAATATGGGAAGGAAATATCCCAAAACAACACGAGGATTGGGAAAGATATATCCCGTTGATGATATTGTAACTAAAGGATCAAGGTCTACAACAAGGCTAGGAACAAATCCAAGGAATGTTTTGGATGACACGCTAGAGTGCATAGCAAGATTGTATGGATTAGGCTTGTTGCCTTTGAAATTACTAACCTTAGGACTAGATGGGATTATAGAGGGAACTTGGATAAGTGGATTGGAATCCTTAAACCAATGACAAGGGAAAACCAAGTCCAACAATAGATATGGAAGGATAATGGATTGATTTTGGAAAAGGATAGGAGACATAAGAATTATTTGTTGAAAGAATTAGCATATGATCTCCAAGGACTATATTGCATAGGAACAATTTATTTTCTTTGAGATATGGGTTTGGATAAATTCTATGAAGACAATGACATGATATTTCATGGATAGGGTATGACCAAAGGATAGACATGTCAAAAAAATTTCCCAAAGCATGGTATATGTTTATGCCCCATTTCTTATCAAGATCAAGGTAAGTAGGAGAATGGATGGAAATGATATGGATTAGATAAAAATGTTATGGGAAATGAGAAAACTTGCCCCCAAGTGTAATGGTCCACATAGATAATTGCTCTTACACATGAAGCTTGTTTTCTAAGTTTTCATCATGGTACTTATCCAAAGCACCATAAAAATGGTTTTCACTATTGGACGAAATTTTTCTCTTTACTTTTTTTTTTTCTTTTTTTCTTTTGACTTTTTTATTGTCACCAAGATACTTGTTTGCCAGGTTTTCATCAAGGTGACAATTTTTTTGATCTTTTATATTGGCTTGATTTTCTGGATGATCACTGATTGTTCTAAATCCTTAATGGTGCCGATGTAGAGACCGATGCCATGATATGCCAATAATGATCTTTATGAAGCAGTTGCCTTGTTAGGATCATAGTGCTTGCATATAACTGATCGATGTCATTATGATCCTTGTTGATACTAGAGTTGGCTTTATCAAAATACACAAATTGTGATAGAGTACCATGGGAGTCCTTATGGTAAAGAGTTGCTGCCAAGATGCGATGGATTTGTGAAGTATGATTTTTAGACTTTACGCAAGATGTAGGATTATGATGTATGATGGTAGGTGTATTTGGTGCTTTGGATGTAGCAATTTTTATTTTCCAAACTTGGGACAGCGGATGATGGAGTTTAGAATTTTTATTGGGATAGTGTTTAGAACCAACACTTTTATATGCCTTGCTTGATGACCATTTTGATGGAGGTGGACATTTATTATATGTGGTAGTCCTCTTTTCTTGTGGCTCCACATTTTGATTGAATTTTACTTTTGAAATATTTTCTTCGCTTGATCCATTTTTCTTTGGGACCTATTTTAACTTCATTTGTCCACTTGGATTTTTGTTTGATTCAATGGCCTTTGACATTTGATTTTGAACTTTGGATTTGTAATAATTTTCTTTTTGTTGGTTCCAAATAGAAGGTTTATTCATGTTGGAATGACAGTTTATGGTGTGGATAGAAGGAGTGTTGGCAACAACCTAATGGTAAGGACTACTCATGGCCCCCATTTTGATGTTTGTATCAGATAAAGTTGCCCCCAATATCGAGGAGGTATCACTAACAACATTTGATTCTTTGATTGAAGAATAGCCAACACCTTGATGTCTAGGATTTTCATGAAACTGTATTAGTTCTCGAATGCCTTGCTATAGATCTAGTCCTTTTCCTTGATACCGCATGCTTTGAAATGTTCTATTTGCGATGGGGTATTTTTTACTTTGAAAGAAAAATGCAAACCCATCATTATTTAGCTAGAAACCATTACTCAAAATTTTCTCATCTATAAGAAAGCCTGCTTTAACAAAGTTGGATGATCCTATTTAATAGGATATTTTGGCGTTATCATTCATCATGCTTGTTTCTTCTTGATCATTTGGGATGTCGATTTGATCCATGGTAGATTTTGTATCTTCTTCTTTGACTTGATCAATGGTAGTTTCTCTACATTCTTCTTGATCCATAGTAGCCTTTTTGTGTTCTTCTTTGACTTGATCCATGTCATTTATTTGATTATCTATGTGTCCAAAGGAGACAAGTGTATCATCTTGGGAAATGGAGGTGTTTGGAACTTGGATAGGATCGACTTGAACGGTTTGATCATGGATGGTATAAAGGTCGATGAGAGGATCATTTTGGATTTCTTGTTCAATGGTATGATCTTGGTCAAAAATAGGTTTTTCTTGGATGATATGATTGGGAATGGGATCTTGATCAAGGATAGGTGCATTTTGGATGCCATTATTATCTTGAAGGACTTCTTGTATGGACTTAAGGATGGGATCATGGGATGGACTACTTTGATCTTGACATGAAGGTGAAGCTTGTAGAAGTTGAAAAACCCAACTTCACAGTCCCCAAGAATTACCTGCATGCAATCACCTATCACGTGCAATAGATATCCAGAACAATAGAGAAGATGTTCTGTAAACCTTGGAGAAAATATGTGCAAGCAAAACCAGAATATGATTATTGAATAATGTTTACAAATGATATAAAATCCTTTGAAAATGCAAGCATGCAAAAAAGCAAGACATGCACAACCCTAATCTTATCTTGAGCAAAAAGATAGCTCAACTAGATAAGGATTACAATTAACCTAGGAATTAAAATATTGCCTAAGTAAACTTATGCAAAGTGTAATTAAATAATTAATTACACCAACAATCCCCCATAAGTGCAACTTAGGGAGAAGTAAATTATTATGCAAAAGATGAGTCCCAGCAACAATGCCTGATCAGGTACCCATTTACAAATGCAATGCAAACTAAATCAAATGGGGTAAAGGAGAAAACCACATGGGAATAAAACTCCTCCCCAAAATAGAATGCAAAAACCTAAGTGATAAAAGATGGAGGACTCCATAAGACCCCCCAAAGGACACCATCCATCACAAAGATAAATAAATGAACCCCCCAGAAGAGAGGAAGAAAGAGGCCACATAGCCCCCCCATAATGAAGTAGCTCCAATAAGACTAAAGAAACCGCATCTCCTAAAAGAAGTGAGAGGGTGGCCGCATGAATGCAATATTTGAAGGTGAAGTAGGTGTAGATCAAGATGTCTCCACAGAAGTAGGTGTGACCTCAAAAAATGAAGAAGTCAAAGAAGGTGAAGACTAAATAGGAACCTCCAAAGATGAATGATCAATAATGTCCTGCTGCACTGGAACAAAAGAAACCACATCTATAGTCATAGTAGTATCAACAACTACAACAGGAGGTGGAACAAAAGGCTGAAGAATGAGATCCAAAGTAAGAACTCCAATGTTCAAGAATCCAAATTTCTCCTTTGAATGATGATTCACACTAGAAGTGTGATGAATAGCTGTAGGAACAGAAGCACCATTAGTAGCAAAATCGGTAAAGGAATACAACCGAGATGAGTGATCCACCACCCCAGTAGCAATAACTGCTCTACTCTCCAAGTTTCTGATGATAACAAAATCAGGTGTGAACTCCACAGTTCTCCCATTGCCTCCATGTGTGATCTGATAGATGGAAATAAGGTTGTTTGTCAAGTGAGGAAAACACAAGAAATCCTGAAAGGTGTTGTCCCCAAAACTAATAGACCCCTTCCCTGTAACACTCATGTAAGTGTTGTTTCCCATCAAAATGGGAGACATAGTGGAAGGCTCAAAGGAAGTGAACATAGAATGTGAAGATTCCATATGATGAGATGCTCATGAATCTAGAAGCCATCTCCCTGATCCAACACCTGAAGAAGCACAAAGAGCATGTCCCTTCATATCTGATGAAGTATGTAAACCACTTGTACCCCTGTCATGTTGCTCTGAAGAAGAAGAATGAGGGGAAGAAGATGATGTAGACATCCTAGAAGGAAAATCAATCTAATGTTTCTGAAGAAGATGCTTCAGCTCATCAATGTCCTTGTAGCAACTATGTTCTGCATGTCCTTCCCTCTTACAATATGCACATGGACCCTTCTCCTTCCTAGATGATTTCCCCTTAGAAGAGGAGGATAAATCTAAGGACTCCTGCTGCTCATGAGGTTTGGAATCCTCTTGTTTCTATTTCTTTCCTTTGCCTATAGAATCCTTTTGATCTTTGGGCTCCTATGATGCAATAAGTGCCTGTGATGAAGAAGGTTTCACCATGCCCGTGCTAGCTAACTTAGCTTTCTCTCGAGTGAGAGATGAAGCAAAGTCATCAAGAGATGGC
Organism: Sequoia sempervirens; assembly: GCA_007258455.2. NCBI lineage: Eukaryota > Viridiplantae > Streptophyta > Pinopsida > Cupressales > Cupressaceae > Sequoia > Sequoia sempervirens. The sequence continues at coordinate 27,865,273 of VDFB02000010.1, read as the reverse complement.
ATAGTGAATCTCATACCAAGTGCATCCCTAGTGGCATACAAGGTAGATACAAAAACTGAATAATTTGGTCCAAGCTTAGAAAGAATGGACAATATCAACTAAGAGTCTTCCTTCTAAACACCACACTATGACAACTGCAATCTAAGAGACTTAAGTTTGGTGAAAAACTCCTGGATGCTACCAAAATCCCTAGGATTTAAGCCAATAAGCTCATTCTCTAACTGAAACCCTCTCATAGTATCCTGCTTCCCAAATAAAGACTCTAAAGTAGTCCATATCTCATTGGGTGTAGTGCAAGACTCAATATGAAAAAGAAGGTCAGATGAAAGAGATAGACATAATGTACCATAAGCTTCATCACACCTATTAAACCACTTTCTCTTTTCAGTAGCACCTGTAGGTTCAATTTTTGTACCCATGGTTACCTTGTACAACCCTTTGTGTTTCAAATGAATCTCCATGTGTTTTTTCCAACCAAAATAGTTGAATGGAGTAAGGGGTGCAATGCTATGTGTATCCATAATAGAAAATAACAATATATACTCTCAAATAAAAAAAAAATGCTCACTGATCTCAAAAAAATACCTGATTGCACACTTCCCAAGAAAATAACTGAAAAGGTAAAGGCTGAGATCAAACAAGAATATTAGATACATGGTAAAAAAATCTGAAAAATATGTCTGAGATCTGTGTAGAGCATTGAACCATTTTTCCAATACCTATTTGTTTTTGCAAAACGGAGTCAGGATGCAAAAGTTATGCCTCCCAAAGTGAAAACAACAACTTCTGGCTTTGACAGGCGAAAAAAGCATCAAAACTGAAAAATAAAAAAATCAAACCTCCACCACTGCGAAGTTCGTTGAACCAACTTTTCGACAATATCTCGTTTTCAAAAAAAGGTCTGTAAAAGGAACTTTTAACGCTAACAAGGAGAAAATTTTTGGCCCTCACGAGCTAGCCCTCGGTCTTGCATATGACTGCCTGCTACAAGAAAAGGTTTGTCGACTAGGGTTATGATGGAACCCCTGGTCACCACATGACTAGGGCGGGTACTACAGACCGATGGGGGGCTGGGGACTGGCTCCCGGTCCTCCAAAGGACCTTAGCGGGGGCTTCAAAGCCCGTAGGGGCTAATCACTGGTGGTGGCGGAGTGATGCAGGGGGCGGCGGTGGCCCTGAGGTGGCCAATGGGAGGCAAGCCAGCGGAGTGGTGCTACAGAGGAAACCACCGGTGGCTATGGTTGCATGCGGTGGCCGCCGGGTGGCTGGTGACTGCTCGGTGGCTGGAGGGCGGTGCTACTAATTATAATGGGCAGAGCCAAAACTTTTTAAAAAACCTTTGTTTTTTTTATTTTTTTAATTTTTTTTGGAAAAATTAGTCTCGATCTGTGTGCCCTGGGGCCGTACGGCCTTGGGGAAAAATTTATTTTGCCTTGTCAGATGAATGTGTCCAAAATCGACAAGTTTTATATGAAAATAGGGGCTTTTGGGCATTGCGAACTCAATGGCGAGGTTCATTTTGTCCAAACATGCCCAGAAAATTAGGTGACCCCCAAATCCACAAAATATCAACCTAGCTTGAAACCCTTGCACAAAAAAAAAAATGATTGTGAGAGAATATCTTCAAATCATGAACAGGTAGCCACAGGTTTGGAGCTCTGATACCATGTAGAAGTTGAGGAATCCAACTTCACAGTCCCCAAGAATCACCTGCATGCAATCACCTATCATGTGCAACAAATATCAGAAAAAAAAAAGGTGTTATGTAAACCTCAAAGCAAATATGTGCAAGCAAAACTAGACTATTGATTATTGAATAATGTTTACAAATGATACAAAAGCCTTTGAAAATGCAAGCATGCAAAAAAACAAGACATGCACAACCCTAATCTTATCTTGAGCAAAAAGACAGCTCAACTAGATAAGGATTACAATTAATCTAGGAATTAAAATATTGCCTAAGTAAACTTATTCAAAGTGTAATTAAATAATTAATTACACCAACAAAGCTATGATGTCATACTTTAGACTTTTCTTTTGACATGTATCCCAAGGTGTAGGCAATGTGATGTGATTTTGGAGATCATGACCAAATGTATTTCCATGACTGAAGCTTGGGATGAAATGAATAGGAATAGATTAGTGGATGATGGACTAGGATAGGATGTGGAGACTTGGAATGGGTTGAGGGATGATGGACTAGGATAGGATGTAAAGGCTTGGAATGGACTAGTGGAAGGTTGGTTTCCCTTGTCGAGGTTAGGATAAGGGTGATTAATGGATGTTTGTTGTGGATCAATGTTGTGGCTTGTGCTAAGGGACTCTTGACAGTGAGTGTAGATGGATGGAGAACAAGATTTTATGGGTTGTTGGTAAGAGGGATAGATGGATGGTTGACTATGGGTTGTGGGTGCTTGGTATTTGGATTCAAGGTATTTTCTTTTGAAGTATATGGCTTGTTGGGCTTGACCGTTGCAGAGTAATTGGTATTCAACTTGACTAGCAAGCATATCAAGGTGAATGGAAGACATGGTGTTGGATGGTATGAAGCCTAAGAGATTCCAATGCAATGGAAGGTATACACCTATGCTATTATTTTTTTTGGATTTTTTGGATATAAGGATGCACCTAAGACCAAGATTAAGGAATGGTAGAATGATAATGACCCTATGACCAAAGGATTTGATATGCAAGGATGATGATGACCAAAGGATATGAGACTAAGCTATATTTTTGTGGTTTTTTTGGATATAAGGATGCAAGGTGAAAGTGCAAGGATGATAATGCCTAAAAGATAGGGGATAATGGATGTTAAAGGATACTAAAAGATTGATTTATGTTCAAAGTGAGTGATAAGGTGACTAAATGATACTGATGCAAGGTTATGATGATAATGAGATTAATCTATGGTTTTGTATTTTTTGTATTTTGGGGTATGAAAATGCAAGGATAATGAGGGATTGATATGATACTAAGGTAAAGTGAGCTATTTTTTTGTATTTTTGGAATAATGGGTAAAGTGCAATCTAAGGAAGGGTAGTCTAAATGAGGGTGATGTAATGCAAAGGAACCCCAAAATTTTAAACAAAGGGAAACAAATTCCAAATGGCATTGGCCATAAGAGGACAACCAAGACCAAGAGACAAGACCAAGACTCAACTTGACAAAGTGACAATGACAAGACAAATGAAAATGGTCAATGACAAGTAGAATAAGTAACCAAGAATTTTCAAAAACTCAAAGGTCTCCCTATGTTCAAAATCTAAAGGTTTAAATGTAGCCTAAAGGTCAAGGTTCAATTTGTGCAATGCAAGGAACAAAGGAATGCAACCTATAATACAATGTATTTTTAATGGGAATGCCTAAAATGAATTGGTAAATCTTGCAAGTCTCTGGTTTGGAAGTCAAGATCATTATTATGATGAATTGGTTCAGTTTTGGTCAAGGATTTTGTGAAATTGTGGTAATTAGGCAGTTGTGGCTCTGTATCTGGTAGTTGTTGTTTTCCAGAATGTTGTTTTGATAGTTTTGATGTTTTTGAAATGGTTTTGATCTAAATTTTTGACTATTTCCGATGAGATATGACTAGAAAATACAACAGACAGTATCAAGTACTTTGTTTAGGACTGATTTGATGTGAAATGGTAGCAAGAAAACAAGCACAATCCTAATAGGAAAAGGGTTTGTATACTTGGTATAGTCCCACTGAAATACCTTAGATTGGTGTTGAACACCTCTCCTTCTTGAGAGAAGATAGCTTAGAAGTTTGGTGGCACTGGCTCCCCTCCATGACACTCACTTCTACAAGCACACCAACTTCATATTCTCAGGTAGTCACTTCCTGGGAACTACTATCTCTACTCAAGGGAGTTAGTAGTGAGTATCTTCAGGCATGATACTATACCCTGCACCATACCAAGCAACGACTAAAAATGGCTAGGCTTCTAAAAACAAAATGTGTCTAGTAAGGGAATCTGGTTCAAGGGATACAATGATAAAATCCCTTGAGAGGTCTCCCAGCCCTTAGAACAAGGGTTCCTCGTATCATAAAGATACTGGAGGAGAATTATCACGTACCATCCTGTTGACTATGAACTTTCCTCGCAGCCACAAATTTATATAGTGGTTCGGAAGGACTTGGCTTTAGCCCATTACTGCTTGGGTCGTTCCCTTAGGGTGAGTACTTTTTCCCACTAAGGTAAGCCCTCTAATGGGTAAACACAAAAGTGGATGGGTTTGGATTTTTCATCACTGATTTTGCACAAGGTGAGAGCATAATACCTACCACCCTCAAACACTAAGACATGGTGTTCTTTTACCCCCTAGTTAAAGCTATGTGAGAAAGACAATAGTTAATTTTAAGCACCAAATGAAATGTTTTCTAAGCTAAAAGAAGCAAAGTGGTTTCAAAATAAATTTCTTGGACACTCAAACCTACAAAACCACTTGTTAGTAGTCTCAAAAGAAAGATCTTGGACCAACAAGAAAGTTGCAAAACCCTGTTAGCACAAAAGATTAAAGCTAGACTAGAAATCCAAAAGCTAACAACTAGAAAATAAAGAAATGAAATTGAACTAGAGAAGTTAAAGGAAACTAAACTAAGGGCTCAATTCTTTTGTTGCTTCAAAAGAAGCAATTTTGGGAGCTCCACTTCAAAGCCACACACTGAAAACAAGAGATTAGTAACAAAAAAAAACTTTAATGATAACAAAAAAATTAAAACAACGATAACTTTCTCAAAACTTAATGAAATTTTAAATAATTTGAATCCACGGAAAGGTGAAACCGATATCTTCAAAACCTAGAAAGTATTTTTCCAAGATTTTTCTCAAATCTTAATGAAATTTTAAACCATTTGAAGTTCCAGAAAGCTAAAAGTGAGGCCTACAAAACTGAGATAATCATTTTTTAATATTTTATTTTCCCATTTTTCTATGCTCAAAAGAAGATGATGGGATTTTGTGTGAATTCTTGCCTATAACCTGCAAAAAAAAAATAAAAAAAAATGAGTTTCTCTGCAAAATTGTAAGATTCACGTCAGGTTCACCAATGTCAGATGGGGTTTCTTAGTTCCTAGCCTAGAATAGTGACAGCTAACACCTCTCGATTATTAAACCACATCAATAAGAGAATACAAAATAATGGAGAGAGCTAGAAATGAAAAGCATAAAATAAATTACTCCCCATATTGGTTGATTCACTTCCCTTGCTCTCCTTCTTCTTCTTATGCAACTTTTCTCTCAAATTTGTTGGAATACTTGTGCAAAACCTGCAAATAGTAAGCAAGAAAGTTGGAGATAATGGTTATTAAGGACAAAGTGGAGGGGGAAGGCTGCTTTTATAGACAACCTTTCGAATGGACAGCTGAGATTAATCCTCTAGAAGGATTCCAAGATCAATGGATGAGAATGCATGAGAGGGAGGTTATGAAATGGATGGCCAAGATTGAGCCTCAGAAAAGATGCCAAGATCAATGGTCCAAAATTGATGCACCAGAAATATTCCATGCATGCAAAAGCTATGTTGTTGACGGCTATGACACCTAACCGCTATGACAGACATGCATGACATGCAAGCTATGAAAGAAATAAATGTTATGATAGGGGATTATGATAGATCATCTTTGACTAGGTGGTGCATAAATAATTTATTTCAAATTATTTATTCAAAAATGGAGGAAAATGACAAGTGGAGATAAATAATTTATTCAAATTATTTATTTGGAGGAAAATGAAAATGGACATTTAATTAAAATGATTATTCAACCATTTAGTTAAATAAGAGGAAAAATGGAAATAGAGACATTAAATAATTGATTTAGATTAATTATTTAATAAGGAAAGATGACAAGGGAACAGTGAAATAATTAACCATAGAAGAATTAAAAGACCATGAATAGTTAAAAAATTAATGGTAATTATTTAACTATAGATGAAAGGTGATAAAATAATTAAATAAATAATAACTTATTTAACTATTGAAGAAGAGGGGGAAATTAGTGACGCAATTATTATTTTTAATCGATCAGGATAGAAAAGAGATTAGGAAGTGAATTAATTAAATAATTAAAAATTATTTAATATTAGAGGATGATGATCAAGGAAAAGTGTTGCTCGCAGACTTAGGACATTTTTCAGTGTCTACACTTATTAGTCATAGGGGAGAATATATCTACTTGAATATGCAATGTATACATGAATTGTTTGAAATAATTGTATAATAGACATTGTGGGGCCACCCTCCCTAGTTTTGCGCTAGAGCCCGAAGTGCAGGAGATAAAATGATTGGTGCTATATCTCGTTCATTGGCCAATTATCTTGTAGGTATCCAAGAATTGAGTCTGGAAAACCCATAGGTATCTGGCGAGATCTGATTGGTTCGTTGAAAACAACCAACAGAGTATATGAAGGTCATGTACCACCTTCATACCTCTCATCTTAAAAAGGACAAGGCCTTAATCAAGGAATGGAAATCACCTCAATAAGGGGAAGTTCATGTGGTGAGTAACTTCACACATGACACTATACGTTGCACCACTATAAACTAATGGATAAAAGGTCTTAAAGGCTACAAGATAACAAGGTTCATAGTAAGGGATCAATGAATAGTGAGCTCTTTCATTATGCCAAAGTCAAGAGGGGTCTCCTCTTTTCTCATCACTTACATGTCTTGGTAGACTAAGGGTCACATGGCTTGGCTTGAAGGACATGGGCCACACCTTGGGCTAAAATTTTTGTTCTCCCCCCTTTCTATACCCCTCCCAAAAACATTGTTGAGGTCACTCTTGAGTTATTAATCCCCAAGCAAGCCTCCTACTTGAAATAAAGGGTAATCATGATGTTTATGATCCCCAAGATCATTCTTAAGAGTCGTAAGAGGAGAGCATACACATACAGTCACACCTTAGGTGTACAAAAAATTGCAAGTTAATGGTGTTTTTGATTTCCAAGATCACACAAAGCACAAGGAAAGAGCATGTGTAACCACTAACCTACAAAACAAAGCATAAAATTTGTTTTAGGTACACTAAAAGAAGATATGAGATTTATATTGTTCAATTTTAGGTACACCAAATGAAAATAAAAGTTCTATTTTCAATTTTAAGCCCAAATCTAAGTGTTCAAGTTGTTTTTTCAATTTTAGGCACACCAAAATAAAATGAAAGTTGTATTATTCATTTTTAAGTACACCAAAATGAAGTGTGAAATCTGATTGTTCAATTTTAGGTACACCAAATGAAATATGAAATCAAATTTAGGTACACTGTGAGTTCTAGACTAATCAAAAAAGCCTACAACACCAAAATGTTAGTAGCATTTACACTTGGTATTCTTCCATTGAATGCCACATGCTATAAAATATTAGCTCGAATAGATATGATTAGAAAATAGTCAAATGTTAGGGTTAGGAAAATGAAAATAATCAAATTGATAAACTGAAAACCCTTATAGAATAGAAGCCTCGATACCTAGCAGAAGCATCGATCTTTTGCAAATGTGTCATCCTTCTACACAATCAACCTTAAGCATCAACCTTTGCCTATCAAATATGTTGTCTTTCTATAGACATGTCAAAATTTTAACAAAAGCATTGACCTTTTCCTGCAAACAAAAACAAATAGTTAAAACAAAAGTGTTGAATAATTGTAAAAGCATTAGGATTTTCCAGACAAAAGTTTTGTCCTTCTAAATATGTGTGGCTTTTTATAGAAGTACCAAAATTCTTACAAACAAAGACAAAACAATGTGTTAGTAAAACACATTATTCTTTACAAAAGCATGAGAATTTGCTTTGTATATGCGTCAATATTTTGAAAAAGAGTTGCATTACACTAGACAGAAGCCTCAAACTTATTCAAATGTGTCTATAACCTGCAAGCTGAAAAAAACTTCACAAAAAGGTTAAATCTGAGACATGGGTCCCACCGGGCATGCCAAAATATTGTAGGGAAATATGAGTGATCAAATGAAAGCATAATTGAAGCAATTAGAGTCTAAAAACACTAAGAACTTACAAGATTAGGATCATACAAACCCATAATAAAATTAGTTTGTTAAAACTTCAAAGTAATGAAATGCAAACTCAAAACAATTAAACCAAATATACAATGCAAACCTTCAATGCCATTGTGGATTGATGACAATTTTTTATGTGGATTGCTTAAATTATGCATAATCCATGATTGAAAAAGCTTGATTGATGTGATTCACAAAATAGATTTTCAAATGCTCGAGATTGGCTTAAGAATTCTAGATAGTGCCTATGCTCATGAAGATTGTGAGTGAATTTCATGTTTGAAAGGCTTGTTTTATAGATTTGGAGAATTTTGATCAACAGTTCAAATCAAATCTAAGGATCAATGGATGAGAGGAAATCAAGGAGATGAAGGGATGAAATTGATTGAGATCCCAAAATATCCTTGTTTTTATGGAAAAATTAGTTGAAGATATTTTGAATTGGAGGGAAGAAGATGTTTGAATTTGAATTGGAAATATTCTCTTTTAAAAAAGGAATATTCTTTGTGCAAATTGAAGGATTGGAGGAAAATTAGGAAATTAAATAATTATGAAAATTATTTAATTGTGAGGATGGGAGGAATTAGGATGTTTATTAAATAATTGGAAATTATTTAATCAAGTGAGATAGAAAAATGATCTAATTAAATAATTGGTAATTATTTAATAAAAAAGGGGGGAATTAGTGGGAAAATGATGAATTAATCAAATAATATTAATTATTCACTTAATAGAGGAATAAATTGAATTTAATCAAATACTTGGAAATTATTTATTTAAATGGGGGATAATGAGGAAAATGATGTTAATAAGTGAAATCAAGATGTGTGATACGCATAAGACAATTTTAGGTGTCTACACTTATCATATGCACTTTTGCAAGAATCTTATGAGGGTAGGCCATAGAATGGTTTTCTCAACTTCCATCTAGATTTAAAACTTTCAATGACCTAGCCAAAAAATTCATTTCACATTTCTCCTATGACATAAAACATGAAGTCTCAATGATCAATCTATACACCAAAAAACAAAACAATGGAGAAACTTTCACCTATTTCTTATAGAGATGGAGAAGCTTAGCCAGTAAATGTTTGTGCTATATACCTAAGAAATAGTTAGTCTAAATATTCATCTAAAGAATGAATACAAAGATAGAATTCCATTTCAAACTTCAATGCTCCAATAATTTCAATGAGGTCATAGAAAAAGGGATTACCATCGAGAAAGCCCTTATATCCAAAGGACTTGTCAGATATTCAAAGACAACAAATATTATGTGAGTTCTTCAAATGACAAATCTCATTTCTAGAATAAAATAAAAATGTGGTCAATGATGGTGTGGTTGTTCAACCCACCTTAATCTTACAAGCACCACCTAATGTCTAAACATTGATGATAGTCCAAGATAGTTCACAAAGTGGACATCCTAGACAAAACAATATCCCACGGTGAAAATATACTCCTTTGGGAGAGCCCATTGAATCAACACTCTAAAAACTAGTCTAGTCAAATTTAGTCACACTCCCAAAAATAAAGTTGTACAAACCCCAAGTCAAGCCTACATGGTGGAAGGAAATTGATTTTTGTAAAGTACCATAGTGCCAAAGGACATACAACTCCAAACTTTTTCAAGTTGAAGAATCTCATTCAATATTTTATTGATCAAGGTGACATCACTATTGAAGATAATTCTAAAAAATTATCTCAAAATAATCACATCGATAATATTTGTAGCTCACATGATGAGAAATTAGACATATATCAAGATAATTTTCTTGAGAATGATCAAAACCATTCATCTATGTCTAACAATGGTTCATCTCACAATAATGGTGTTAGTCCTAGCCATAACATATCCACCTCATTTGACTCTATAATGGGTCTTATTGAAGAATCCTACCCACAAGAAGCCTCAATCTCTCCTCCCATTCCTTCATCCTCTACACCTTCACAACATCAATCAACATCATTCCCATTAATCAACTCATCCAATAATAACACCTTTTAGGTCTTTTCCCAAAGGCTATCCATGATATACAATCCATTGTTTGATACAAGTCCAATTTGTGATAGTAAAATCCTAGATCAAACACCACCATGCATCCCCACTCTAGAGAGTCCTCTCCATAATCCATTACCACCATGCCAACACAATAAATTTATTCAAGATAACCTTATTCATACCCCTTTTTCAAACCATATATATTTCAAGAACAAAATCCAAAGCATAAAGGAGAAAGCCCTGAAATGAATCAAGATCAAGTTACCAAAATCCCTCAATCTCATCCTTTCATTGACTGGGATCACATTCCTCTCAACTTTCATGATGATTTCATCATCAATCTCCATTCCATCCATGATCCCAAAACTAAATTTGACCCCACCTATATTCTAGTAACCTTAATTTACACATATGAGACACTTGCTTCCACTGGACACATAGATGATCTCCCCCTTTTTCATCCAAAACAAGAATATTTGAAAATAATAAAGCTGTAGCTAAATTCATAGGACTCCATGAGGATATCTCATAGAATAGTGAAGAAAAATCATTAATATAGAGAAAGCACCAATATCTTATTAGTTCAAATCACTCACTTTTTGTTAAGGAAAGCTTTCTTACTAATGAGAAGATAACCACTATTGATGATTCCCAAAACATAAAGAGGAGTTAGTATCTTGTTACCAAAATAACACATATCTTATTACAAACATAATTTTTCAATAGATACAATACCAAGAAAAATTATTAGGCCTACATGAACAAGGTATTCTAGAACTAATACATTTTGTGGACAATCCTAAATATCAAGGAATTGGATATTCATAAATCAAGAAATCTAATGATGTCAGTGGTACCTCTATGATACCAAGGGAAACTTCATCTAATGCAAGCATCAAAATAGTGGTCATGAATAGTCCTTGCAATAAGTTTGTTTCCAACACTCCTCTAATTCACATTATAGACCATCATTCCTAAATCCTTCAATATGCTAATTAGGACCAACAAAAGAAAAAATTTACAGAGAAGAATATCAAAGTCAAGCCATTTAAGCTAATAAATCCAAAAACCAAACTGGACACATACAATAGAAATGGATCCCAAGGAAAACTAGATCATACAAAGCATCCAATCCAAATCCAAATGCAAAAGTCAATAAAATTATGGATCCATCTAAAAAAGGCCTTCCATCACTTAAAAATGTCCACCTCCTGTAAAACAGTCTTCAATACCATCATGAAAGGAGTATAAAATTGGTCCCTGACACACTCAAAATCTCACATCCACATTCCATCATCTACCATCCCAAGTTTGGAAAATAAAAATCCTACATCCAAACTACCAAGTAATTCATCCATGTCTCACATCCCCACCAAAATCCAATATCTCACCTAAAATCCAAAAATCCAAAATCCCACATTCATTATGTCTTGGAAACAACACTTTATCATAAGGATTCTAATGGCACTCTATCATGGTGTGCGTATTTAGATAAACCCAACTCTAATATCAACAAGGATCACAATAACATCCCTAGGCTATATACAAGTTCTCTTATCTTCGCTTTGAAGCAACTCCTCAAGGTAGGACATTATTGGAACACTATGACAATGGCATGTATATTGTTGGATGAATATTTTGTAACCAACTAACTAGTTACAAAATAGTGATTTCAACAATTTTTGGCAACGCTACTGGGAAGCTTCCTTCAATCATCCTTTGAAACAATCCAAGTGAGAAGAATCCCAGACTCTAAGTGCCTTCATCCATCCATTGGGATATAGATTCAGGTGAAAAAAAGACACAAAAAGACAAAAAACTATACAATTATGTACAAACTTATCTGGCACTTCACTGAGTGAAAAGCTTCAGATGTTGTCTATTGTGAGGCAACAAAAATGTTGTTTCGTCTTGGCATGCTAGAAGAAAAATATTCTCACCATAGAGTTGGTGAATTGTAAAAGGACCTCTCCACAAAGAATCAAAATTTTTGTGCATTCCTTTTGGTTATCTTCTTTTATCCCAAATAGAACCCAATGTTTGATTTGGAAATCATGAGACTTTGCTTTTTCATCAAAAATCCTTTTGACTTGGCTCTAGTGTTCCGTAATGTGACCCACCACCCGTATGCGCTTCTCTTCCAGCTCAGTAAGAAACATGAACTGCTTGTCAACAAATTTTTCAAAAGTTTCATCTTTAATGGCCTTAACCAATTTCAAAGCAAGCAATTCCAGTGTGAGGTATTTCTGCATTCATCCCATACAAGAGCTAAAATGGAGACATGTCAATCACCCGTTTGGGGGTAATGTGATCTACTCACAATGCCTCATGCAATTCCTTATGCTAAGACCTTTGCTTTTCATCCACCAACTTCCTAATAATGGTAACTAAATTCTTATTGCTTGATTTTTCTTGACCATTCCCTTGGGGGTAATATTTGGAAGAATGGGAAAGATCAATCCCATATTTGACTCTAAACTCTGTTATTTCATTAGATGAGAAGGAAGTAGCATTATCTGTTATTATCTTGTTTGGAACAACAAACCTTGAAATGATATTTCCTTGAGAAAATTACATACCACTTTTGAAGTAGCATGCTTGATTGGCACCCACTTGGTGAAATAGTCAGTAGTCATGAGAATATAGCTATGCCTTGCACTTGATGGTGGGTTAACTACACCAATGAAATATATACCCCACTCTTGAAAGGGCTCTTCAATTACTATCGGCTTGATGGGAAGTGTTGCTAGTTTGGGTTTCCCCACAAACTTCTAGCATAACTCACACTTACGTACCCAGTTGTACGCATCTTGAAAGAGTGTGGGCCAATATTATTTTGCTCGCAAAATCTTGTCAGCAGTGATTGGTGTTGAAAATTTTCCCCTACACACTAAATTGTGAAATGATTCCAACAACTTACCTTGTTGTGCTTTATCCACACAACATAGAAAGTTCCCATCACTTATACAAATCGTTGTCCCAAAGAATGAATTTTGCATCCTTGAGTTTGATTGTCCTCTTTTCCATGAATGACAAGTGCTCGGTACATTCTCCATAGGTAAGGAAGTGTGCAATATTTATGTACCATTCATCAGTCATGTTTATAAAAGAGACTATAGGAACATCTTTAGTATTCACTTCCTCATCCTTAGATAATTATTTTGGTTTATTATCAACAATCAGTTGACACAAACCTTTCCCATGAACCAACTTAGTGGGCTTAATTTCCATTTCATATTCTTGGATTTTGGCAATCTAATTGCCTCTTTTAGTTCCAAACTCTTGTTAAGTCAAGATGGACTTGACTGTGGAATCAAGGACCAATGCAACTGTAGTGTCAAAAAATGCACTCCTTTACATTTTCACACTTTGTTTGCATCCCCTTAATAAATTGGACTTAATTAAGCCTCTAATTGACCCAATTATGCATTTAAAAGCCTAATTAATCCCATTTTCTGAAAGGGGAATTTGTATTAAACAATTGAAAACATTGATTTACACACCTTGGAAAATGTGTGTCCTAGGTTTAGGGCCTAGGACCCATTTGCCCAAGGGAGAATAGGTCCTCCTTAGACTTAGGACCCCATTTTTTAACATGTTTTTGGCAGTATTTTCATGATTCAAAATTAGGTTGCAACTATTGGCCTTTGATGTTTAATTTTTAGAAATTAGAGAAATACCTATAATACATATTTATTCTATTAATTCAAAACATCTAGCAAGAAGGAAACTTTCACAAGCACAAATACTATTGTCAAGAGCATTGAAGAGAAAATTTATCAGTCATCTACAACAACATTCAATATCCTATCATCATGTCAAAGTTTATATTCATTCATGAATGTTTTTGGAGCTAACATTGTGATGTAGGTTTCAAGCATTCAAGCATCAAGATCAACATCCAATCAAGCCATTTCATGCAAGATCAAATCCTTGGAGTGATGTGTTAGAATTCAATCCACAAGGAAACCATTAAAGAGTTTGGTGAGTTGCAACAAGCTAGTTTTCATTCATCATTCCTTCCTTTCATTATTATTTCATTTCAAGGTTTAATTACCAAAACGGGGTTTGACCAAGGCAAAACTCCATTCATTGAAAACAAACAATTTTTCCTCTTTTTGTATGTGCAGATTTGCAAGTGAAGAAGGATTGGAGATTGATCAAAAGTGCAATTTTGTAAAGTTGTCAAAGTTGTCATCAAAGTTGTTGAGCCACAGAATCTTAATTTCTTTATTTCCAACTTTCCAATAGTGAGATCCGAAGGAATCAAGAGTACAGATCCAAGAGCAAACGACTGTGAAATCATATTTTGGACCCTTGTAGCAAGACACATTCACCCTAGGGTGAATCTACCCTAGGAGAACACTTAGCAACAACTTTTGGTGACTGGTACACATCAACTTATGCTTCTCAGATCTACCAAAATTCTATTGTTTCTATTTCTGATATGCTTTAAATTGATGATTTAAGTTTCAGATTACATAATTGAGTTCATTTAGTATTTTTAGTTTTTCTCCCCAAAGTACATTTCAAGCATATTTACTCGTCTTGTCATAAGGAAAAACAAGATCTCCATTAGGTTTGACTCACCTAAGGGTTGAAAGTCAATCTTACCTTTGGGGGTCACTTTTTTCTAATGAAATTAGAAAGATAGGTGCATACCCTCATTCCATATTTATCAACCACCACCCCTATTTTTCTTCATTTCATTTTGGTGAACCCAACATTTTTGCACTATAAACTTTCTGATTTAGAGTTCATTCAAATCCTAGATCTCGTATTTGCATTATTTTGCATTGAAATTACATTAATCTGCATTCTATTTAGGTTTGTCAAAATTGCATTAGCTTGCATCTCATTTAGGGTTTTAAATTTGCATTTTACATTGTTTAAAATCTAAAAACTCCAAAAAATTGCATGCATATTACATTGATTTTGCATAGTACTTGCATATTAGTGTACTTTCAGCCATTTACATCATCAAATTTAGTTAAAATTGCATTTCAAAAAGTGTCACTTTGTTCATCGTTTTTCACTAACTTCATTTGCATTAGGACGCCCAAATCTAGAAAATTTTGTCACTGAAACCACAATGTGCAACCTAAATAGGGAATTCAAACCTTAACTTAGAAATTCAAACTTTCAATTTTTAGATCCCTAACCCAGGACTCATTCACCCTAGGGCGAATTAGTCCCTATACATGTGCTTTTCCAAATTTCTGGGTTTTATTTTGTCTTTGTTTGCTTCGTTGTGTTATGTTGTTAACAAAAAATAGAAAATTTTGTAATTGCTTGCATTAAGTTCACTTGGTCAAGTTAATAATATTGTTTGAAATCAAAATTGGCTTTAAAAGACATCATTTCTAGGTTTTTTCATAGCATAATCAATAAATTATCATGTTTAAAATCTGAAATTTTCTCTCTTTTTACATACTTTCATTGCACTTCATATTTTTGGGTGTTGGTTGTATTTGAATAGTGTCATTTCTCCATTTTAGGTGCACCTAGGTTTGGTGAAACTTGTATGATCTTCACAACCTAGTGTCATATTACCAATACTTTAGTGATATGTAGTTCGAGACTCATGCCATCCTATGCTACAACATCCATTGTGGATCTTGAGTTTTCCAACTCTTTCACTCATAGTTTTGATACTAGTCAACCCATTATGGACCATAGTTTTGATACCACATTTCCCATGATCACCTTCCCCACAAACAATGTGACTAATGTTTGACACAATATTTTCTAATGTCCCTCAAGAAGAGCTCAAACAAATGGATGAAGATTTAAAGAAATTGTAAAACTTTGTGAGTGTTGAATATATTGTTGGTACTGTAATTCTTGTCATAGATAACATGAGGAGAATTCTTTATAATGAACAAGCAATAGAGATTGTGCATAACTTAGCTCACATTGTTGATAAACATGTTCCTACAATGGCTAGAGTTCACCATCAAATTTCTTACGAGCTCTTGTAGTCCTCCAGTGATAGCTTTCCATCAACTATTGAGAAACATCAAAATTTTCTAAGGTTGCACTAATCATGTCATCACTGACTTTCAATTGACTTGCCAAATGTTGGGACCCTTGAGTCTTGTCATCCTCATACCAATTTTCTGATTTGTAATCAACACTATGATAAGATGTCGAATCAACATCGACAATTAATCAAAAAAAATCATCAGGTGGGCTATCAACATGCCCATCGAAAGCATTGATGTCATCCACCACATAGGATAGCTCTAATGTGACCTAAAGGATTTTGTTCTAACAACCTCATTGCACACATCCTCTACCAGTACAGATGTAGTCACATCCAAAGAACCATCTTGGGATTTTGTCAAACAACCATCATGAAGAATAGTATCCTCATTACTAACAACTGTAGATTTGCATCCTTCACCATCTTTCCCAATTATTAGATAAATCCCTTGTCCTTGATCTTGACACCTATGGTTGGGTTCCCAATCTTCTTTGCATTCAAATCAAAGTTTCTTTCTCTAAATATCATTTTTTCTACTTTCTTTTTGTAAGTCCTCATTCTTTTTTTCCTTTGTATTACTATTTTCTTTCTTTTCCTTTACAAAAAGATGATCTAACATTTCAGGATACTATAGAAGCTTTGCCAAATTTCTATCATAGTCCTAAAAGACTTGCATCAATTTTTCCACGAGTTCCTAATTTGTCTTCATTTTTTTCCAACCCAACAAACTGTTGAGGTTGAATGAATGAGTGTTGGTCACTTAGCAAGAAAACTAAATTTTTCCTTTCAATGATAACCCTCAAGTTTGCAGGATGCGCAACTTTGATACCACAAAGGCCCAACCACTACACCAAAATATTGGCCTAATAGTGAGGGCGGCTACCTAGGGTGTTAAGGGTGAGTTTTGTGTCCCACTAGCCTTAGAGGTGAAGGAATAGAATCCACGAGCACAACAGACACATGGTTGTGGAGCCCCACACGACGGGTTACATCCATTGAGGTTTAGCCCTTCACACATAGACCACCACACTTTGCAAGGCTCAACCTCAAGACCTTGGATCTGATACCAAAGGCCCAACCACTACACCAAAATATTGTCCTAGTAGTGAGGGAAGCTACCCAGGGTGTTAAGGGTGAAGTTTGTATCCCACTAGCCTCGAAGGTGAAGGTATAGAATCCATGAGAAGAATTGACATGTGGTCATGGAGCCCCACCATTTGGTTATCAGGTACATGCTTGTCAGCATGATGGGTTACATTCACCCAAGTTTAGCCCTTCACACATGAGAAATTACAGCCCACAACACTCCATACAACTTGACCTCAATACCTTGGCTCTGATACCACTGTAATAACCTTCCAAGGAAATTTTCAAAGAAGGTTGATCATTTTATGATTTTTTCTTTGCAAACATTTTTTCAAACACTTTGCATATGGTTGATTATAGATGTTACTAAGTAAAAACACTGAGAGTTGCATCTACTAACATTTACAGTCATAAACCCATCATAAAACTATAGCTTTCTCATAAAACTTCAAATTAACATTTCGTTAAACAATTTTCCTATGTTCCAACTGAGATAATTTCTTTTAGTTTCTTTGGAGGATTTGCACAACATTCAATATTATAATATAATCTCATAGACAATATGATATAACATTGCAATGTGTGCCCAAAATATTAATATTCAATCATGTCCAGGAATTTAATCATATACATGAAAACCCAAAACAACAATTATCTGAAATTTATATTATTCCATTATGAAAATTACACAGAAGTATAATGAATTCAATATTGTATTAAGGTTGACCTGTAGCTTCAAAAATTATATTTTTGTTTGCAGTCTTAAGCTTGTACGAAAACCAACTAAGAGTACGGGTTCCACTTTCTTCTTTTTAGAGGCCTAGATCGATTGTTTTTTGGAAAAGATGATTTTTCTGGAAACCCTAAAAAATGGAAGCTACAAAAGCTATTTTTGGAAAAATCTAGGACGTGGGTTTGTGGTCAATTTTGTGTTGAATAAACCTAGAATGTCTAATTTCTCAACAAACTGATTTTTCTTGAACATGCAAGAAACCCTAGGCTTGGAAGCTGAAGAAGCTGTCAAAGTTTTTTCTAATCTTGGAGAAGATTGAAAAAGAAGAGAACCTAGATCGATAGAAGTTGAAAATTATGAACTTTTGTTTCTGAAAACTGATGCCCTAGAAAAATGGATTCTGGAAAGATGTTCTTTTGTGCAACCTGAACTCAAAACTATAAAGAACTCTGAAAAATGGACTTCGTTTGTTCCTTCAAATGCTATGGAGAAGAAAATTGCGTGTTTGCTCATTGAAGCTAACCTGCAAAATAATGAAGAATAGAAGCCCAAATGCTTATAAATTTAAGTTTGGAGGTGAAAAAAGTAGCTAACTCATGAAAACCCTAAATTTAGGAGTCAAGTGAAAATATCTGTTAACTCAAAGAATCCCTAGAAAATAGGGTGTCAAAGCATGAAGAAGTCTTTCAAAAATTTCTAACTTAAGTTGACTTTGGACGCCTCCTTGAGATAAGGCGTCCAACTTTGCAGTGTTAGAACATTTTTCAAGATTTTCAAATTTTGCTTGTTGAAATGCCTCTGTTTGATCTTCAATTATGAGCATTTGACAAATCCTATGAACTGGCTGATAGATTCGTTGGAGAGCGTGATCAAATTTGAGAAAGATCTCTTGGAGGCTACAAATCTTAAAAACTACATTTGCCCCCTTGAAAGCTTGGGCACCCTTGGTTTGCAAGGGCGCTTTTCTTCACTTGACTTAACCATTTTTTAAGGATTTTCAACCTTTTCAATTTGCCTCTCGTACTTCGTTTCTCCACTCAATCTAAAATTGCCAGTCACTGATGAATCTTTTAGCCAGGCTGAGATATTCATCGAAAATCCTGAAGAATTCCAGAAATATTGACTAGTGTTGTAACCTCTAACAACTATTTCTGAGGGCCCAAAACCCTAGGTACCCCTAGCTTGTTGGATATTTTTTTTCAAAATTTTCACTTTGTACTTTGTTTGAAACAACTCTATTTGATCCAAGATTGTACTCATTTGATAGCTCTGGTGAATCTGTTGACAGATTTGTTACAAAGACTGACCAAACCTGAGAAGGACCTCTTGGAGGTCATGAATCTTGAAAACCAGATTTGATGGTCTAAAAATCTGGGCACCCTTGGCCAATAGGGGCGCTTTTCTTCACCAGAGTTAGTTTATTTTTTGATTTTTCAATTTCTCCCTCTAATGCAAGAACCCTGTTAAATTTGAGATTCTGGACATTTGAATGATCTTGAGAACTCATTGTTGGATTCACTACGAAGCTAGAAGAATTCGAAAGAAAAAATATTGGAGGTTGTAAACCCTAATTTCTACTTTTGGTGACTTGAAATGCGGCTGCCCCTAGTTAGCAGGGGCACTTTTTCTCTTATGATTTTCAATTTATCCTTTGTTTTACATGTCTGTTCAATCAGCATCCACTACCATTTGACAAGTCCTCTGAGCTAGCAGATGGATTCACTGGGGAGCTAGACTGAATTTGGGATGAATCTGTTGGAAGTGACTAACCTCAAAAATTGGTTTTGAATGTCTCCATTTCTAGGCACCTCTAGCCCACAGGGGCACTTTTCTCATGATTTGCAATTTGCTCCTTTGATGAGACATTTTTTCTTGATTTGCAATTCCAGGCACTTGATGGATCCGTTGAACTGGATGATAGATTCATTGGAAGGCCTACTCAAATCTAGAAATAAACTATTTGTAGCTGCAAACCTTTAAAGCACTTCTGACAACCTGAAACCTTTGGCACCCCTGGCTAGTAGAGGTGCGTTTGTGCTCTAGACAACCATTTTTTGATGGTTTTCATCCTTCTCAAGCTTTGCGTTCACCTTGTCGTCGATTGCGTTGACAATGATCACCATCTGCTGACCACACTTGTCGTCTGCATGCAACACCAACATCAACCTTTCATGTGTTCGTCGACTGCATCGGTCATCGTCATTGATGTGTTAACTACATTCACCATTGCACATGCATGATCTACAAAGCATCCAACATTCCAAACTTAGTTTATTTTTTGCAATTTTTAACTTTTTGAATTCCCCTCCGTCGTTCACCATTTTTTGGGCATCTTTCATTGTGGATTGATTTGTGCAACTTTTGAAGCTTAGATTCTGACACCCAGTTTTTGGCCATCCTCCATTGATGACCTTGAAGGTCCTAACTTTTCTTTTGAAAAAGCGAAATAGACCCACGAGAGAAAAACTAACTTTTTGATGATTCTGACTGGACTAGTGTAATTGTAATGAAATATTAATCAATCAAAATCATTTTGAGCCATTTCTGGAAAGATCCTATTTTTAGGGTTTTTCTAAAAATAGGGGCTTAAAACCCTAATTTCAAAATTTTCAAAATTATGTGAGCATCCTCTTGACAATAAACCCAGGAAAACCCTATGGTCCATTTATTTTTCAAAAATTTCTAAGAATAGCAAATTGCTATTTTTAGAGACTTTGACCCTTTTTGACTTTTGATGACAATTTTACAAGATTTTGACCATTTTTACCAAAATGCCTTAATGAAGCAAAAAAATTATTTTGAGTACAAAAAACCTCAAATTTCATTTCCATAATTTGCAAGTTGAGGGTAAACTCACCAATAGCATGAAGCCACTTCATGCCAAGTACAACATCCATCTCCCCCATGCCAACGACATAGAAATCTACTTGGAACTCATAGTCATTCAATTTCAATGTGATATTTGGAATCCTCCAATTACATTTGAGTGTGAACCCATAAGCTACTCTCACCTTGATCAAATCCCTCGAACTCCTTGGTCTTGAGACCACATCTAGCCACTAGCCCCTCATCTATGATGTTATGAGTGGCTCATGTATCAAGCAACATAATCACCTATTTCCAACTCAAGACTCCTCTAATCCTAAAGGATCCCTCTTTCTAAATGCTTGAGAGTTGTGTTGTAGGGCCTTTTCCATCTCCTTTTCTTTCTCCTTCTCATTTTCTTCTTCTTTCTCCTCATTTTCCATATTGAATTCTTCTTGCTCTTCATGCATACTAGAGACACCTTCTCCTTCATGTTGTCTAGAGGGTCCTTGTACTTCTTGTTGACCATATATATCTTGCTCATTTGTATTATCCAGAGGGGGAATATTATCATTTTCTTCTTCCCTTTCTTTTTTGACCCTTTGGATGCACTATCCTCATCATTTTCTTCCAGATCAATCTACTGTTCTAAATTTTTAGAATATGATCTATCAGCATAAAAGTACTCCATCTAATTTACTTTACCCAGAGAAGAGCACTTATGACCTAGTTCCCAAGGGCCTTTACATTTGAAACATAATTTTTGTCTTCTCAAGTCTCTAATGGTCTCATCACTGAGTCTTGGAGATGGTTTTCTTTGCTAGTTTGAAAATTTAAGGTTTTGACAGAGACTTGCTTTTTGGGGCAACAAGCTCCATATCCTGTGCCTTCTTCATAGCATCATGTAGTGAGAATGGATCAAAAGCTTTGATAAATCCATGTAAAGGTTCCAAGAGACCATTGAATAGTACCACTAATCTCCTCTCAGAGATGCCTGTCACCATCATTGATAACCGTTGAAACTCTAAGATGTAAGATTCTAATGACCCAACCTGTTTGAGTTGTGCAAGCTCACAAAAGAAAATATCTGGGTCTCTCCTATCAAAGCGTTCGATGAGTTTATTAGTGAACTCATCATAAGTGGCGATTGACTTGTGTCCCAATGTTACCAACCCGTGGTACCACCACTCGTGAGCTAGGCTATCTAAATGCAACATGGCAAACCTAATTGCCTCTTCCTCAGGCATGGGCCTCAAGGAGAGGTAATTGTCTAGCTTTTGAACCCAGGCACATGTTGTGCATTTATTTCCACCATCAAAATGATCCAAAGAAATATTTCCCATTTCCTGCTAGAAATCTCTGGTGCCATATGGTGGTCTAGTTTCCAACCTGCCAACTACCACCACTCTCTATCTCCTCTGGTTCAGGAATTGATCCAAAGTCAATAAATTCATAATATCAGGAGGAAGTGAAATGCACTCCGCATGCTTGGCTCTGACCTCATCAACCATGGACACTGACTATTTCAGAGGCTACTTTGGGTGAACGTGTGCCTCAATCCTATGTGTGAAAGTAGGTTGTAGGGGCCTAGATGTGGGGAAGAGTGGAGTCCTCTGCCCATCCTTAGGTTGTGCATGGGAGCAACTAATCTCCTCAAGATGCACTGTATGGCCAGGGGTAGTGTTCTAATTCATTTTATGCAAGAGATCTACCATCATGTCCAACGTAGTGTCGAACTTCCACTCTATTCTAACACTGGGGCTAGCCTAAGGGAGCCGACATGTCTCTTTTCTCTATCTGCCATTGCACCTGCAATGCTCTCGTTGTCACTGGATAAATGCTTGGATGACTCTTGAGAGCTGTCAATACCCAACACACTGGTAATAACTTGTCCCTTCGAAGGTTTCCACTACTATGAAACCTTGTTATATACCTATTCTTGTTCAGTCATGAATTAACCACAGAGGCTGGCAAGAGATTTTGAGCTCTAATACCACTATGATGTCCCCTTGGGGTTTGGATCTTAATTTTTGTAACTTTTGTTTTATGATTTTTTTGTGTTTTTGCCAGTTTTGATGTGGAAATAAAGATAAATGCTAAAATGCAAAATAATATGAGATAATGCATTAAGGAAAGGAACCCAGTTGTTATTTTTGCAATTTGAAAGCTTCAAACACATACCCATTTGCTGGAAGAAGACATTACAAGTCTGATTTTGAATAGCCAACAAACTAATCGTCCAAAACCCTAGGAGCCATGCTTAATTTCTGCTTTCTTTCATCTTGGGATTAATGTCGATCCAATGGTATGTTCTGGATGCCTCAAAAGGAAGTGTTATTTGTTGTTGAAAACCTAACAATCTGTTGATTGCACCTATACAGCCTAGTTGAGAGCTCCCACGTACCAAAAAATAATTACAATTTTGATTTGTTTAGATCCTCATACCTCATTGAAACCGTGCAACCTACTGCAAGGGCCAGATCTGATCTATACGACCAAAAAATGGAAAGTTCTCACATGCCAAATGAAGTTAAACAACAATTCTATCTCCCACATGCCAATTGGAGGAATATCAATCTGCCATTATTAACCTAGTAAATTTTTATTCTGATCTGTAATTGAAATACTAGAAATCTTTGATTTATTCTTCTCTAAAAATCTGTGAAATCTCTAATAATGATTCCTATGTGAAACCATTCAATCAAGAGTCCTTGGGTGATATCTCACACCTACAAACTTTGTCCTATTTGAGGGTTTTCATCCTTAGAATAGCTTGAAACTCCATGCCTGCAAACCCTGTTGCTCAACTCTCTTCATTTGCAAAATAATATCTTGGATTGAAAATAATTTTTTGTTGTTGCCCTTTTAATCTCCTCAAGCCCTCACACCCAACTTTGGCATTTAACTTTTGAAAAATAATAAAATAATGCTACTCTAAAATCCAATGCCACTTTTGGCCTTTTAATCATTTAAATGATATTTTCCCTTTTGAAAAATGCGTCTTTCCATAAAATAATCATAAAGTAACTTAAAAATATATTACTTTAATAAAAAGTTACTTTATCCCCTTATAATGGAAAATTATAAAGTACTTTGTTAAAAGTTACTTTATAACGTTAAATTATAAAGTCACTTTAATAATTAATATTATTAAAGTAATTTGACTTTACAATTTAATTAAAATGCCAACTCTCGATAATAATTAGACAATAGCCCCTGAGAGTGTCCCCGACACAATTTCCAATTGCAGGCTTCTAACCACTGACCCAAGTATAACTTACTGAATAACAAGTATGAATGATGAGCTCCTGAACTACCTTTGTAAGGCCTACCAACCAATATACCTAATCAATGAGCTGAATATGCGAGAATTAATACATCAAGCATGCTGAAGAGCCCAAATACCCTCCAAAGGTCCCATTGACCAATTCATTAGCCTACGTGGACCACAATCATAGGCTAACCCTAACTCCCAACCCACTGGCTATAGAGGGGACATTATAATCTCCCTTGGCTAGTTCGATGGGATTTATTTAATGCTTCTTGGATTATATCCTTAAAAACAAGTATCGAAACTTTTAATTTGTGAACACTTTTTTTATTTATTAAAATAAGACATTTATAGTTTGTTTCGAGTGTGGAAGTGATAATACCATATTATTGTTCAACATTTCAAGCTTACTTGTTTGACATCTCTCTTGGCTAATCCAATAGGTTTAATGGAGTTACTTTACTTAATATCATCTTGAAAGGTTTTAATTGGATTTTATTTCTTAAAGTTTCTCTTGTATGTTGGTTCATGTGAAAATTCGTGTGCCCTTGTGTTGCACATTTATTCCCCTTTTCAAATACCTTACATTGTTGCAAAAGACTCCTATACCATCCTACACCATCCTGACATTTTAGATGTCAAGTTAGATTTTATCTCAAGACTTACTAAATTTCAAAGATCTACAAAAAATGAGACTAAATTTCCATAAGCTATTGGATTACAGAGCAATAATAAGAAGTCTTCAAATGTTTGAAAATAAGCCCATGGTTAATCCAAAAGGATTAGGATTCAAACTTCATTAGAGGAATCACTTCCAGAAGTTGCAGATCTCTAAAAGCACCTGGTTTTCTCAGCAGAACAAAACCACCAATACATGCAAAAGGTAATTTCAAAACCACTGGCTCTCCTAAAGTGGTAATTTCACAATAGTTGATCTGCATAAAGGGGTAGTATTGTCTTGAAATTAAAATATAAAATTTGAAGTGAGAAGGGCAGACAATTGTGAGTTTGTTCAATATGCAGGCATGGGATGCGATAGATTTTTCTATTTTCTCAATATCAAAAATATAAAATTGCTAGTGGATGTGGGGGAGGGGTATTTATAGGTTAATTTGCAAGCATGGGATGTGGCGGAGTTTTTTATTGCCAATTTTTTCTATGCCCATTGCCATCCCATTACATGTAGCACATTGTCCTTACTTCAAACAAATGTTCAAAGATGTGGCTTTTGTTGATCCCTCATTCACACCCCTGGAAAACATAAACGATGCACCACCCTCTTTGACAAAGAATATTCCAAGATGATTTTGGTGATGGAGGGCATGAGGCAGAGTTGGATTAGGATAGGCTAATCTATTGTCATGCACACATCGACCAATATTAGACATTGGCTACTCATCAACATCATAGCACATGTTCAATTGGCTCTTATTTTCTTAGAGTTATCGATTGTTTTGGGAAGTGCAAAGATGCAAAATTTCAATTTCATATTTTAAGAGATGCCATAGAGGAATTCAAGGCCTCAAATGTTGTAGAGGTGGTCACTGATTCAACACATGTGTAAAAATTAGTTAGCATGATGGTTGAGGGTGCTTACAAGCACATCTTTTGGACCCCATGTTGTGTTCATGCATTGAACAATCTATTAGTTTTAGATCAGATTTAATAGAAAATAGAAAAGTAAACACAAAAAAATAAACACAAATATTTTATCTTGGGAAAACCCTTCTTCTCAAGGGAGAAAAACCCAACAAAACTTTAATAAAAGATTAGGTATAATAGTGCAGAAAATCACACTTGAGATCAAGCCAAAAAATGTCAGAATACAATAACATAAGCCAATACTATAGGTAGTGCGAATTCTTGAATCTTCTTCTTGGACACACAAAATGAATGAATATGAATCAATGATAGAATGAGGAGAGTCTCTCTCCTATTTATACAAGACTAGGCATCATGCTCCACTTGAGTCGACCCAACACTTTGAATAAATTTTTATAATTAATATGTCTTGACTTCTGACCAACTGGGGTAATACCTCCCGAAGCTATAAACATCAACACTCCCTTTTAGCTAGGGAGGTATAGAAAATTCTTCCTTGAGTCCTAATCAAGGGTATCATGTCTCGTCATGGACTCTCTAAACATGACGTCCACAATGGCTACACCCAATTGTGGGAAGCACAACTCAGTCTCAGAGATGTGATCTATACAAGGGATTTCACCTCATATCTCTCTGTCTTAGAGAAATATACACTACAAGGGCTTTCACCTCATATATCTCCATCTCAGAGAAATATACGCTATAAGGGAATTCACCTCATATTTCTCCATATCATAGAAATATATGCTACAAGGGCTTTCACCTCATATTTCTCCATCTCAGAGAAATATACACTACAAGGGATTTCACCTCATATTTCTCCATCTTAAAGAAATATACACTACAAGGGTTTTCACCTCATATTTCTCTGTCTCAGAGAAATATACACTATAACAGATTAGTCTGTCGCTCTTTTCCATTCTCCTGACATAGGAAGAATATCTTGATGATACTGTGACTCCCTCTAGAGCTGAATTACTTTCCTCAACACCATTTATGATCCTACCACACTTAACCTGATTTGAGTAGATTCTTCAAAACTACTCTCTCCATCACTGCGAGAACCCTGCCTTGGCTTCCTTCACTAAGCTGATCCATCCTTTCGATACAAAACCTTCCATGCTACTTGATTGGGTTCAAGCTACTCATATTTCTCATCCAAGTGCCACCACAAACACCTTTTCGTACCTTTTGCATACTAACTCCCAATTGAACTTAGCTCCAAGTCAACCTCCTAACCTCCTCATCCAAGGTTGTTTGCAATGATTTTCACAGAGGAATGGTTTCCATCACACACTTCTGGCTCTACTCCTAGTAGAACCTCCAACTGACTTAGGAGACTCCAACCCTCCTTCCTTCACTCTAGGACTAAGTCCTCCTCGAACTCATCCCAGATCACCCTATTTTGAATAGATTTGTGGTGCTACAAATGTCAAAACAAGGTTGACTACCTTGTGCAATTCTGTTCTCTGCAGCTAAAAAAAAACTTTCAAAGACCTAGCACCCGACCTTGTAACACTGCAACCCACTTAGTTGATGTTGGATCTCAAAAATGTAGGTTACAAATCCTAAGAGGATGTCAGGCTCTATGATTGGACTTGCAACATTTTTGAACCAACGAATGGAGTTAACCTATATGGTTGATGACTCCCTACACTTCAGGGTCTGATAGACCTAGGTGGGTGGACCTTTATAATGGAGCAAGTTAGAGGAATGTATGATTTGGTTGAATTGATGGATCTATCCACAATGGAAAATAGTGTGGGATAGATGAAAGCTTGCTAATTAATTCTACTCCTAGTACTAAATTTGAAATGTGAATGTTTGAAAAAGATGTATGGAATTCTAAAATGGAATTGGGATGACCAATTCCTACTTCTGTTGGGCTAATGGAGTCAAGAGGTGAAAGATATGTGACTTAATTACTAGCTATAGTTATAATTGTTTAGACTGTTTATACCTTATATAAATGTGCAAGGATGTAACTATCAAACTCTTCTTATTGACCCAAATGATTCTTACTAGGTTACTGTGATTAATTAATAGGAAATTTTAATCCTTCCTTGAAGGAACCGGTTAATTGAACCACACAAAAGCAACAAATGTGCCCTGATAAATCAAATACTTTTGATTTGAATAACAAGATAGAACCAAACTAGAGACAGTTTGATAATTTTATCAATTATAGGGCTCTTCTTACCAATCCAAATAACACTTCTAGGTTACTGTGATTGACTAGAAGGATTTTAATTCTTTTAAAGAAACCAATTAATCCCACCACACAAGAACAACAAATGTGCCTTGATAAATTAAATATATCCTTGATACACCAATTTAAATAATAAGGAAATATTAAGTTGGAGAAAACCAAATAATCGTATATTTTCAACAAACGATTGACACTAGAAATTTGATCACCAAATTAAATCTTGTTTCCCATTCTATTACTTCAAAAGATTTTTGCAATACATAGCATAATGCTCTATTTCGACAACTGTTCAACCTATCCAACTACTGATGATTTCTTTACATATTGCTTATATCTTTGATGATTTTATTTCATCTTACATATATACATTGTATATTTAGGGCTATGACCCTTCGTATCTGTTCGCTGCATCTCTTCAGTATTCTTCTTCTTCAATAAAAATATTTAATTAATTTCCTTCGACAAATTAAATATTTAAATCATCATCATCTCTGTGAAATTTAATTCAATAGAAATCTTTCGTTGCTGGAAATTTTCACTTCATTTTTTACATGTATGTACCTTTAATACAATCTTCGAGTAAAAATAATTATCCCCTTTCAACTCCCTTTACATTCGCCTCCTCGTGAAAATCAATTTTGATTTATTATCATTCGTTTAAATTTTCACATCTCTTTTACCCATACCATATTTAAAATATTCCATCAATAAAAAACACCCACTTCTAACCATCTTGGTTAAAATATTTCATATTTCGATGAAAATATTTTACTTTATGAAGAAAATATTCTACATCTCCATCTTTGTTCTATAAATCTTCACTTTCATATTACTCCCGCAATATTTAAATTTCTTTCTTTATGTTTACACATATCATATATGTAATGTTTCACTTTAATATTTATATCACCCTCAAACCCTCAATGTGACATGCTCCATCGAAGAGACATTATTTTCTTCTCCCGATAGTAATGCATCTATCCGATGAACCCTCATCGGTGTAACCAACATAGTCGGAAAGATCAGAGGAAACCACTCCGAAAACATATGTCTCTCTGATGCTTCTCTTCCACGCCGATTTTAGGGTTTCCTACTTCTAAAACTTATATTATATCCCTTCCATGTACTATCATTCACAAAAAACCAAACCTTGCCTCTGCTCAGTGGATCTAAGAGTTATCATGATAAAATCTGGGTGGTTGCACCCAAGATATATTTTCCTACCACTACGATCGATACTCCCTTCATGATTAAAGAAAAGTGTAACTTTACTCTCGAGCCTATGTTCGTTACAGCCAATTTCCCAGCTTGGTGCACTTCTAAAATTGCAAGCTTCCTAGCCTCCTCATGGAAATAAAACTTCAATAATGGAACAATAATCTACATGACTTGATCAACCCATGATAAAATTCTTCCTTTAGTTCATCAGCATAACATCAATGCAAGTTACTCGCTATAGCCTTTTCAATAAATGCATTTGGTGTATGCACATGGCATGAAAAGGGATAATGATGGGAAAGGTTGTGGAAATTGGGGTTACACCATCCTGTGTGCATCAAATCACAAAGATTCCATTACCCGTGCCTACACCAAAAGAGTGTTTCCTTTGAAGTGGTGCTCATTCTCAAAATTGCTGGTGTATTAAGCATTCATCCTCACTCTATCAAACAAAATTTTCTTCTGGTGATATAGAAATGCATAAGTGCAAAAATAGTTGACAAATCTTGCACCTTTGTTCATCGTTCTACCATGGCAAGCGTCTTTCCCTTTAGGCCTCTTGATTTATCATGAAAAATCCTTCTTTCGATTCTCCTTTAACCGAATATTTATTATGTGAAAAAAGAGTTTAAAAAAATTCAATAGCACCATCTCTTTGATTTTGGCCATTTGGAATGTCCCATTTGTTGGACAAAGTTAGCACCCTTTAACCCATGGTGATGTAAATAACTCGCTCCATTCATCATTCCCCCTTAATTTTTGTTCTGTGAAATACTCGAATGTAGTCTATCTGTAGGTGTGTTATCCATAGTGTTGTCTGATATATATCGCCATCTCCTTTTATAAATGTGTATCATTTGATTTGGCTTCTGGAGCGATCTATTTGTGGTAAAAACCTTTCAAAGGTTGATCATGTCAAAGATCGTGTATCATATTGTCTGTTACATCATATCAAATCTCTCTTTCCATTAACAATAATTGTCATTTTACACATATCAAAATATGGGTGTTTTATTTTCTCCTATATCAATGTCTAAGGGCTGGCTAGTATTTGGCGCGAGAAGTTGGTTTCTATTATTTATCAAGAAGGCTCTCAATAAAGCATCATCTTTGTTTCCTTTTAAGAGATTTCCGAGATACTTGAAATACCCATCGATACTCCCCTTTACTAACACATTGCTTGAAAAACAGCAATTCCGTATAACAACACTCCATCAACATTATCACTTTTTAAGGCTGCCCCTTCTAACCTATCACTTCTTTGACACTTGAAGGAGCTTTCCAGTGATTGATGGAGCTCGCCTTCTAGAATGTATTTGTTGGGCACTCTTTCTACCATCGACTCTAGTTTAGGGTTTATCACCACTTACATTTTAC
Source organism: Sequoia sempervirens (assembly GCA_007258455.2). NCBI lineage: Eukaryota > Viridiplantae > Streptophyta > Pinopsida > Cupressales > Cupressaceae > Sequoia > Sequoia sempervirens. The sequence goes on along the minus strand of VDFB02000010.1, from coordinate 27,834,969 downwards.
TTAATTTTTTTTCTTTTGCTCGAGGAGTGACATACTTATCTATGGCTTTGGCAAGTAAGGTATGCACATGATCAAAAATTTCAGCATACTAAATAAGGAGCTATCATCGAAGGCATATAATAGTAAGTCATTTTAGTTCACCAAGATAATAGAAAACCCTTTGATGCAACAAAAAAAGTCAGTTGTTGTTTACCCAAAATCTTCATCTTCATATAAGCTTCCTTTGTTCCCAATTGTTGATGCCATCTCAGTCAAAACACTTCTTAAATGATTTTTGTATATGCATAAATTTGTCATGTCTAAGTAAATCCTGGCACTTAATTAAATATTCATTATTTAATTAATCTCTCTAAAAGTCTTCTACATATGATTAAATTTAATTAATTTAAATATATTGTTCATTCACTTTATTCTTCCACCATAATTAAATAAATCAGCTTTATTTAATTATTTCACATTCATATGTCTACTTGATTAATTAAATAAATACCATTTATTTATTTTAATTAATTATCACCTTTTGAATTTAATTAAGTCTTTTGATTTAATTAAAATTTAAATATTTTCTTTCTCCTATTCAAATCTTTCTTCCAATTAATTAAATATTTTATTTAATTAATTTCATTTACATTTCCTACAAAATTAATTAAATATCTTTATTTAATTAAATATCCTTCATATCTTTTCAAATCATAATTAAATATTTTATTTAATTATGAAATCTTTTATTATTATCCAAATCTGAATTGAATATCTTATTTGATTAAGAAAAATCTTCCATGTCACCCATAAATAAATAATTGAATTTATAATTCATTATTTATCTTCAAAATCTTTACAAAATCTCACAAAAGGATGATTTTTACAATTCATCTTTATCATCTCATCTTATCTCTTCTACGAAAAAGGAAACAAATCTTGCTTTTTGTTTTCTTCTATTTTTCTCTCCAGTCTTATCCATCTGCAACCATTTGATTTGCCAAGAATTTTCACAGTCGTTGATCACATCAGCCAATCAAAATCTTTCAAAAACTCTATAAATATCCCTGCAAATCCAAGCATTGGTTAGACACAACACAAACATCTACAAACATACACACATTAGATTTTAATTGCATTCTAGCATTCTAGCATTTTAGCATTGTCATTATCATCTTTAGCTTTCATAATTTCATAATCTTTCATTCTAGCAATCATGTTTAGTTTAAGCATGCATTCATCTTTAAATCTCGTTCTCTAGGAAGACCATTTGTTGAGCCTAGCACATAATCTGAGAGCCAGCTGGAATTGACAAAAACACTAGAGATAGAGGACGATAGGATGACATCGAGAGCAAAAAATTTAGTTTACATTTCTTTTATTTCATTTTATGTTTTTCATATAATGTTCTATTGGTGTGTTTGATTTGTTTTTAATATACATTTGATACACTTAAAATCAATCACACATTTTTTGGCACCCACTGTGGGGCCCTTTCCCCATTTTTAACATCTACTTGTAGGTTTTTTTGATAGGATTTCACATTCTGGAGTTCGGTTTTTTGGAAAAATTCGTGTTTCAGTGCATACGTGGGTTTCTGTAGCGCATCCAGGACTTCTAACAGTGCTTTTACAGGTTTTTCGGCACATCCAGGAACTGTTTCGGCGCATATAAGGAACAGAACAATGCTTATAAGGAACAAAATGGCACATACACTCAGCTCACTTCATTAAAATTTTGTAAAAAATTTTACATGCTTAGATTAGCGCATTTAAGAGTTTTTTTTAGCGCATTTAGTATTTTCTGTAGTGCTTATAGGGTTTGTTTTGGTGCATTGACTATTTAATTTAGCGCTTTTGTTTGATCTTTTAGCGCATACATGGTGTAATTAAACAAAGCTCTGAGTCTGATGCCTTCGCAGACAAAGCTTTTTCTGGCATAAAAAGAACCAGTTTAGGATAGTCACATCTGGTTTTAAAAAGAAGCAACCCTAGGGTAGACATGGATTAAAATGAAGCAGTCTAGGGTAGTCACCACACATTGATTTTTGCAATTAAAATGAATCCCATGCTTGTTGTGAAGCAACATCTTCACATAGATTAAATCATTGTCATTTGGGCTCTAAAAAGAACGGTGTCTGCTTTGTCTATGGTAATAGGTCTATGCTCTCCCCTTAATTGGGTGACCAGAATACCAGACTTTCCTTTTCAATTTATGCAATTTTAATGCTTTATTACATCCTATAGAGAGCTTACTCTTGTGGGAAAAAGTACTCACCCAAGAGAGTGGGTTCAAGCCAAAGCCAGGCTATTCCACCTCACTATAAAATTTAAAGAAAATCTAGGGAAACCCACTTTTGCCGGTAGTGTGCAAGATAACCATCCCCAAAGCCTTTGTTCTAAAGGTTGGGAGGTCTCTTGAGGGAGTTTATTATTTCCGCACCGAATGGAAACCCTTACTATGAACCTAGTGTAGTAGCCAACCGTGTCAGTTTTCAAACATCCTAATAATCACAGTGCAAGGGGAGGGAAGAATCTGCCCCCAAGACACTCACCATATAAATGCCAAGGACCGTTTGCTCAGGAGATTCAGTATCCACTTCCGTCACTCTAAGTACGTGCCTAGAAAAGACAAAAACATGGGCACCCCTTCAGGGGTGACACGGCTATGTGAGTCGACACAGTTCTAAAATGTGGGTTGTGGTTATTATGATGACCTACTTGAGTACTAAGAGTGAGTCTGCTTGAATTGTCTGTTATGTGTGAAACCTGTGAAAACACTTTTTGAAAAACATTTTTGAAACATACACTTGATGTTTAGCATAGGGCTTAAAAACAACTATTTTCAGAGTGTTTGTTGTGTTTTCAATCACATTAATTTAGATAAAAGATCATCCAAGATGAACATGCAAAAATTCAGCTAAAATTGTTCAAAAACTGTTTGGAAAAAATTGTTTTGGAAAACTGTTTTAGCGCATCTAGGGGATATCTTAGCACATTTAAGGTATGTTCTAGCGCATTCACTGGTTAGTTCAGCGCATTTAGAGCCTGTTTTGGCACATAGGCTGAATATTCTGTGAACAATTTTTATCACTGTCGAAGCATTTTTCTGTAGCGCATATAGGACACAGAGTAGCACATCTAAGGTCTATTGTAGCGCATTTGACTCTTTCTCTGGTGCATATGCCTATTTCTACAGCGCATACAGGGTACAGAGTAGCACATCTGTCACTTTTCAGAATTGTTACTATTAACAGATATGATTTTGTAACATCTTCGGTCCAGTAGCATCTCGACATTTCTCTCATGCTTAGAGAGTGGAAATCAACCAAATTTGTTAGGAAATCGATTGCCAATAGGATCAAGAAACCCAAGAAACATCTAGGTTACAAGAAAACCTTACAACAAAGGAAGTTTTTGTATAAAATTCGAAACGTCTTGCTCCATTATCGTGAGTTTCTCCATAGATATCAAGATTTTGCTAGGGGATTTACCAACGAGTATGTTGTAGAGCCTTTATACTCACGAGATTATTTCTAGAGAAGAGCTCTATCACAACAACACAATCACAATCAACCTCTCAACTTTTATTATCTACCACAACCTTCCATTGAATATCCAACACATCCCAGTCAAATCCTTCAGTGAGTTTAATTAGGCTATCATTCTTCAAAAACAAGGATCAAATCTTAAAAGTGCACCTTTCAAGCAAATTTATGATTATTGATTCAATTTCCCCAACATGATTCTGATATCCTTTATCATTGGAAGCCACAATCAAGAATTAGGAACGCCTTTTGATCATATCATAAGATTTTCATCTTATTGGATCAAGACATCATCATTTTTGCACTTATCAAACTGTGATCTACGTCTAGAATAACATTTCAAAATCATATGCCTATTTTTACAAGATCTCAATACAATAAGCTAAAAGAGGATATTCAACAAGAAGATCATACCCAAAGAACTCAAGAAGAAGGTGAGAATAGTAATCCCCTTTATAGTGTGAGTCGAAATCCCCTCTTTAACGACAACATGGGTGAAAGAGAAAAGAATTTGTTCCCTTCCAATAGAGACATGAGTAGAACTCTTGTAGATAGTGATGATGAACGAGATGAAGAACATCACTTTAGAGAAGCTGAGCAAGATCCTAAATTTCACAAAGCCTTAGAAAAAATCTTAGAGCGCAACAAAGAGAAATATTTATTGTATTTGGCTAACAAAGGAGCAAAATTGCCTCATGATTTTGATACTAAGAACTTAAAGAAAAGTCTTGATGACACACCCTTGTCTAATATTAGTGCATTGTCTCAATAGGTTAAGGCACTTCAAGGAAAAATTAAAGACCTACAAGGGGGAACCACAACAAAGACATATGCTCTTGATGACATCTGTCCTTATCCTTTTGATCGACGCTTCAACATGATCCCTTTTCCCAAACATTGTGAAATCCCAAAGTTCGATCGTCACAATGAGAAATTGGATCCAACTGATCATATTAGGGACTTCCGAAATATGACATAAGAGTTTTCCCATGAGGATACATACTTGATGCGCTTGTTTCCTAGAAGTCTTGGAGGCCAATCTATGGAATGGCTATCAAAAATTACACCACCTATCAAGACATTTGAGGAATTGATTAACGAGTTCATATCACAATATTCCTACAACATACAACATCAAATAACCATGATTGATCTCTGCAAGGGTAAATAGAAACTTGGTGAACCATTCATTACATTTCTTTAGAGATGGAGAAGATTTTTTGCTAGATACCCATGCATGTGCCTGAAAAGGAAAAGATCACCACTTTCATAAACAACTTGGATCAAGAGATGAGCTATCGTCTTAACCTTCATTGTCCTCCCTCTTTTCAGAAATTGATTGAAAATGCCATCACCATTGAAAGTGCCTTGGTCCAGAGAGGGATAATAAAACTTGATAAGGACAATCCTAGTTTGTCAAATCACCACAATGACAAATCTAAGTTTTGGAATAACAACAAAAACGTGGTGAATGATGGTGTTGTAGATGCAAATCATGTCTCGACTAAGCCATTTGTTCTTAGTGCTCCAAGTACTCCTCACAACAATAACTATAACAATGTCAATTCGGTCACAAATCAAGGAAACACTCCTCCTCTGAGGAATAACGTGAATCAAACCTTTACTCCCAATCAAGGGAATGCCAACAATCAAGGTTACCGTGGAAATAATAAAAACAACAATGACTTAGGAAATACCTCAAGCACGAATCCCCAATGATCTTCATTCTTCTCTAGCAGAAGAACTTTTACTCCACTGGGTCAATCCTTAGAATTTGCATTCAAAGAATTGATGGCTAAAAATGCTCTTACTTTGCCACCTCAACGCAATTTTGAACCCAGTGTGAAACCTCCATCATGGAATGATGCATACTATTGTGATTATCATCGGTGCAAGGGCCATCACACTAATAATTGTCAAGCCTTGAAAAATAAAGTCCAAGAATTAATAAAAAATGGCACCATCACAATAGAAGGACACCAACAAACAAATGAAGACCACCAAGCATTTCACAACCCTTTACCCAACTATCAAAAGGGTGATTCTTCTGGAAAAAGTGTGAATCATATCAATGATCATATAGTCAATCATATCTACAATGACGACGAGCAGGTCAACGTTATAAAAGTTAAGAAAAAGATGGAATATAGACAAGTCAACGCAACAACAAGGGAACAAGCTAAAGTTGTCTTCAAGGGTGCTTCATCAAAATCCACTAAGCTCCTACCTCCACATCAATATGACTTAGTCAATCAACTTGGAAAAACTCCTGCTTAGATTTCTATCTTAGAACTCCTAAAGATTTCCCCAACACATAAGGAAATTTTAGAAAAGGCCCTTGTTGAAACAACTGTATCCACCAATCTAGATGTGGACTGATTTCAAGCCATGGTGGGACACTTGTCCACACCCACATGCCTCTCATTCTCTGAAAAAGATGATGTTTCCATGACTCATCCCCATAACTCATTGTTATACTTAGAAGTCATGATCCACAAATTTCGTGTTAGACGCATACTAATAGATGGAGGAGCTGGCTTGAACATATGTACCATTAAGTTAGTTCAGGCTTTAGGATTTTCTGTGGACTCCATTGATCCTAGAAGAAAAATCACTATTAAAGCCTACGATGATGAGGAAAGAGCATCCAAGGGTTTAATAATGTTGTCGATCAGAGTGGGACTTGGCATCAAGAATACTTTCTGTCAAGTATTAGATCGTGATCTTGCATACAACATCTTATTGGGTCATCCTTGGATCCACAAAATGCAAGCTGTCCTGTCCACGTATCATCAATGTCTTAATTTTCCTTATGACAGACATGAGATCACAATACCAGCTGATAATTCAAATAGTTAGACTTGTGCCAACATCAAAGCTAGTCAAAACACTTTGGTTCCCAACAATCGAGAAGCTCCTGTTAGTACTTCTCTCAAAATTGATACACAAATCAATCAGTTAACCAAAAGCTTTGACAAACAACTACTGTTCAAGGACAATGGAGTAGGGGAGTACTCTCTCTGTCTTGCTAATCTACCTATATCGCCTCAGTCACATGGACAACCCTCTATCGTACAACAACAAATATCTATAGCATCAACATCAATGCAACCACCAACAGAGCCAAATACAAAGTTTAATGGACGATTTCTGAAAGAAAAATTCCCCATGGAAGATTCTGACGATAGAGAAGTTCTAAGTTGGATCTATAAAGATGAAGATGAAACAGTTCTTAATGTCAAACTACCTACTGATCAATATGGTAAAGGATATTCAATCATGCAAAAGATGGGATATGATGGTAATGGTCCTATCGGAAAAAGAAAAGGAGTAGTTGAGCCTATTCACCTTCCAGGATTTACTGCAAAAGATAAAACAGGACTAGGCTATGATACTAACTCAAAAGAAAGACCATCCAAGCAGTTGCATGATATTGTACTCACATTGCAAGAGGGGTCTGATACAAGAGAAGCATGCTTGGCAACAATTCAGAATTTCGAGGATAATAACTCTGACACAGACTCTGGTGAATATGAATGGGACACCATCCACGATGATGAGTTCTGGAGGGACAAAATGGTTGATGTGGTACACAAGTACACCCCAACTTTAATCGAAGGTGAAGAGTTAGGGTCCCAACTGCAAGAATTTGAACTACAAGGTGACTATGATTCTAGTGATACCAAGTCAGATTTAATTGAACAAGACTATCGTGATAATAGTACCATCATTGATTTGCCTCATACCTCAGATCCTACAGACAATTCCGTTATGACCATAACCATAGCCGATTTCACGCAGCCTAATGATCCACTACCGCTAATACATCCTGATCTCATTAACTGGGATCTATCCAAACCTATCGATATCCCTATGTTTCTAAGTGATGATTCTATCATAAACTTCCTTTTTGCAGACAACAAAAATGATTGTTCCACTGGGGATTTTTAGAATAGAGTCTTTAATCAGGAGAGTGTCAAGTCTCCTAGCTACAAAAATAAAAGTCAAAAAGAAAGATCTAATGGTGAAAACCAGAATTTGGTAGTGTTAGATCAAACAAAAAATAAAATAAAGAGTGTGTCAGATGGTGAAAACATTTTTAAGGCACCAGATGATGGGATACTTGACACTCTCCCAGAGCATTATCATGAGTGATCGCCTATCTTGATTGAGCCTACAAAAGCAATTAATCTTGAAACTACAGAAAAACCAAAGATTCTACAGTTAGCTGCATTAATGACAGATAAAGAAGTACACGAGTTCATGGAATTTCTCAGAAAAAATCAAGTCAACTTTGCCTGGTCTTATGCAGACATGCCAGGTCTTGATCCTGATCTTATAATGCATCACTTGTCCATCAAACCAGGAGTTAAACCTGTGAAACAAAAACTTAGAAAGATGCATCCTCATATTGCACTATTGGTAAAGAAGAACTCTGAAAACTCCTTGAAGTGGGATTTATAAGATCGATCGACTATGCAGAATGGATCTCCAACATTATTCCTATGTCCAAACCCGACAAAAGTGTCAGAGTGTGCACATATTTCAGAGATCTTAATAAAACATGTTCAAAGGATGACTTCCCACTTCCAAGAATTGATACTATAGTTGATCTGATAGTTGGTCATGCCATGTATTCACCAATGGATGGTTTTTCTGGTTACAACCAAATCAAGATTGCACTTGAAGACCAGGAAAAAAAAAATTTCACATGTCCATGGGGGACTTATTGTTGGAACGTCATGCCTTTTGGTCTAAAGAATGTTGGGGCTACATATCAAAGGGCTATGACTACAATTTTTCATGACATGATGCATACATTCATGGAAGATTATGTAGACGATATATTGGAAAAGTCATGCACAAGAGAAGAACATCTTGAAGTATTATCCAAAATCTTTGCAAGGTTAGAAAAGTTCAAAGTTCGCCTCAACCCTAAGAAATGTGTTTTTGGAGTCACATATGGAAAGCTCTTGGGATACATAGTATCAAAAAAAGGAATTGAAGTAGATCCTGCCAAGGTGCAAGAAAGCATGAAAATGCCTCTGTCAGGGAATATTAGTCAGTTGAGGTCATTACAGGGACAACTTCAATCTATACAAAGGTTCATTGCAAAACTAGCAGATAAGAGTCTACCTTTCACACATCTACTGCATAAGAATGTTCCTTTCAAATTGGATGATAAGTGTGAAATGGACTTTCAACAAATCAAGCAGTACTTAATGAACCCACCACTTCTAGTACTGCTAAATCTGGACAAGCCTCTTATCTTATATATTAACACAACAAAGACATCTTTGGGGGAATTATTAGCACAGGAGGACTCTACAGGAAATAAATGCACAATTTATTACATTAGTCAAATGCTAACAAGTCATGAACTCAACTACACTTTCATCGAGAAAACTTGTCTAGCAGTAGTCTTTGCCTCATAGAAGTTTCAACACTACATGTTAACTCATACAATCAATCTTGTTGCAAAGATTGATCTACTCAAGTATCTGTTAAGCAAAGCTACATTAACAGGAAGGCTAGCAAAATGGGTCATGATCTTAAGTGAGTTTGAAATCCATTATGCTGATCGCAAAGCAATCAAAGGACAAGTTATCGCTGATCAACTGGCTGAAGCACCACTACAAGCAGAACAACCCATGCACATTGAATTTCTAGATGCTGATCTCTTCACTGCAGAATCCAAACAATGTTGCATGGTCATTATATTTTGATGGTTCTTTCACTCAACACGGATTGGGGGCAGGCATACTCTTCATCACCCCTCAAGGAAATACCATTCCGCGATCATATAGACTAATGTTTCCATGCACTAACAACATAGCCAAGTATGAAGCTTTAATCACTGGACTAAAGATCACGTTGGAATGGAGGATCACAAAACTACAAGTTTATGGTGACTCATAGTTAGTCATTAATCAGATCAATGATGATTATCAGACCAAATATGACAAACTGTTGCCATATAAGAAAATGGTTGACAATTTCAAGTACTTCGTAGATATCAAGTTCATATAGATTCCAAGACTTGATAACAAGGTAGTTGACGCCATGGCCACGATCGCATCATTATTGCAACTCCCAAAAAAATAGGCTCACTATGAATTTTTGGTGGAATAATCATTTACACCTGCTTATGACACACCTAAAAGCCAAATAATTTGCCACTTAGTAGGATCCAATTCACCTTGGTATGGCAAGATATATGCCTACCTAAAAGATGAAATCTTACCACCTGACTTATCCCGTAACGAAAAGCGCAATTTTATTCACCAATCCTCTTGCTATACTCTTATCGTTGACATACTTTATCGCCGCGGTCTTGATGGTACTTTACTTCGATGTCTTGAATGTGACGAATCTGACAAGGCTTTACAAGAAGTTCATGGTGGCATTTGTGGTACTGATTCAAGTGGACTGACCTTATCCAATAAATTGATTAGAATGGGTTACTACTGGCCGAATATGGAGAGGGAATCATTTAATTTTGTGAAGAAGTGTTATAAATGCTAGATTCATGGGAATCTCATCCATGCTCCTACACAAGAACTTCAACTGTTCATGCCAACTTGGCCATTCTCTCAATGGGGGTTATATCTAGTTGGAAAGATTCATCCTTCATCATCAAATGGACACAAATTCATCATCATAGTGACATAGTACTTTACCAAGTGGATTGAGGCAGTACCTCTCACTAAGGTTACCGACAAACAAATCTCATCATTCATACTCAACTATCTCATTTGTCGGTATGGCATTCCCTACTCCATCATCACAGATAATGGACGACCATTCATGAATCAGGATGTTGACAAACTTTGTGAGAGATTCCATATCCAACACAGATATTCGACACCTTATTATCCAAAAGGGAATGGCCAAGAAGAGGCCTTGAATAAAACAATACTAAAAATCCTGAAGAAGATGTGAATGATGTAGGGAAAGATTGGCACGTTCAACTCAATCCCGCATTATGGGCCTACAGGACTAGCATCTGAATGCCAACATGAGCAACACCGTTTGCTCTTGTCTATGGAGCAGAAGCTATTCTACCACTCAAGGTTGAGATTCCATCACTAAGGGTATCATTGAAGGGTCTCACAATAGATGATGACTACAGAGTTTCCCGACTGCAAGAGCTGGAACTCCTTGATGAGAAGAGACAACGAGTAGCTGATCATTTGAAAGCATATCAATAGATTATGTCTCGCAGCTATAATCATAGAGTCAAGCCACGTGCCTTTCAAGTTGGTGATCTTGTTTTGAAGGAAAACCCACGAAATCAACAAGATAGAGAGAAGAAAGATAAGTTTGAACCAAATTGGCTGGGCCCTTATGTGGTCATAGCAGTATACGGTTCAGGAACATACAAAATATCAATGCCAGAAGGGGACTTGTTTGATGAACCCATCAACAACATGCAACTGAAAAAGTATTATGTCTGAAGCAACTATCACCTAGAAAAAGTCCTGAAAAAATACAAAAACAGTAGAAAAATCCTGAAAAAAACACAAAAATAGCATAAAAAGTCCTAAAAAAAAAAATTGTCATAGGGTGAAAACCTGGCAACAGGAAATCTATTGACAAGAAAAATACAAAAAAAATCAAAAGGAAATCAAAAAAATGCAATAATAACAAATAGTGAAAATCTGGCAAACATACGCTATTTGTAGCTCTCCATCTATTAGCTCATGTTCTGCACTTAGCTTCTCTGCCTTTATTCCATCATCTTAGAACCATAATAGCATCATACTGCCATCATTTTCCTAGAGCAATAATGTCTTAACATGGCTTGATCATTGTACATGTCCATTTTAGCAAGTTGTGTCAATACTGGGGGCAAAACGTTGATATACTAGGGGCACTCAACTTTCAGTTTCTACCAAAACAGCCAGACAACGACATAAAATATAATCATGCGAAAAAAAAATTGAATCCTATGAGCAACTATCCAATCATTGATCCATATCATAATAGTTTTCAGCAAGTACCATATCATGACACATATCTGGATGATCTAAAATCTGAATAATGTTTGGAATAGCAGTATTATATTTTTGAACAATGGTTGTTTGACTTTCGATATCATTCCTCTGGAGCACACTCGATGATGTACTGAACTCGAGTGGCGAGGAAAGAGGATGGTTTTTCTTTGTCTGTTGTCTTGAGGTTAACTATCAAGCTGTTGCAAATATGTTGCGAGACATGATTTCCAAAATGTATCATTGATGACAGTTCCAAATTTGCATTAGAACGGTGGTTAATCTTTGTCTATTTATGCAAGAAATACTCAGGTCATCTCATTTCAATTATACCTCGATGCTTGTGTTCACTTGCTATATCAAAAATAATGAAAGTTGTACTCAGGTCATCATTGGTGCTAATTTCCCCTCTGATGCTTGTACATCCAACATTTTAAAATGCTCTATGATGATTCAAGAAAGCTAACAAAAGGCTCAACAAATGGTTGGTTTCATTTCATTGCATTTCATTTTCATCATTGTACATATCTACATACTGGATTTGCATCAGAGTTTTAAAAGGTTGAACAATAACATCAACGACTGTCATGTCTCTTTGGACTAGTTGTGGAGGACATTCGGACATTTTGTTTCATTATCATTTTTCATCTTCATCATCATTTCATTATCATTATCATTTCATCTAGGTCCTGTACATATCAGACGGTTTATCATTTATCATTCATTTTAGTATCATTTAGATCCTCTATCATTTCATATCATTCATTTATTCATTAGGTATCATCTTCATCTCATTAACATCTTATCATTTTTATATACTTGCATACCATTTATCATCTTCATTATCATTTCATTACATTTCATTACATTATCCTTTATCATTTTATTATCATTATTATTTCATTATCATTATCATTTCATTAAATTATCCTTTATCATTTCATTTCATTTCATTTCATCACATTATCATTTCATTTCATTTCATTACATTTATCATCATTTTCATTTATCATTTCACTTATCATTGCATTTCATTTTCCCTTATCATTTCATATCATTAAATTTATCATCATCATTTCATCACCATTTCATTACATTTATCATTATCATTTCATATCATTTTCATTTATCATAACATTTCACTATCATTTTATCATCATTATCATTTCATCTCCTTATCATTATTACTATTTTATCATCATGCCATTACATTTCATTACATCATACATTTCTTATCCTATCTTGCACACATCCATCATTTTCATATCATGAAATTTTTTCCCATAAACATTTGACCTGTTTCACATATCCTTTCATATCATTTCCTTAATCATATACATACTACAAAATTCATGATGCATCTCATAAATATAAACATCCATTTTTCAGCACATCTATTTCTTGCATTTGAAAAATCCTAAAACAAATATTCCATGCATACATTACATTTCCACATCATTTTTTCATAAATATATCATATATCCCATGGAATATTTTCATAATCACATCCTAGGTCATCCACTTGCATGACATTATTAGTACACATCACAAATCATCATCATCGCATGAATCATCTTGCATATCATGTTAGTCATCAACTCAATATAATGCATATCAAAATCCATACTATATCATATAGAAATACATGCATATTACATCATCACATCAAACACACACATCATCAAAACTCATCGCCGCTGCATATCATCACTCATCAAAAATACATACAAATGTCCAATGTCCAATGAAACTGAACAGTATCGAGTGATACATGAGATATGATTAAAAATAATGTACATGCTCCAAAAATGATATACATCAATGATACTGCATCAATAAATCACGGCTGGCTGGTGGACCCCACTGATGGAGCTGGTCTCAAGGATGATGGCCTACCACTACCTCCTACATCAGGATCCTATCGCGGCCCTGTGAACCCTCTGTTGTGTGTCATCCGCGATCTGCTCCTGGTCCTACTATGGGACCGAGGGTAAGGCTCTCTACGGTCGGGAGGACACAACTCCTCATACTTCACTTGGTAGTATTCGGCCTCCTTGGAAATCTCAAATCCCTCTGAAATGGCCTCTCACAAGGATGCACTCTCAACGGTGCCCATGAGTCTCTGTGCCACACCCTCTGCCTCCACTGCTCTCCATCTGAAAGAACCCCTCTCTACTATCAATTGGGCCACCTGTGGGTCTAGGAAAGGAGGAGGTACTTGTGCCTGTACCTGTGCCTGTGCCTATACTTGTGCATGTGCCTGTGCCTGTGCAAGCTGTTCCTGTAACTGTACTGTCAAACTCTGAGCCTGAGCCAACTGGCTCTGTAATTGTGCCTGCTGCCCCTAAAGTGTCTGTACTTGAGCCTACAAAGTATCTATCTATGCCTGTTGCGCTGTAGAGGTGACCTTGATCACCGTTTGTCGTTTGGTATCACTCCTCGGCCTCCACATGACCTGAGTACTGCCAAAGATATCTATCCTCTACCTCACTGCCCTCTGCTCCTCCCCTCCGCCATCTCCGCCATCATCCCCATCACCATCATCTAAGCTCTCCTCCTCATCTCCACTCTCCTCCCCATCTCCACTCTCCTCCTCATCTCCACTCTCCTCCTCCTCTCCTCCACCAACTGCCTGCTAACCACCTGCCACATCATCTTGTCTCCTAACTCCTGGCTGCAGTGCCACCAAAATGGGCGCCGACTCATCTGGACATGTGAACCATGGAAATGGGTGTGTGTGATAGTAAATAGAGTACTCCTTAGACATACTTGCATAAAAAATATCAGGCCTGCCATCCCATACCTCAGGTTGTAACGTTGTATACTCTATATATGCAACTTGATACGAAATGCAGGGCCCCCATCTAGGCTCATCCTTGCACCGTTCATAGTGTGCAACGCCCTGAGGCATTCCCTGTGAGAATCCAAGTTGTCTTTGTACTCGTAAGGCTAAAAATATCTCTATAATGAATGGAGTATGACCTATCAGAAATTGGGGTATACATACAAATGGCATCTCCAACTGATCCATATCCCATGCCTCACAATTCGTGTATGGCCTCCATATCACTGAATCCATATCATCCAAGGTCTGTCTCTAGTACTCCACCTTGCCCAACTTGGGCTGGACAAGTGCAATAGAATATGCATATACATATGGCCTACTTGGTGGCCTAACTCTCAGACACAGTGGTCTCATAACAACAATATGCTTCCATGCCCAGATTTGGAGCAGGGTAACACCACAAGACAAGCTAGTCGATCATCTGTATACCACTTGGTGCAAGTCATAATATAAGTGTGCCAACATACAGCTCCCCCAGGCACATCTCTGTGGCTGAACCATCATCTAATCGATGATCCTCCCCCACCCAAGTGATAGTCCCTTTGACCGACGATCTGAATAAAGGAAGCCTCCAATGAATGCACCCAAAACTGCAGGTAAGGCTGGATATCCCCTCAGATCTGCCCATGGCACCCAATACCCTGCTATGTGAACATCCCTATACACTCTCCTAAGTGCATATGTACCACCTAACTCCTTGTGGTCATAGAACACAAGGGCACCTACCACTAGGATCCCCAAAATCCTGTATACATCCTTGGGGTCATCGTCATCTCACCCTGTTGACAAATGAAAGGTATTGTGCTTAGAATACCATCTCCCGGCTAGCGTGGTCAACAGTCCCCTGTTGACCCGAATAGGAGGCATAGACAACAATGGTCCCAACCCACAATCAACTATCAACTATACATCTGCGGGTGTGAGATTTTGTATCTGATCCCAGCCTACAGGGAAGCGCTCCCTAATCTGGAAGTTTTTGAAAACCTCCTATTTTTGGTCATCACAAGGATAATGAATCAGACTCATATGATTGACTCATATCAAAGCAATCTATCTACTTCACATCATACATATCAACAACCCATATCAATCAGATTCATATCAGGTGACAAATATTAGATTCATATCAAGTGCATCATATCACGTGAACCATATCAAGTGTTCTAAGGGACTCATATCATGAAATAAAGGCAACACCTATCTATCTGAACATCAAATCAATCTACTATTTCTTTTTCTTTTTCAAGAAAGCAAATTTATCAACAATCAAATCATCATCCTTTTTGTACTTCAGTCACAAATACAAATATGTTTTCAATCACATCATCTACTATTTTTTTTCTATCACAGAAAGAAAATTTATCACAAGTCATATCAATCATCTACTCTTTGTTTTCTAAAAGCAAAGTTATCAGCAATAACAATTCATCATTTATCATATTTGCTATCATTTCTATCCATATCAACATGAGTACAAGACAATTTATCTATCTATTGACCAAAGAAGCAATACATCATAATTTTCATCACACAATGCATTCTGCCTAAATTTTCCTAGATGCACTAATCTACGGCCTAAAAGCGCTAAAACCCTAAATGCGCTGAATTTTCTCCTTGATGCACTAAAACCCCAGATGCGCCACTCTGTGCCCTGAAAGCGCTAAATCAATTCCTCTATGCCCTAAATCCCTAATCGAATGTGCCATTTCATCTCCCCGATGCGCGAAAACCCTAAACGCGCTAATCTATTTCCTAAATGCGCTAAAGTACCCATTTCCCACTAGAATCCTATAAGCGCTACTTTGCATATTAGATGTGCTAAAACTGCCTCCTACCTAGTAACGCTAAATCACACCCTATATGTGCTAAAGGAAACATCGTAAGCGCTACTCTATTCCCTAAAAGCGCTAAAACGCCTGCTAAAATCCTAAATCCATGTAAAAACATCACAAAAATCAACTAAAAAGAAAAAAATTCAAAGCAAAGGAGGTTGAATCGACTCACCGGTGGTCCATACGTGGTTGGTCTTTGGTATCAGCGGGCCTAGTTGAATCTATGCCTGTGGTAAGGAATCTCCATCTCGCCAAGTCACCGTCAGAGCACAAAATCAATAAAGTCAAAATGTGAAAATGACTTGCTCGTTTTACCCTTTTACCTTTTAAAGGTCAACTAAGGTGGGTTTTTTGTGGCATTTTATTTTTATTTTCATTACACTCTGACCTTATTTTCAAAATGGGGCATCTTTTAATCAATTATTGGGAGCTAAATCACTGCGTCCCTCTCATCATCCGAATTTCATCACCACCTCAACATTTTTCTCATCATGAGTGATTTACCTCCCAAGGGGGCATCATCAATATGGACACATTTTTTTTAATTAGGGGAAAAATTAAACACAACAAATTTTAAAAGCAGGAATATTTTCTTTGAAGTAATGCGTTTCACACATCACTTCAAAGAGGGGCGAAATGCATATGCATAAAATTGGTCATGTCTAAGTAAATCCTGGCACTTAATTAAATATTCATTATTTAATTAATCTCTCTAAAAGTCTTCTACATATGATTAAATTTAAAATTAATTTAATTATATTGTTCATTCACTTTATTCTTCCGCCATAATTAAATAAATCAACTTTATTTAATTATTTCACATTCATATGTCTACTTGATTAATTAAATAAATACCATTTATTTATTTTAATTAATTATCACCTTTTGAATTTAATTAAGTCTTTTGATTTAATGAAAATTTAAATGTTTTCTTTCTCCTATTCAAATCTTTCTTCCAATTAATTAAATATTTTATTTAATTAATTTCATTTACATTTCCTAAAAATTTAATTAAATATTTGTATTTAATTAAATAACCTTCATATCTTTTCAAATCATAATTAAATATTTTATTTAATTATGAAATCTTTTATTATTAAATCCAAATCTTAATTGAATATCTTATTTGATTAAGAAAAATCTTTCATGTCACCCATAAATAAATAATTGAATTTATAATTCATTATTTATCTTCAAATCTTTCCAAAATCTCACAAAAAGTTGAGTTTTACAATTCATCTTTATCATCTCATCTTATCTCTTCTACGAAAAAGGAAACAAATCTAGCTTTCTATTTTCTTCTATTTTTCTCTCCAGTCTTATCCATCTACGACCGTTCGATCTGCTAGGAATTTTCATAGTCATTGATCACATTAGCCAATCAGAATCTTTCAAAAACTTTATAAATATCCCTGTGAATCCAAGCATTGGTTAGACACAACACATACATCTACAAACATACATGCATTAGATTTTAATTACATTCTAGCATTCTAGCATTTTAGCATTGTCATTATCATCTTTAGCTTTCATAATTTCATAATCTTTCATTGTAGCAATCATGTCTAGTTTAAGCATGCATTCATCTTTAAATCTCGTTCTCTAGGAAGACCGTTTGTTGAGCCTAACACATAATTTGAGAGCCAGTTGGAATCGACAAAAACTTTGGAGATAGAAGACGATAGGATGACATCGAGAGAAAAAAATTAGTTTGCATTTCTTTTATTTCATTTTCTGTTTTTCATATAATGTTCTATCGGTGTGTTTGATTTGTTTTTAATATACATTTGATACACTTAAATCGATCACACAATTTCATCTTCTCATGATATTTTAGCAAAATACATCTTGAATTGAAGTGGGCATTTGTCAAAATTTGTTTTCTAGCATTCTGCACTATGACAAAAAATAGATCCAGTTACCTTCATAACTATTTTGTAAAACTGATCAAATGATCTCCGAAAGCCACAAAAATGCACCAAAATATTGAGTTGTGATAGGGGAGTATGGTTGCAGAATGATTTGGTATGAGGTGATCAAGATTAAAAATTGTTAACGTTCAAATTTGCCTACTTAGTCAATTCTGAAAAATTGCACTTTGTCAAACTCAACTGAAACCCACCAACTTGCCCTTTCGAAAAAATATCAAACTTGATCCTGGGAAGCTATAACTTTGGAGATTAATTAATTTATGTCACATAAATATGTAGGAAAAATGGTTTTTCTTCAATATTCTTCCTTTACAAAATATCAAACATCAAAGTTTCCCCTCTTTATAGCTTTCTGGAAGTGCAATGTTCAAACTGGGTAAAATCTTTTTGGAATTGATTTTGAAAAAATACCAAATGATGTCCTGAAGCTCTAAAAATTGACCTGGATGCACATTGAGATGGGGAGAATCAAAAGAACCAATTGATTTATCTTGAAAATCTTCCAGTTGCTTAATATTATCCTCCAAAGTTGGTCACTTTAATAGGTTTTACTGTGTGAAGACAACAAACCCTTGCAGAACCCTTCAACTTGGCCTTTTGAAATATTGGCAAATCAGATCATAAGGAGCTAAAATTTGGTAGAGACACTCACATATGGTAGATGAACACGTTTGCAAAGTGATTTGGCAGGAAATTGAACGAGCTGCCAGTTATGATTTTTCAAAGTGGGCCATTTGAGTAGATTTTTCAATTGTACTTTTGAGTGTTAAAATCAAAATTCTCAGCATGGGAACCTAAAATTTTGCATAAAATTTTAGGCTCCAACAGTGGCTCCATCTGGGGATGTATTCCCCCTATGGGCATAAGAAGAATCCAGGTCTTTGGGAGAGCAGACCAAGTGTTTTATCCATTGAGCAACATACTCAAACTCCTTTCTGTCATGAACTGATATGATTTTTTGAAAAAACCACACCACAGCTGATGGCACAAGTCCACCAAAAAAAGAAAGGCCCCTATTTTCCCATGTCATACACCTTGTTTTGTCTTGAGTTCATCAGATTCCTCTTGAAAAAATTCATGCAGTTTGCCTTGCTACATGCACTATCATTGAAAACTTTCAGAAGATCATTGTGTTCAACTTGACTCATGTTCCTTTCACCACTCTGCAATTCATATTTTTCATTATCATGTGATAAATATTTGTCATCTTCACCATACAAAGTGTATTCACATTCAATGCAACATTTCACATTATTTTGTTCACTATCATGTATTGTAAAATGATCTCCTAGCTGCATTGAACATGCATCATTTGAATGCTTCTCATGTAAGTCTGAAAATTTTGCCACATCAATATCTTTTTGAATAATCAGATCTGAAATATTTTCTACTTCTTCAATATCACTAATTGGTAGTGACACAAAATTCCAATCCACATAGTCATCATTGTGTATGTTTGAATCAATCAATGTCGAGCATTTCACATCCTTGATATGTGAACCAATATCTTTTTTAGAGGTTCCCAATTTTGATTTATATTTCTCCTCTTGAACAACAATAGACATAGAACCTTAATTATCTTCAAAATTTCCCTCATCATTGATACACAAAGTGCTTTCATTGTCAAAGAAAATGTATGTCGAAGATGAAATTTTTGAATAATTTTTATGTGTAGATCTCAGGTATTCCATTGCCAGTAAATCTAATTTTTTTTCACTACTAAGTGAACATGCCTCTTCATCCATTTCATTATAGTTGTATTCTTCACTTTTTTCATAATCAAAAAGTGGAAATTCAGATGCTTTGGTCTCATATTCAATTGTTTCACAAATTGGTACACCATACTGATTGTCAGAAAATTCTTCATCCTCATCATAAAGTGGATTTGAATACACATGAAATTCATATACTGACACACCTTGGAAAAATGTCACATGATCTTCTTCTATCTTATCATATAATGGATTTGAAAAAAATTGAAAGCCATTCTCAGGTGTACAAACTTCTTCTTCATCCAATGTGTCTTCATGGTACTCAACTACAGCTGGAGGTGTTATTTGTTCACTGTCAAATGGATTTGCTTCTTCCTCACGATCTCCATAAGAACTGCAAGAATCACTTGATTGCAAATCCATATGATTTTCATCAAAATCAAGATTTTCAATGGATTCTTCACAGTCACAATCTGTTATGCAAGAGAGACCATCTATATCTTCATCCTCATCATGTGGGTTGTCATAACAATCACTTTCACTTGCACATGTTTCCTCTATTGACTGCATCGTTTGATAAGTTCTTCCATACTCATCAGTGATATCACCATTATTATACCTTCTCTCATCTATGATGCCAATGAACTCATTCATCTGGTCTAGAGTAATTGGCTTCAATGACTCAGGCCAATGAATGCAATTACATTGGTATACTCTCATGAACTGCTCAATGAAATGTAATATGGACTTATCGGGCAGGGAAACAAAAGGAATTCACATATAGGCATCCTCCATTCTCCCAAACAAATCATGTCCCCATTCTCCTTCATGTATCCTTATATCAAAAAATGCATCCAAAAGACTTTTGCTTCTTTCTTGAATACGTAAACATTCATCATTTTTCTTCACAAATTGTTGATTTTGATATATATCTTGCTATAGATTTTGACAGACATTTCCAAGTGGGCTAGAATTGTGTCGCACTTGATATTGATTGTATTGATGACCTTGGTAGCTTACAAGTCTTTGTCCAAAAGGGACAGGATAAGCATTTATTTTTTTTGAAGCCTATGATGAATAAATGTTCTATTGTGCATGATGTGCTTTTCCTACATTGCCAAAATTCCCAGTTACATTATGTTGCACTTGTGGGGTCCAATCTTTGCTTGCATTTGTATGTTCATCCTCATTGTAGAATGGAACATTTTGTGATGCATATGAAACACATTTGACTCCCAATTTTAGCAGTTGTTAGTCCAATTGTAGTAGTTGTTGGTTCAATTCTTTACACTTTCTTATTAACTCTTGCCTCTCCACTTCTTCTGACATCTTGACAAGAAATTTGTAGCAGATTTATTTTTGAATGGAAATAGTGTTGTTGTACCAAAATGTCTATGCATTCTTCATCAATTTTTTTACTAGAGTCGCCACCTACTTTTCCAAAAGTAGGAAAATTATAATGGATTTTGAAATTGTTCTTGGTTTACCCCAACAAAATCCCCTTACTCGATTATGTGAGATGATAAGGATGCAAAAAAAATTAATGACTCTATAAGGAAAGATGGTTTGCTACTAGATTTTTTCAAGTTCTCCCCAGCGGAGTTTCCAATTTGTTGGATCTCAAAAATGCAGGTTACAAATCCTAAGAGGATTTCAGGTTCTATGATTAGACTTGCAACATTTTTGAACCAACAAATGGAGTTAACCTATAATTTTGATGACTCCCTACACTTTAGGTTTTGCTAGAACTAGGTGGGTGGGCCTTTATAATGGAGCAGATTAGAAGAATTTATGATTTGGTTGAATTGATGGATCTATCCACAATGGAAAATAGTGTGGGATAGATGAAAGCTTGCTAATTACTCCTACTCCTAGCACTGAATTTGAAATGTGAATGTTTGAATAAGATTTATGAAATTCTAAAATGGAATTGATATGACCAGTGCCTACTTCTGTTGGGCTAATGGAGTCAAGAGGTGAAAGACATGACTTAATTACTAGCTATAGTTCTAATTGTTTGACACTTATGGTTGTTTATACCTTGTATAAATGTTCAAGGATGTAACTATTAGACTCTTCTTATCGATCCAAATGATTCTTACCAGGTTACTGTGATTAATTAATAGGAAATTTTAATCCTTCCTTAATGGAACTGGCTGACCCCACACAAAAGAAACAAATGTGCCCTGACAAATCAAATAATTCTGATTTGAATAGCAAGATAGAACCAAACTGGAGACAGTGTGATAATTTTATCAATTATAGGGCTCTTCTTATCAATCCAAATAACACTTCCAAATTACTGTGATTGACTAGAAGGATTTTAATTCTTTTAAAGAAACCAATTAATCCCACCACTCAAGAACAAAAAATGTGCCTTGATAAATTGAATATATCCTTGATACACCACTTTAAATAATAAAGAAATATTAAGTTAGAGACAACAAAATAATTGTATATTTTCAATAAATGTTTGACACTAGAAATTTGATCACCAAATTAAATCTTCTTGCCCATTCTGTTACTTCAAAATATTTTTGCAATACATAGCATAATGTTCTATTTTGGCAATTGTTCAACCTATCCAATTACTGATGATTTCCTAACCTATTGCTTATATATTGATGATTTTATTTCATCTTACATATATACATTGTCTTTTTAGGGCTATGACCCTTCATATCTGTTCGCTGCATCTCTTCAGTACTCTTCTTCTTCGACAAAAATATTTAATTAATTTCCTTCAAGAAATTAAATATTTTAATCATCATCATCTCCATGAAATTTAATTCAATAGTAATCTTCCTTTGCTGGAACTTTTCAATTCATTTTTTACATGTATGTACCTTTAATACATTCTTTGGGTAAAAATAATTATCCCCTTTCAACTCCCTTTATATTCGCCTCCTTGTGAAAATTAATTTTGATTTATTATCAATCGTTTAAATTTTCACATCTCTTTTACCCATACCATATTTAAAATATTCCATCAATGAAAATTACCCACTTCTAACTGTCTTGGTTAAAATATTTCATATTTCAATGAAAATATTTTACTTTATGAAGAAAATATTCCATGTCTCCATCTTTATTCTATAAATATTCACTTTTGTATTACTCCTGCAATATTTAAATTTCTTTCTTTATGTTTACCCATATCGTATTTGTAGCGTTTCACTTTAATATTTATATTTATTTTCTTCTCCCAATAGTAATGCATCTCTCCGATGAACCCTCATCGGTGTAACCAACACAGTCGGAAAGATCAGAGGAAAACCACTCCGACAACATATGTCTCTCTGATGCTTCTCTTCCACGCTGATTTTAGGGTTTCCTGCTTCTAAAACTTGTATGGTAACCCTTCCATGTACTATCATTCACATGAAACCAAACCTTTCCTCTGCTGAGTGGATCTAAGAGTTATCATGATAAAATCTAGGTGTTCGTGCCCAAATGGCAAGATATGTTGGCCTACCACTACGATCGATACTCCCTTTATGATTAAGGAAAAGTGTAACTTTACTCTCGAGCCTGTGTTCATTACAGTCGATTTCCCAGCTCGGTGCACTTCTAAAATTGCAAGCTTCCTAGCCTCCTCGTGGAAATAGAACTTCAATAATGGAATAATAATCTGCACGACTTGATCAACCCATGATAAAATTCTTCCTTCAGTTCATCGGTATAACAACATTAATGCAAGTTACTCGCTATAGCCTTTTCAATAAATGCATTTGGTGTATGCACATGGCGTGACCAGGGATAATTATGACAAAGGTTGTGGAAATTGGGGTTACACTAGCCTATGCGCATCAAATCACAAAGATGCCACTACCCGTGCCTACACCAAAAGAGTGTTTCCTTTGAAGTGGTGCTCGTTCTCAAAATTGGTGGTGTATTAACCATTCATCCTCACTCTATCAAACAAAATTTTCTTCTGGTGATATAGAAATGCATAAGTGCGAAAATAGTTGACAAATCCTGCACCTTTGTTCATCGTTCTACCATGGCAAGCGTCTTTCCCTTTAGGTCTCTTGATTTATCATAAAAAATCCTTCTTTCGATGCTCCTAAACTGAATATTTATTATGTGAAAAAAAGAGTTTAAAAAACTTCCATAGCACCATCTCTTTGATTTCGGCCATTTGGAATGTCCCATTTGTTGGACAAAGTTAGTGCCCTACAACCCATGGTGATGTAAATGTCCCGCTCCATTCATCATTCCCCCTTAATTTATGTTCTATGAAATACCTGACTGTAGTCTATCTGTAGGTGTGTTATCCATAGTGTTGTCTGATATATAGTGCCATCTCCTTTTATAAATGTGGATCCTTTGATTTGGCTTATGGAGCGATCTGTTAGCGGTAAACACCTTTGAAAGGTTGATCATGTCAAATATAGCATATCATACTATTTTCTGCATCATATCAAATCTCTCTTTACATTAACAATAATAGTCATTTTACACATCAAAATTTGGGTGTTTCATTTTCTCATGTTTCAATGTTTGAGGGCTGGCTAGTATTTGGCTCGAGAAGTTGGTTTCTATTATTTATCAAGAAGTCTCTCAACAAAGCATCATCTTTGTTTCCTTTTAAGATATTTTCCAAGATACTTGAAAAACACCAATGTCGTATAACAACACTTCATCAACATTATCACTTTTTAAGGTTGCCCCTTCTAACCTATGACTTCTTTGACACTTCAGGGAGTTTCCTAGTGCTTGATGGAGCTTTCCTTCTAGAATGTATTTGTTGGGCACTCTTTCTACCATTGACTCTAGTTTAGGGTTTATCACCACTTACATTTTACTTAATTATGTTGCTTTTGCCTAAGGAGTGACATACTTATCTATGGCTTTGGCAAGGAAGGTATGCACATGATCAAAAATTTCAGCATATTAAACAAGGAGCTATCATCGAAGGCATCTAATAATGAGTCATTTTAGTTCACCAAGATAATAGAAAACCCTTCGATGCAACCAAAAAAGTCAGTTGTTGTTTACCCAAAATCTTCATCTTCATATAAGCTTCCTCTGTTCCCAATTGTTTATGCCATCTCAATCAAAACACTTCTTAAATGATTTCATCTTCTCATGATATTTCAGTAAAATATATCTTGAATTGAAGTGGGCATTTGTCAAAATTTGTTTTCTAGCATTCTGCACTATGAAAAAAAATAGATCCAGTTGCTTTCAGAACTATTTTCTAAAACTGATCAAATGATCTCCAAAAGCCACAAAAATGCACCAAAATGTTGAGTTGTGATAGGGGAGCATGATTGCAGAATGATCTGGTATGAGGTGATCAAGATTAAAAACTGTTAACATTCAAAGTTGCCTACTCAGTCAATTCTGAAAACTGCGCTTTGTCAAACTCAACTGAAACCCACCAACTTTCCCTTTCGAAAAAATATCAAACTTGATCCTGGGAAGCTATAACTTTAGATATTAATTCATTTAGGTCACATGAATATGTAGGAAAAAGGGTTTTTCTTCAATCTTCTTCCTTTACAAAATATCAAACATCAAAGTTGCCCCTCTTTACAACTTTCTGGAAGTGCAGTGTTCAAACTGGGTAAAATATTTTTGGAATTGATTTTGAAAAAATACCAAATGATGTCCTGAAGCTCTGAAAATTGACCTAGATGCACATTGAGATGGGGAGAATCAAAAGAACCAATTGATTTATCTTGAAAATCTTCTAGTTACTTAATATTATCCTCCAAAGTTGGTCACTTTAACATATTTTACTGTGTGAAGACAATGAACCCTTGCAGAACCCTTCAAATTGGCCTTTTGAATTCTTGGAAAATCATATCGTAAGGAGCTAAAATTTGGTAGAGACACTCACATATGATAGATGAACCCGTTTGCAAAGTGATTTGGCATGAAGCTGAATGAGCTTCTAGTTATGATTTTTCAAAGTGGGCCATTTGAGTAGATTTTTCAACTGTACTTTTGAGTGTTAAAATCAAAATTTTCAACATGGGAACCTAAAATTTTGCATGAAATTTTAGGCTCCAATAGTTGACACCTTCACTTCTTCTCATCGAGTCACTTTAGTTCCTCATGTCATAGGACTCCATGGGATCGCCTTGTGCCCATTCATATCCAACACTTCCACCACAAATGCAACTCAACTTACACCTATTGATCCACTTACTCTGTTTCATGAATCCCTAAGTACTTAGCCTCTTCATTCCTTTCTGCATTTCTTCACCCCTTTCTGCATTACTGTTACACTATCTCTTGGCACGCCTGACGCCCAATTCTGCCTGTAACATAGCATCAAAAGCTTTGTCCAACCTCCTTTGTGCTCATTCCTCATGGATGAAACCTTTGCAACACCTTCATCAATGCCTTATTGGACAGACTTGACTTTTCCAAAATTCCTAGTTCAGATTTCTCATTTAGCCTAACCTTGTCCAATCCAATTGGTAAGGATTTTCCCTTGTGACTTGGTCTCCTCTTGGTTTCTCCCACCTTAGGGCCTATCTGTCACCTAATTTACTCCTCTGATATGTCCTCGATGTGAGTATGGATTTGGGGATGGCAGATTATGGAATAATAGTATGATAGAATAAATTATGGAGGATAAATAAATCTCTTCACACAAGTTCCAGTTGGTAGATGGCAAAGGAATTCAAAATCCATACATTCTCTAGAGGCAAAGCTGATATAGAGAATGAATTGCTTGTGATGTGAGAAGAGAAGAGTTGTGGCAACTGATTTGTTATTGTTACATTTAGATGAAACAATTTTTAAGGTTTATTATTGCTTTGGTCTTGCAATATATAAATTCAATCTTTATCATTACATAATAGCTCATTTAATAGCTGTAATAGTGAAGAATGCATTTGGATGTGTTTTTCTGGTTTAGTTTTGTGCTTAGTTTGAGGTAATGTATTTGATACTAAATAATTCAATCTTGTATAATGTTGAGTTCATTTATTTAAATTTGTTTCAATTTTTGTTCATACAATCCTTTTATATGTATATAGTTCTATACATTCAACTTGTTTATCTATTATAAATGTGGTGATCCTTAAATTGCTTCTATTTTCTATGATCCATTCTATCTTTGACATCCCTCATCAAATACAGAGTCATGAGGTCACCCCTACAAGAACAAACAAGATTTACCTAAATTTTAAATTTCAATTCAATTTTTATTTTTGTTGATTTGCACTCTTTTATCTTTATTGTCTCTATGGACACATTTTTTGTTATTTATTGTCATGTGCTTTTATACTTAGGAATTTGTTTGCTTTCATTTTATCATTATGGAATTAAGAGATCTCTCATGTAGTCTAGATCATTTTGAAGAGAAAATCAATAGTGATAGATTTAGTCTCAGTGCTTTAAATGAGTAACAAATATAATTTTTAGGCATTCGTTTATTACCTTCAATCAGTTTATTAATCATTTTTTGGCATACTTATATGGTTGACACATTGGGAAATACTAGGATCCCATCAATTCTCAACCACTAAATCTATGAACCACTTTTATTGTGAGAGATTAGACAAATTGGTTTTTTAGATTACAAAAAGAGAAGAATTATCATAAGTAAAGTTTGTAGTTATATACTAAATTTGTGACTACAAATTAGACTTAAATTGGAAAACTTGATTTCATAGGAGAGTACAAGATAATATTCAAGTTTTCATCTATACATTTGACTACGAAGGATATTTTTTGATCCCAAGGTGCACAAATTCTATATAATTATCCATTTAGTGCTCATTCTCTAGTCACAGAGCAAAGTTTTTCATGATTATTGTTTCATTTCTAAAAAGTGTAAATGTTTTATTAGTGATATGCTTAGCCCCAACTCATTTTTTATTATTTTGTTTAGGTTAATTGATGCTTATATTTATTCATTTTATTAAATTAGGTCCTAGACTACCATATATGAAATATTTATTTCATTTTTGTTTTAGAGAACTTGATTGATCATACACAACCTAATTTTCCCTTACATTTTTTAATCTTTTTAGATTTGCATTTACTTTTTATTATATTTTATTTTTAGATACAATATATCCTTTTGTAATTGCAATTCATCCATATATTCACTTTAGGGTTTGACAATTCTTTGCTTAAGCTTATCTTTAAGGAAACCTACACATTCTAGCTTCCACTTGTGGTTAATTTTTTTATATGCTTTAAATTTAATATTTAGTGACATAATAGATTATATCTCCTTTGCACTTCTCCTTTAATAATTTTATAATTTTTTTTCATATCCATGTGAACCCTATTGTTCTATACATTTTTAGCAGAGGTCAAGCAAGAATGAATAGTTCAAATATTTCGTATGAGTTATGGTATGGAAAAGCTCCTACCGTGAAATATTTTAGAGTGTTTGGAAGTAAATGCTATATTAGAAGAGATGAAGAAAACTTAGGAAATTTTGATGCAAGATTTGATGAAGGAATCTTCCTTGGATACTCTACAAAGAACAAAGCTTACCAGTGCTATAATAAAAGGTTGAAAAATATTTTTGAAAGTGCAAGTTTCAAAGTGGATGAAGAACCGCATCATAGTTTTGTATTGATAGAAGGATATGAATTTGATGAATCCCCTTATAGTGAAGAAGAAAAAGAAGAGAAAGAAAAGTAGATGACAGTTGAAGAGGAAGAAGCTTCAGAAGATATCCCTTAGACTCCTAAGTATGTGCAAAAGAATCATTTTTAAGATTAAATTATTGGAGATAAGAGAAAAGTTGTGTTGACAAGAAGAAGAGTTGTTATGACAGAGGAACCGGTAATATTTTGTTTACTTTTAGAAGTAGAATCTAAAATAGTGACTAAGGCATGCAGGGATGAGAATTAGATCAAATCTATGAAAGAAGAGTTGGAACAGATTGAGAAGAACCAGACTTTGGAACTAGTCCAAGAATTGCAAACAAGAATGTGATAGGAACTAAATGGGTTTTCATGAACAAGTTGAATGGGGATGGAAAAATTATCATAAATAAGGCTAGAATTGTGTGGAAGGGCTATTCACAAGTAGAAGGAATAGATTTTGAAGAGAATTTTTCTCTGGTGGTAAGGATAGAAGCAATTAGAATGTTTTTTGGATTTTGCAACACATAAAGACTTCAAGGTTTATTCGATGGATGTGAAGTCTGAATTCTTGAATGGTGAGCTAGAAGAATAGGAGCACATTGAACAATCAAAAGGATTTTAGTTATCAAATGATGTTGATATGGTCTACTGGTTGAAGAAGGGATTCTATGGACTCAAACATGCTCCTAGAGCTTGGTATATGAGGTTAGATAAAGTACTTGTTATAGCAAGTATTCAAAAAAGGTACTACAAATAGCAACCATTACTTCAAGGTTGAGGGAGAACAAATCCTAATTGTGGTAGAGTATGTGGATGCCATTATTTTTAGAGGAAATGAAGGTATGTGCAAGAATTTTTCAAAGGAGATGCAAAAAGAGTTTGAGATGTCAATGTGTGGGGAGATGCATTTTTTCCTTGGATTACAAATCAGTCAATCATAAAAAGGTATTTTTATTTCACAGTAAAAGTATGTTAAGGAAATGTTGAAGAAGTTTAGGATGGAAGATTCTAAACTTGTGTGTACCCCTATGGTTACTAGTTGTAAGTTGAGCAAGAATGATGAATCCCCTAAGGATGATCAAAGCAAGTAAAAATCAATGATTGGTGGATTACTATACCTAACTATTACTAGATCAAATATCATGCATGTAATATGTCTTGTAGCAAGATTTCAAGAATATCCCAAAGAATCACATGTTGCAACAGTTAAAATAATATTTAGATACTTGGAGGGAACTCTAGATTTTGGTTTATGGTATCCTAGGGATACTGATTTCTCTTGAGTGCATATACAAATGTAAATTGGGTAGATTGTACTGATGATGAAATAAGTACAAGTGGGGTTGTTTTATTTCTTGGAAGTAGATTGGTTTCTTGGTTGAGTAAGAAGCATGATTCAATGTCATTATCTATTGTAGAAGTAGAATATATTGCAGTAGCATCATGTTGTACATAGGTGTTATGGATGAAGCAAACATTGAAGGATACCAAAGTTATCATATGATGAACCTCTTTCTATCTTGTGTGATAATACAAGATATCAATATTTCAAAGAACTCTGTAATGCATTCAAGAATAAAACATATCTCTATTTGGTATCACTTTCTAAGAGAGAGAGTTATAGAGAATGAGGTGAAGTTGGAGTACGTGTACAAAGGATCAAGTTGCAAATATTTTTACAAAGGCTCGTCCTAAAGATACTTTTGAGTATCTCTGACATAAGTTAGGGGTTATTGCCTCTCCTTCTTTCAACTAGATGCATAAGTTGGCGCATTGTCCAAGAAGAAATTCAAGATACATTCTTGGTCCTAGACTAATGTTGAAGGCTACCTCTCAAGGGGAGTAGGTAGTAGTTTTTTTGTTTGGTGCTATCAAGTGAAACATATCTTGTGTTCCTAAGGGGAGTGCATAGAAAAGAGAAAGAAGTAGTGTGGAGTAGTGGAGAGAGAGTAGTTTCTTGTTGGTGTTGCAAGTAGTGTCAAAGTGATGTATGCATATGTCAAAGGGGGGAGAGTAGAAAAGAAAAATTCTATGCAAGTGTTGTCAAAAGGGAAAGATGTCGCCCTTTTCCATTGATGTCAAATGGGGAGAGAGTGAAGTCTAAAAAACACAATGAAAGAATTGATGTAAACAAAAAGGAAATAATTGATGTTAAATGGGGATATTGTGATCTAAAATAAATAGGGGGAAGTAATGGTTGAAGAACTCATTAGATAGGGGGAGAGAAAGTGATGATTGAAAAGAGAATGATGTCTGAAAAACAGAGGTAAAGGGAGAGAGTGAAGTGTACCCTAGTAATGGGGAATACTACTTAATGCAGAGTTACTTGTTGTTGATGTTTTTTAGAGCCGGTGTTGCCATAAAAGACAAAGGGGGAAATTTTGCAAGTATGTTGCAGGTGTTGTCATTTATTTCAATAGTTGGTCATTGATGTCAATAGTATGGAGATTGTTGGTGTTGTCAAGTATCAGTTCTAGTATGGATGTGTTATGGTGCTATCATCAACATTGTGATTGATGTCTTGTATGGTTGTGATGGACAAGTGTTGTAGTTGCAGTAAGTTCACTTGGTTTCCAAGTTCTTTTGAGAAAATTTAAATAAAAGAGTGTGCAATGTGACAAAGGTGTGTTTGGTGTTGTGCTAAGATATGATTGTGTAGTTTTGATATGATTCTGGATTATTCAGATATGGAAGATGTGTTTGACAGTGTGTTTGTCTATATAGAAGGTTGTATGGGAGAAATATAATTGCTCCACATTTCTCCATGTTGTTGTTTCCAGTCTTACAAATTTTGGGAACATGCTTGTCTATATTTATCTTCCCTTGGAGTTTTTGGTGTTGAGTTTCTTTGAAAGTTCAATTCTTGTGTTGGAGTTCAGTGGTTATGCAACCTAATGCATAGAATGAAAGCAATCTTTGTTTCAGGTGATTGCAGCAATGTTGCGGAATATTTTGATGATGTTGGAATATTCTAAGATGTTGTGTGGATGTTGTGAAGTGTTGTCATGTGTTCCACATGTTGTTTCTAGACTTGGATAAGTGTGTATGTGGTTTCTTGTAGTGTTGGTTCATGTTTGGATGACCTAGCGTGCTAGCACTATTTATGGAGGTACCTCATGGATTGTGGATGTGTTGAGTTGTATGGTGATATAGATTTGGGTACTAGTTAACCCTTAGCATAGTCTTCCTTCAATTCTCTCCACCGTGGAAGTGTTTGGTGTTGAACTATCTTGGTGATGCATGTTTGAGGTGCATACATTTCATTAAGGTTGACCTAATTGAGATTATTTAGGTTGTGGATGGTATAAATGCAAGGTGAGTTTTTGGAGATGTGGCAAGTGTGAATGATACAAATGTGATCAAGTGTGGTGATATGAGTGTGAACTTAAATTCCTATGACTCAGGATGTAGTGAGTAGAAGTTGCATACATTTTTAGTGTGCTTGAAGTTGTTAGAGGTAGTGAGCCAAAGGTTGCAAGTGTCATAGAGTTGTAGTGGTGGGTTTCTCGTATTGCTCTGAGATAGTTTCTTCTTTCTATAATAGTTTCTTCTATTCTTCTTGGAAGTGAGATAGTGAGCCTTTCTTATTTTTCTGGACAGTGAGCCCTTAACTGCGAGCCTAATTGCATTTGGTGTTGTTATTCATATACACGTGAGTTAATCCTCATCATGGTTTTTCCCTACTTAGGGTTTTCCATGTAAATCTAGTGTTCTCTTGTGTATGGTTGGGTTTGCATTGCTATTTCACATGTTTATATTATGTTAATGCTTAATGAGGGTTTAAAGTTTGATAAGGGTTTGAAAGTTAATGAGGGATTGAATATTTTAATGTACAACTAATTCACCCCCGTCTCAGTTGTCCTATGCATCTAAAATTTTTAACTCTCCTTGTTTCCTTCTAAAAAGCTTGGAGATTTGGAGGATTTTTTAGATAGTATGATGGATCTTACTGATTTTCCATCTTTAATTGGTTTTATAGATGTTTCTCTACAAGGATCCTTATTTACTTGGTCAAATAGAAGGTAGGGTAATCACCTTATCCAAGTTAAGTTGGATCATTTTCTAATTTCTAGTAATTGGAATATATTACCTAATCTAACTTTATCTGCTCTTCTTAGAATTGGATTAGATATGGAATAATGTGGACTCCTTATCCTGATTTTAAAGATCTTGTTGAAAACTACTAGAGGGAGCCTTGTTTTGGAACCCCTATGCATTGTTTGACCCAAAAATTAAAAAGGTTAGAAGACAAGGTTAAAGGTTGGAATAAGCTTTCTTTTGGTAATATCTTCTTCAAAAAGAAGACCATTGTGGATAATCTCAAAGAGGTTCAAAATAAGATTAAGGAAGGTGATGTGAATGAGGTCATTTGTAATAAGGAAACGGATCTCCAAGCTCAATGGTTTAAAGTCACTAAATAGGAGGAAATTTTATGGAAACATAAATCTCAAATTTAGTGGTTAACCGAAGGAGAGAGAAATACTAAGTTTTTCCATCTATATATTATGAAGCATAAAAGTAGAAACAAAATAAGGTGTTTAGTTAAAGAGGATGACACTACTCTTTTTAGAGAGGATGAGATTGTAGATGAGGTTGTATCCTCCTTTATAATTTTTAGAAGGATTTTCACACTTTATCTTTGGAGTTTGAGGATCTCCTTCATGTTATTCCTCAAGTTATAACTAGTCAAGACTTAAAAGATCTTTCTAAACTTATTTCTCTTTAGGAAGTCAAATATGTTGTTTTCTCTTTTGGTGCTTTTAAAGCCTTGAGGTAGATGGTTTTCCCCCTACTTTCTTTCAAGATTTTTGGGATGTTGTCTCCCTTGATCTTCTAAATGCTACTTGAGACTTTTTTTGATCTAGTAGACTTCTAAAACAAATCAATTCTACTTTTATTGCTCTTATTTCTAAAAAGGAAGATGTTTCTTCAATGCAAGATTTTAGACCTATAAGCTTATGTAATACAACATATGAAATCTTCTCTAAGGTTATAATCAATATACATTGAAAGTTGTTCTTAATAAGATGATTCTTGAGAACCAAAAAGGTTTTGTAAATGGTAGACACATTTTGGATGTTGCTATCTATACCCATGAAATTTTTCATTCTATGGAGCTCAATAAGAAACTAGGGATGGCTTTGAAATTGGATATCTCCAAGACACATGACAAAGTGTCTTGGAATTTCTTGATTGTTGTGCTGAAAAAGTATGGTTTTCTTGGAAGGTTTTCAAATTTAATAACCACTTGTATTACTACTCCTAAGTGCTCAATCTTGGTTAGTGTTGTTCCCAAAGGGTATTTTTCTTGTGGATGTGGCTTAAGAAAAGGAGATACGTTGTCCCCCTACCTATTTATTATTGTGGTTGAAGTCCTTGGGATAAATATTCAAAAGTGTTTGGATCAAAGATTGTTGAAAGGATTTAAGGTTACTTCTTCTCTTTCTCTTGCTTTACACTAATAGTTTGTTGATGATACTGTTATTTTTGGGGAAGCTTCTGTTATTGAAGCTGGGTACTAGATCTCAATTTTAAGTCATTATGCTAAGGCTTTTGGTCAGCATATGAATTATAGCAAAAGGAAAATTTATTTCTTTAATATGGATCAAATTGTTAAAGAAAGGGTCATGATAATTCTTGGTTGTCAAGATGTTTTTTTTTCTACTTCCTATCAAGGTATACTTTTAATCTCTAAGAAACAAAATAACAATTATTGGAATTAAATCATAGAAAGAGTTCAAAAGAACTTGGTGGGGTGGAAGGGTAAAATTCTTAGTCAAGCTAGGAAATTACAGTTGCTCAAAGCTTCATTACAAAACATTCTTTTACTATCTTTCTCTTTTTAAGATTCTTGTTGTTATAGTTGATAAGATTGAATAGGTCCAAAGGAGATTTATATGGACTGGGACTAAAGTGTGTAATAAAATTACTTTAGTGGGATGGGAAAAGTGTGTGCTTCTAAACATGATGGAGGCCTTGGTATAAGAAGATTAAAACTTTTTAATAAAACCCTTATTGCTAAAATGGGTTAGCACCTTCTTGAAGGCATTAGGGACTAGGTAAAAAGTTTAAAGGCCAAATATTTAAGAAACATGGATTAGGTAGTTTTCTTTGTGTTTCTGATCTTCCTTATGTCTCTATTTTTTGGAATAATCTTTTGAAAACTAGAAATGTGTTATGCCTTGGTGTTAGGAAAAGAATTGCGAATGGTAAGATATTATTTTTTAGGAAGATGTCTGGTTTAGTGGTCCTCTGCTTTCTTCTATTAATAACCTTCTCCAAATAAAAGAAAGGTTGATCAGTATTAATGGTAAACAAATTCATTGTTATATTAATTGGGAAGGTAATGTTCCTAAATGGAAAAACTTCAAAGAGCAGTTAAGAGGTGACAAATCTCTCAGTGAGGGAAGACAACAAAATTGGGATGCTGCTTTGCAAACTTTAAACCGACATATAGGAGACTATGTTTTTTTCTCCAAGGATAGATATGATGAATTGTTATGGACTAATCTTTATTTTGGGTTCCTTTTGGTTAAATATACTTATGTTGTGATTGAAAAGTCTTTGATACCTCCTAATTAATTCCATTGGAAATAAGTTTGGATTTAAAATCTGACTCCCAAAGTGAATTGTTTCAGGTGGGCTATTGTTCATGAGAATATTCTAACTATAGATAACTTAAACAAAAGAGGTTTTTAATTTGTTAATAGATGTTGTCTCTGTTATGAAAAATTGGAGAACATTGAGCATCTATTTTTTCATTGTTTTTTTTCTAGAGAGGTTTGGTCCTATTTTCTTCCTTTGCTGATGATAGAATGGGTCTTTCCTTCCTTTGTTAAACATTTTATTGAAATTTGGAAAACTGCCATTTTTCCCACAATATTATGGTTGATCTTTGGTAAAAGGTTCCTCCTTTCATTGTGTGGGGGTTATGGAAGGAGAGAAACAATAGGATCTTCAGGGATCGAAAAATAAGTAGTAAATATCTATTCATGGTCATAAAACATGAGATACAGGAAAATATCAATTTGAAAGTGTATGCCTTCTCTAAAAAGATGCCTTCTTATAAAAATAAAAAATAAATAAATTTGGGGGTTTAAATAAGATTTAACTAAATAAATTGGGTTAAAAATTTTACTAGAAGAGACATGATCTGGTCCCCTCTGAAGGATGGTTGGGTGAAATGTAACTTTGATGGGTGTTCAAAGGGGAATCCTAGTTTAGCTGGAGTAGGGGGTGTTATAAGAAATCAACAAGGCAAGATAATTGAGGGCTATGTAAAAAATAGTGGGTTCTATACCATTAATTTCATGGAATCCATGGTTGTTTAGTGTAGTTTAAAAAGAATGAAAGAATTAGGTTTCACTAAAGTTTTCATAGAAGGTGATTCAAAGTTAATTATTGATAATATAAATGGGGAAGTTGTTGTCCCACAAGAAATAATAGTTGTGAATGATGATAGTAGAATAATTCTTCGGAGCTTCCTTTAGTATAAATTCCAACATTCATATAGGGAAGGGAATCAGGCTACTGATGCAGCTACCAACAAGGCCTTAAAATACCAAAATTGGGTATATTAGGATTTTCCAGTATGCCTTGTCAAATCAAGAAGATCATTATTAAGGAGAAATATGAGTCTTTATTTAATATCACATCGGATGGTAATGGGTGATTCTTGGATTAAGGGGATATAAGTGCGGGTCATGTAATGATGTTTAATCAAGATAATTTAAATTTTGAATGTAGCATGCAGATGATGAAAAAGAGCTTTAATATAGTTAATGATGATTTTATAAGAAAGGGCTCTTTGAATAATAAAGCTTGCTTAATGTGTGAGATATCTATCATATCTCACATGTCTAATGAACTTTCTTGATATGTTCTTGTAAGAGAGGGGGACCACCATGTGCAAGACCCCAGGTCATGGAGGGTCAAGATGCAGAGGCTGCCCTAACTTACCTCAGCTGAGTACAATATGTAGGGTATGAGGATGAGAATGATGAGGATTATGAGGTCCTACAATCCTGAGTTTCAATGTGGGGCTAGGTGAGCCAGTTTTTACGTTCAACTCTATGTCTTAGGGAGCTCTCTGTCTGAGGACGAAAGTGTGGTCTTTGGACGACAGCGCGGTGCGCTGGCATCTCTAAAGTGCATTGGCATCCGTACAACTAGACAATAGCGAAGACAAGGTTGAACTCACCAAAATGACTAATGACCTAGCTACTCAGCTAAAAGGCTAGAATGAAACGAGTAAATAAACAAAGTATTCTCTAATGTTATGAAGTAGAAAAGAAAATGTAAGAAGGGTAAGAAGGATCTCACCAAGGAATTCGTTCACCAGTTGATCTTCCTCGTAACATGCACACCTACACACATCAAGAGGGAAAATGTTGGGTGGATGAATAGGGGATTTCCTCAGTCAGACCCCCATTTAGGTGTTTCCACCTCCATGGACAATCAAGGAAATGAGATAAAGAAGCAATAAAGTAAAGAGAATACAAACACTACAAAGAAGTACTATGATACTCAACCAAGTGATAGAGGAGAGGAGAGGGAAGCTTACCACCTCCACCAAGAGCACTCAAGGATGCTTGGGGGAGAAATGAGAGGAACTCAAGCCTCTACTGCAATGGTGTGGTCCCAAACGTGCTCTACCGAAGTGACAGAGTGAAGCTTTGGCTGCAATGGAATGCTTGGATGTTTGAAGTGAGTGAGAAAGTGAATGTTAAGAGTGTGAGTATGGAAGCTTGAAGTGTAAAATAGCTCAGAAGAAGTTAGATTGAATGTTGAAGGGGTGAATTTGAAGAAAGAATGGAAGAAAATGGCCATATTCGGGTTGGTTGGATGAAGGAGGCATTACAAATTCAAGTGCTACCAATGAGAAGAGTAATGCCTTTGTTGGCTTAGCTGTAGGAATCTTCCAAAGACATAAACATGCCGCATAGATGTTTGCATGCCACGTGGACGTCTATGTGTTGAGCAGGCGTCTTCAACAGAAACGCCTCCACCGACGCTCAAAACAGGCGCCAAGTGTGATGCCAATAGCGGGCTTAGGTGGAATTAAGCCTCTGAACTTGGTTTTGTAAAGTGGATAAGGGAAAAAAAGGGATTTTCATAGGGGATGAAAATTCACACTTATACAGTTCTCAAGGAAGGGCTTGATAAAAATGATTTAGATTTAAGGGAAGGTGTTACAAACAATCTCTACTTTAAAATTTTTGGATTGTTCTCTATTTAATTATTATTATCTTCTTGGTGTTATATTGGATTTCTATTGTTAAGGGTCCCATTTCAACTCTCTCTTTGAACAATCATAGAGCTTTGCACCTTAGTTTGAAGGTGTCTTTTATGTGTATAGGAAAGGTTTTCTAGATGAAGAAGGACATCATTATCTTTATTTACATTAATATGGGTAGTTCTAGGAAGAGAACAAAGCTGATTAATTGTGGCAATTTGAATCTAAATGTTGAACTCTGAGATCTTTTTGTTAGAGTAGGGTTGTCATCTTTCTTCTAGGCCATGCAGGGTTACAATGATACCCTGACCTTTAAATTCATCAATTCTTGGTGAGGTGGTAAAGTGACTATTGGTAGCCTAAGTTTTTGGTTACCCCTCAGCTGATTGCGAAGGCTATAAGGTTGTCAAATAAGGGAATGAAGATTGTTGAGAAGAGTAATGGTGAGTATCAGAGATTTGTTGATAGCTTCTTTGAAAAAGGTGAAAAGCTCAGAAGGTTTTAGAATGGGTATGCAATACTTGACCTTCCTCCTCCTTATACTATGGTAAGTCTTTATATCGTGTGCTACTTTACTTTGGAGGGTCATTATATGACTGTTCTTGCTTACCATTTCCCTATCCTTAATCACATTTGATATAATGAGAAAATTAATGCTCCTTTCTACCTTTTCTCATCCCTATAACAAAGTATTGAAAAAGGTTCTTCACCTCCTTTGCATCAAGGCCAAATAATGGCCTTGTATAAATATATGCTTTCTATTAACCCACATGGTAACCCCCCTGCTATGGGCCATGAGAACCCTCCTGGGAATGCTATCCCTACTATTTTTCCTTGTGACCAACATAATTCTTGGAAGACCATTGTTACGATTGAGCTTATTGAAAGAAAACTCCGTTGCCTGACAAAGACTAAGCCTTAGGAGGTAAAAAAGTTGTTTTTAAAAATAAGAACCATAATTCTAAGTTTTCTAAGGCTCTATTATGGAAGTGGATTTTCTAAAAAATCCCCTTGAAAAAAGAAAACACTCTCCCTTATTGTTAGACCCATCTAAAAGAAAAAATTGGTGCATAAAAACCCTAAAACAAAAAATGTAATTAATATCATTGAGGATCATGAAGGTGAACAAAAAGATAGTTAGAAGGAATTGAATGATGGGAGGTTATGTGCCTCTAAGATGGGAGGGTATAGGTCTTCCCTTTTGGCTAAGGTTGCTTCTGTGGAGAAGGTTAATAATGATAAGGGGAAAACTATTGTCCTTAAGATGGAGGATGTGGCCTTCTCTCTAAATGATGAGTTTGATATGGTGAATGACATTGACAGTGAAGATTTTAGTGAACAAGAGGGTGATGAGGAGGATATGGTTTTTGATGAAATTTTGATGGAAGAGGAAGAGGATGTTGATGGTTATGAGGATATTAGGGAAGCTACTGTGGTGGGTTGGGAAGAGGTTGATAAGGATTTCTCTATTGCCCTGATGGATGTTATTAAAAATGATACTAATGTTGATTTGAAAAATCAAATTAATATCCTGCAGACTAGGTTGGAGGAGATGGAAAGTGCTATATGCGTTCATATGAAGGTTACTGATGGTATCATGAAGAGAGATGTTATGGGCAGTGTTTCTAGGAAAAAAAATATAAAAAAGAGGCTTAAGATACAAGGAAAGGTGATGGATGATAAATAATCTACTAAGAGGACTGATGTTGTAGCTACTAATTGGAAGGAGTTTCTCTTTGTGCTCAGGGAGAATTGGGAGTTGATTATTACTCATAAAAATGATGTCAAGTTCTATGGTTTTTTGGATTTTCTAGTATTTTGTCTATCTGGAAAGTGAGCCTGATGGTTTTTATATGACTTATAATACTATATTTTTGGCAAGTGATCCTGTAAGCCTTCTTCCATTTAATTTTTTGATGATGATAAGTAGCTTGTGTGCTTGTATGGTAAACTTGATTCTAGCCTATGCGCCTATCTTGATATGATCCCTTATGGATAGCTAGCTTTGGTTTTAGTCTAGGCTTTTTACTGTTTGGCTGGTGGTTGTTTTGCTAGTATATTTTTCTAGGATATTTTTCTTTGCTATTAGCTTCTATACGGGATCAAGGCCCTTCCCTTATCTAAAAATAAATAAATCTTGCAATGCCCATAATTGGTCAAGGAGACACTTGATTACAAATATTTGGTTCAGTCAACTAACTCTTTATGACTTGCAAAATGAAATACGTAGATGGTGAATGGATGTACAAACTTTAGATCCTATAATTTTATCAACACTATGACTTGTGTGAAAACAAAGAATCACTAAACATTTGAACAAAGATTTTTTGGATTTTATACTCTCCCTACAAATCATAGTCAAAGGGCCAAGGTGTAAAGCAAGCCTAAAATATAAAAATACAAGATTTCAAAAGATCTCTAGAGGATAAAAATTGTAGTAACCTCTGCAAGTTCCCATATCTCCCACATGTCCATGATTTAAGGAACATAATATTGTTTTAATACCATATAAAAATATTCCTTTGGTATACAAATCTCCCTCTCATTAATGGCACTCATTTTCTAATGGATCTCTCTACAAGTTTTTCTTTTTCAGTACTTTCCCTAATACATCACAAAATAAGAGGTTCCCCTAATGAGAGAGATATTTCCATATCAAAGGAATGTTCCCCATGATTTGCATGATACAAATAGTGTTTAAGCAAGATTGTGTGCCCTAAATCACAAAGGGAGGATGTGCAAGAGGTATGGGATCCTACAAAGGTTCCCATGATTTTTGGTCTCCAAAAATCTTGTGCAAGCTTGCATTTTAGTATTTTAGATTCACTTTGCACCTTGGCCCTTTGACTAAAATTTGTAGGGATGGTATAAAAGATTGATTTTTAGAGATTATTGAGTAGGGAAGTGTGAAAGGATTTCCTTTACTTGAAATGTTCATTCACCATACTTGTTGGTGTAACTATAACTAGAATTTAATAAGTGTCACAACACTTTAATGAACTATAAAGTGTAATTTTAATGGTATTTTCTTGTTACATGATTTTTTTTATAAGTTTAAAGAAGGATTGTTAAGTAGACCTAGTTGTTGAATATCATACCTTTATTTTTTTCTCTTCATGTTTTTAATGTTGAATGTGACTCTATAATCCACTTAAGGCATCGGTCCTGAAACATTGACCCTTTGAATATGTTGAACACTTAGAATACTGAGGGGGGGAGGGGTGAATTAGTATTCTATTAAACCATCCAATTACCAAAGCATACTTAACAGTTATAAGGAATGAAAGCATGAACAACCCATAACACACACAACACATGAACACCAAAACATTTACGTGGAAAACCTTGTTGGAAAGAGACACTGCAAATGCTTTCTGGTCTTGTCATTGATGGCAACCCTTGTCAGCTAGTAGATCCACATGTCGTCATTTATTCATACCGAAAGACAGATCAAAGATCAGTGATTATTTGTTAAGTTAGAATAAAGCATTCGGTAATTTTGTGTTCTTTGATTCATATGCAATTTTTTTGTTATTATTTTTTACTGTGGATCTCAGGGTGTATTGTTTGATGCATAATATGTGTTATCCGTAAATCTTGGTGCCTTGTATCAATTTGGGTGGAAGTTAGAAGGTCCGGTGAACTAATTTTCTATTTATCAGTGTATGAAGGCTGACTCAATGAATATAATGTGTCACAGATATTTGAGTTATTTTTTAAGTATTTTTGTGTTCGTACATTTTGATTTGGGTCCTCATTATGTTTTGGCCAACTCTTGTGGATGCACATTGAATATTATGAATGATTTGAGCCGATAGTTTATGAATATTTCTTATTTTGTTGAGGCTGAGTTGAAGTGATCTAATTCTTGGTGGCAGATATATATAAGTGATTGATTATATCATATTGGTGTGTATTCAATGTGAGTTGATGTATGTTGCGAATTTCAAAAGGATAGTAGAGCGATTATGCATAGTTTCACTTGTGCATTAAGGATTTTTGGTGCGAATTGAAGCAGAATAGAGTAGAAAGTAGAATTAGTTAGAAGGTCCTGAATTTGATTGTTGAGCCTAACCGGAACTGTAATCAAGAATTTGTGGATGCTACTCTATCAATTCAAATCTTTGGAAGTATTCCAAAATTTTGTAAGGCAGTGAGGCTTTCTATTTTTGAGCAATGAGCTCTAGGCAGTGCACCTAAATGCAAGTGCATTCTCATTTTGCAATCTTTTCTTTTGAGTATACTTAGAAAAATATTGTGGATTAAACTCCACCATGGTTTTTCCCCTAACAAGGTTTCGATGTAAAAAAATCCTTGTGTTATGGTGTTGTGGTTATTTTTCTTATGTGCATGCATTTTCATTTTGTTTGAATGTTATCAGCACCTTAATGATCAGTTTAATAAAGCTAAAAATTGCACAACACTGATTCACCCCCCCTCTTAGTGTTGCTTAATTCCAACAATTGGTATCAGAGTGGAGTTCCTCGGAAGATCTTGGAAAGTGTTTCAATGGATTCAAGTCATCTTCAACAACAACTTATGGTGGCCCTAGATGATCAATCTTGATCAAGAAAAAGATAAAGTCTAGGAATTACAATAAAATCTCATGAATGTTTAGAGATTCATTGAGTCATTGAAAGATAAAATCAACAAGTCCAGGGAGAAGAAAAGAGAACTATGTGACCAGATCAAGCAGGAGGACAATAAACACATTGTAGATGAGCAACTGAGTCAAACCCTGAAGGAAAAGACAGAAGAATGTGAAAAGCTTGCCAGGGATAATGCAGTTTAGAAGCATGAGATGAAATCTATCATGATGAGGATGACTAAGGAAATTGAAGACATGAAGAAGAATGAAGAAAAGCTTGCCCACTCCCTAAAAGAGAAATATGAAGAATGTAGTTGAATTACTGATGGATTCATTCAGTTAGAACTTGAGTTAGAACAAACCAAACACAATGAGGAAGACCTTGAAAAGCACATTGTTGATCCCAGAGATGAACTTGCTACAACAAATGAATTCAAGGAGAAGTTTAAGATTAGCTCAGCCAATCTTGATGAACTAATTAAAAGTCAAAGGACTGATGGTGACAAGTGAGGTCTTGGATATGAAGAAGAAGAAAGTTATAGATTTGGACAAAGGAAATCTGGACAAAGGAGATTTGGACAAGGAAATCAGATGAACAATGCTGGAAGGTATTCGGTAAGACAACCTAATGCTCAAAAACTTAATGGTATCTATTATGTTTACAATAAATTTTGTTATATGGCAGCTCAATGCATAAGTAGAATGAATTCAAGTGGTCCATCATTCTCCGATCAATGCTTTAACTGTAACAAGTATGGTCATAAGGAAAATGAATGTAGAAATGTAATGAACAACTTTTATAGAGATGTTAGATGTTAT
Source organism: Sequoia sempervirens (assembly GCA_007258455.2). Lineage (NCBI taxonomy): Eukaryota > Viridiplantae > Streptophyta > Pinopsida > Cupressales > Cupressaceae > Sequoia > Sequoia sempervirens. The sequence continues at coordinate 27,791,917 of VDFB02000010.1, read as the reverse complement.
GCATGCAATAGATTTGGCCATATTGCTAACCAATGCAGATCAAGAGAAAGACAGTGGAACAACTAGTTTTGACAAAGAAATGTGGTGTGCTACAATTGTAACAAAACTGGTCATATTGCTAGATTCTGCAGAAGAGGTTCGAAAAATTAGAGAAGAAACATGCAGAAGGATGAAAAGGGAAAGTCACTACATATCAGATCAGGAAGTAGATGAATAAGACATGGGTGAAAAAGAGTCCCTCTATTGCAGGAAATGAGCCAACACCAGAATTAGCTTCTTGTAATTCCTCTGAGAATTAGGTTAAGGCCTCTAGCCTAGGAGGAACTGTCAAGGAAAATCTTTCCAACCCCCTATCAGTAATCAACACCGGAATGTGGATGAATTAAGTAATTGCATTAATGATCTACAGATGTTGTTGAATAGTTGGAGAGGGAGTATTTATGAGGAATTGAAGGTCTGTAGAAGAATTATCTTTTATAGTGTATGGAAACAGAGCATCTAGATGAGTTAGGGGAAAAGCATTTATTATGTCAAAAAGGTTAAGTGTGCAAATGATAAAAGGTCATTTCTACCTTTTATTTGCCTCTTTGCATTTTGAGAAGAAGAAGTTTGAAGAGATCTAAAGCGATCTTTGGCAAAATTTGAGAATTCAAGAGTGAAGGCGATTCGAAGTTCAAACCCTAATCTGACAAAAAGGTATTTATTAGGAAATCTTGTAAACTTGTGAATTTTTGAAAATGGCTACTCCATTGGTAGTTGAAGTCAAGGATAGACCCCATCCAAAGTTCAAATGGCATCCTTTCAAGTCTATTGAGACCAAGCCTCTAGGTGCATTTTTGTTGGTTTCGTATGGTGTTTTGCACATTGAAGATATTAGGGAATACATCCATGCTAATATTAAGGAATTTGGAAGCTCACAGTTGCTAAATTTGTATTCCAAACACATTTTTGGAGAGGATTTCTGCGTCAAACCCAAATTCAAAACCCTAGAAGAGAAGAAATTCACGCAGATTGTGAAATTCCCCGTGTTTGATGAAAGTGAATGGGTCTAGTATATCTTGAGTCGAGTCCATTCCGAAATCATGTGGTTGAGTCAACCCTTCAATATTACAAAAGAAGTTATAAGTGTTGTTACAAGATTTAGTTCCTCCGGTGGTTTGCCAATTTTGAAGTTTGTAAAAAATCAAATAGTAACTGATGCGATTAGTTCTGTATTTGATAGAAGAGCAATGAAAATTGATAACATCATTGATGTGGGTGTGAAATTTTCTTCGATGGTTATTGGATATAAGATATATCACTCCATCCGAGAAAACTCTGTATCCGGTACAACCATATATGTAGCCTATCAGATGGTGAAAGAGAATGTAGAGTATGATTTGTGTGAATTGCTTCGAAGTCAGCTTATGGAAAATATTGGGAAGATAAAGAAAGATAAGAAGAATTCTTTTAAATACGGTAATATGTTGCTATGTTTATTCTTTTATTTCATGAATGAAGTTTCAAGAATTGGGAAAGTGCATTGGAAAAATGACAAGCTTGTTGTTCAAATTAGCGACATGTTATTCGGCCTTGGTGATATGCAAGCCAGGAAAAATGCAATCTGGGGATACTTCAAGAATTTTTAGAATGTAATGAAAGCCAGGGAAAGAATTCCTACCTCTATTGTGGAAAAGTGTAAGGATACAATATGTTTTATGGTGGATATTGATCATTGCTTGATGGAAGCGGGAGAGCCTAGAACAGTTTGGATCATTCCTATGGGATATGAGGTTGATGAGAGAATATTGGAGCTATATGCACAACATTTGTTAAGTAAGCCTATGGATCCATCTGAAGAAAGGTTTGGAACATATACAGAGAAGAATATGCAAGTCCATGAGAAATTAAGGAAACTAATGATTGTTTGACGAGTAAGGAAAGAGGTGGAAGCCTTTGTAGAAAGCATGGGCATGTTGGCATATGGCTCGGGGAGATTATTAGTATGGATTATAGTGTTGTCATTGATGGCAACTAAAGTCACTATTGTGGTCCACAGATCTGAACTTGGTCATACCAGTAATTAAAGTTAAGTATAGGGTATTACCAGTAGAGAACATGAAGAATAGGGTATCCGGTTAGTATGTCAATCTGTATGCTTCACTGGATCATCATCTTGTGTTGTGGATCCCTAGGATAGGTTGTTAAGCATGCATGTTACCTTATTGGTAATTTTTGTGATGTTGCATTAATTGGTGTACGAGTAAGGAGATCCGACATAATGATTTTCTAATTATTTGCTCATGGTGGTCAACCCAGTCAATGTAGCGTGTCGTGGATGTATAAGGGATGATTATTTAAATGTTTCTATGTTTGGGAATTTTATTTTGGGTCCTAGCTATTTTGTGGTCAACTTGTATGGGTACACATTATCAATTGTTCATGTTTTGAGCCGACATGTGGAGAATATTATATTTTGTGTGAAGCCAACATATAGTAATTAAATTCTTGCTAGCGGATATATATATGAATTCGGTAATTCATTTTGGGTAAGGAAAAGCAAGTGTGGAAGTGTGCAAATGTGTGAAGAGAAAAATAGACATGTGTGTGCGAGTATTAGAAGGGTGATTGAGCGATCTATGCATAGTTTCAGAAGGGCAGAAAAACAAAGAAAAGCAGAGCAGAGCAGAGTAGAAATATAGAATTAGTTAGAAGGGTTGAAGATCATCTATTGAGCTTCAATGGAACTGAATCCAAACATTTAGATATTTTATCCTCTCAGTTCAACATTTTGTTGTAATCACAAACATTTTGTAAGGCAGTGAGCCTTTCTTCTTTTTAGCAGTTAGCTCTAGGCAGTGTGCCTTAATGCATGTGCATTCCCTTTTCTTCATACTTTTAACAGAGTGTATAAATTGTGGATTAATCTCCACCATGGTTTTTCCCCTAACAGGGTTGCCACCTAAAAATATTTGTGTTATGGTGTTTTTATTATCGTGTTCATGTGCTTTCATCTTTATTTTTGTTTGTGTTGTAAATGGTTTAAGGTCTAGATTTAAAGTTTAGATTTGTTGAACACTAATTCACCCCCCTTCTCATTGTTCCCTGAGTCTAACAATTGGTATCATAGTAGGTTCCTCTTCAAAATCTTAACAACTTGAGGTGGATCTTGAAGTACAATGGACTCTAGTGGTCTTCAACAAACTTATGGTTGCACTTGATGATCTTGATCAGTCTAAAGCAGAAGTCCTGGAGTTAAAAAAAAATCTTGTGGATGCTGAAAAAATCATTCAATCATTGAAGGATAAAATTAATGAGTCAAGAGAAAAGAGGAAGGACCTGTGTGATAAGCTAAAATAGAAAGAAAATAAAAGCTTGGAAGATGTTCACCTAAATCAGACCCTAAAAGAAATAATTGAAGAATGTGAAGAGCTTGCTAGGGACAATGCTACTCTAAATCTTGAGATGGAATCTGTGGCAATGAAGCTAACTAAGGAGATTGAAGAAAGAAAGAAGAATGAGGAGAGTCTAACTCAATCTTTGAAATTAAAATCTAAAGAATGCAACAGAGTTAATAGTGGATTCATTCAGCTAGATATTGAGCTACAACAATCCAAAAGTAATGAACAAGATCTTGAAAGACAGATAGTTATTCTCAGAGATGAACTCTCTACTACAAATGAATACAAGGTGAAGTTTAGGATCAGTTTTGCTAAGCTTGATGAGATGACTAAAGGAAAAAAGGATGCAAATGATAAGTGAGGTCTTGGATATGAGAAGGAAGAAAGCTCCAGATCTGAACATAAGGATCCCAGATAAAGAAATCAGATGAAAAAAGGCAGAAGGTATCTGATAAGGAAACCCAATGCTCAGAAGTTTAATGGTTACTAATTTTCTTGCAATAAATTTGGTCATATGGCTTCTCAGTGTAGAAGAAAAGTAAATTCAAGCAGTCCATCATTTCTTGGTTAGTGTTTTAGTTGCAAAAAGCTTGGTCATAAATCAATTGAATGTAGAAGTATGGCTGTCAGTATAAGGAATGTTAAATGCTACACCTGTGGAAGATTTGGACATGTTGCTAACCAGTGTAGATCAAGGGGAAATCAATGGAATGAATGGCCTAGACAAATAAATCTGGTGTGTTACAATTGCAACAAATTTGGTCACATTGCAAGATTCTATAGGAATAGAAATATGGATAGAAGAGGTTCGGTATATCAAGGAAGAATTTCATAGAAAGATGACAAAGGAAAAGGAAAAGTGATTGTGGAAGAGATAAGAGATCAGATGAAGAAAAAATGGGTAAAGAAGAGTGAATTTGATAATCCCATACTGGAAGTTACCTCTAGTAACCCCTTTGATAATTCCCCGAAAATTGATTCAGGCCATCAGCCTAGGGGGAGTCTTTCAAGTAAAATCTTGTGCCCCCCTGTTAGTAGTTGGCACCAAAATACAGGAAGTTGTAAGTAGTTGTGCCATCAACCAACAAATGTATTTGTGATCACTTATTTTGTAAGTTGAAATCTTGAAGGTCCACAGATGGATTCTTCTCTTGTTGTTTAAGAGAGCAGTGTAATCAGAACTCCTAGGGAAGAGCATTTATTGTGGTAAAAGGGTTAGGTGCGTGAAGCCATAAAAAGATATTTGGAACCCTCATTTGTCACTTTGCATTAAAAAAGAATATTGAAAGAGCCTCTGGAGCAGAATTTTGAAGGATTCAAGTCGATTCGGTGGTGAATTCATTAGGTATTCCATTTGCTTGTAGAATTTCTAAATTTGTACTTGGTAGAAAAACCTTGTTCGGTACGAAAAATGAAGTAAATCAAGGGAATTGTGAGTTTGGATGAATATAGTAGCAGGAAGATTAGGGATGCAAAAGATATTTTCCCTGTTGGCGAATTGAAGTGGCTCGAAGGAGCGAAACATAGGAGTTTGGACATTTGGAATGAATTTCCTTATTTTGACAACACGAAAGTGGTTAGGTTCATCTTGAGCAGATTGAATGAAGACACTCTAAATTTAGACAAACTCTATCTTATTTTGAAGGAAGTGATTAGAAATTTAATTGGGTTATGCAATGTTGGAGATATTCCGAAGAAGAAGTCGATTCAAAATAAGGAAGTCGAAACCCTAACCGGTGTGATAGGAGATCAGAGGGCTCTGGTAATTTTGACGATCAAAGATCCATTGACAAGGTACATTACATATGGAATTTCATACAAAATTTTCTTCAGAAACAGGGAAGGATCAACCTCTACAGGTGCAGTTTACATTTTGCATAAGATGATAATGGAGGACCAAGACTTTAACCTGTGCAGTTTGTTGAAAGATCAATTGATGGAGAACATGCAATTGAAAATGGATGTAGATTATCCTTTCAAGTTTGACACTTTGATCATATGTATCATGATGTATTTTCTAAATTGCTTACCGCAAAATGATAATGTTGTATGGAAGGAGAGTGAACTGGTCTGTAAGCAAATTTTTAAGCATTTCAATACTCTGGAAAATTGTGAGCAAGCTTATGCAAATTTCTTTAGAGATTTGTTAGGAAAGTTTGGATTAGTTGGTATCTCTCTTCCGGTAAAAACAATTGAAGTTGGATCCACTTCCGATAAGATGGAGAGGAAGCATAAAAGAGAAATAGAGTTTGCTGATGATACTCCTCCAGTACTCAAGTCTCCAAAATCTGAAGGAAAAGGAAAATAACAGATAATTGTGGACATACTTGATGAAGACTCTGATGAATACACCCCAAGAGATGAACCAGAATCAGTTGAACTAGATGAAATAATGGCTGAAGGAAATGAAGAAGAAGGCACTTTATTCAAAACAAAGATATTACAGATAGTTTAGGAGAAAGATGGAATGCAGAAGATTGTTGACATTTGGTTAGATCAACCCTCATATGAGCAGGATCTGATTGAGAGTACTCTAGGTAGATACTTTGTGTAGAATAACATTGAATTGGAAAGTTTGCAAAATGTATTCCCTAAAGAGTTGATTGAGTGTATTAAAGAAGTTGTGGCCTCTGACTCTCAAGATAAGAAAGAGGAGGAAATAATCTTCCATTTGAAGGAGCAGTTTAGGCTATCCCTTACAAATCTGAAAAAGAAAATGAATGTGTTGAGGTAGTGCAATAGTTTAGCTAATAACATCTACAATCATTGTCTACATTGGCCTCATGTTGTTGGAAAATGTAAAGACAAGCTAGATCAAATTGAAAGTGAATTGAATAAAATTGGTCAGGACTATAATATGTTTCGGGACCAGGATGGAGTAGTAAAGAAAAGAATTCATGAGTTGCAGGTTGAGCACGCAAAGATTCACTTTGCCAGAAACACTCTGGTGGAAACTTTCTGGAAAGTGAAGGATCAAACTGAATGTAGATTGGAGGAGCTGATTGAAGTCTTGAGGAAAGGAGAGAAGTTGGAAGAAGCAATTACAATTATGGAATCCCTCATTCAGATCATCAACCAGACATCATAAAATAACAGTCTGATAATAATTATTGGGATTGTTGTAGATGTTTGGAAGAATTTCTTCCAGAGATGAAAGATAAGTATAAAATAATTTTCTAATTTGTACAATAGTTGTATTTTTCCAAATTTTGATCAAATTTCTATTTAGCAAAGGGGGAGAGAGAGCAGTAAAATTTTGTTTTAGCAAAAAAGGAATAAGTGCAGTAAGAATACTAGAAAAAGGGGTGAGAAAGCAATAAAGTTTTTTCATTGATGTCAAAAGGGGAGAGAATGCAGTGAAAATTACCTTGACATTCTAAGGGGGAGCAGTGTTTTGCTGTGTTTTTAAATTTTGGAGTTTGGCAGTGTATCTTTGGTTTTGACACTCAGTCATTTTTCACTAAGTGTTGCCATCAATGTCAAAGGGGGAGATTGTTGGCATATGTCTTAGGGAGATTATTGGTATGGCTTATATTTTTGTCATTGATGGCAACTGAAGTCACTATCGTGGTCTGCAGATCCGAACCTAGTCATACCGGCAGTTAAAGTCAAGTACAATGTATTACCGACAAAGAACATGAAGAACATGGTATCTGGTTAGTATGTCAATCTGTATGCTTCACCGGATCATCATCTAGGATAGGTTGTTAAGCATGTATGTTACCTTATTGGTAAGTTTTGTGATGTTGCATTAATCGGTGTACGAGTAAGGAGATTTGGCATAATGATTTTCTGATTATTTGCTCATGGTGGCCGACCCAGTCAATGTAGCATGTTGCGGATGTATAAGGGATGATTGTTTAAATTTTTCTATGTTTGGGAATTTTATTTTGGATCATAGCTATGTCGTGGTCGACTTCTATGGGTACACATTATAAATTTTTCATGTTTTGAGCCGACATGTGGAGAATATTATATTTTGTGTGAAGTCGACATATAGTAATTAAATTCTTGCTAGCGGATATATATATGAGTTCAATAATTCATTTTGGGTAAGGAAAAACAAGTGTGGAAGTGTGAAAATATGTGAAGAGCATAACAGATGTGTGTGCGAGTATTAGAAGGGTGATTGAGCGATCTATGCACATTTTCAGAAGGGCATAAAAATAGAGAAGAGCGAAGCATAGCAAAGCATAAATATAGAATCAGTCAGAAGGGCTGAAGATCATCTATTGAGCTTCACTGGAAATGAATCTAGGCATTTAGAGATGCTATCCTCTCATTTCAACATTTCGTTGTAATCACAAACATTTTGTAAGGTAGTGAGCCTTTCTGATTTTGAGCAGTGAGCTCTACGAAGTGTCCCTGAATGCATGTGCATTCCCTTTTCTTCATAATTTTAATAGAGTGTATAAATTGTGGATTAATCTCCACTGTGGTTTTTCCCCTAATAGGGTTTCCACATAAAAATATTGGTGTTATGGTGCTTTGATTATCTTGTTCATGTGCTTGCATATTTATTTATGTTTATGTGTTGTAAATTATGGTTTAAGGTCTGGATTTAAAGTTTAGATTTTCTAAACACTAATTCACCCCCCACTCTCAGTGTTCCTTGAGTCCAACAGGGCATACCTACAAAATCTATAAGAGAATCCAGAAGGAAAAGAGAACAAGCTGAAAGTGAAAAAGGAAAAGAGCCTGTTAAAACTGAATTTGCTAGTCTGAAAACATCTTCTACTAGAACTAGATCAACAAGGAGCTCAGTACCCCTATCCGGTCATGCAAAGAAATCTACCTCTGCAAAAGCTCAAGTTAAGGCATCCAAAAAAAGGAAGAAGGACAAGAGCACAAAAGTGTATGAAGTTGTTTCAGAAGATAATGAGACAAAATTTGATGAAGAAGTTAGGGAAATAAAAGCTGCAACAACAGTCAAGCCCTCCAGTGATGAGGAGAAAGCTAAGAAGAAGATGAAGCCTGACAGATCTGGTATGTCAATAGAGGAAGATGAAAGAGAAATAATTAAGGATGGAAATCTTTAGCCCCTATGTGAAGTGTATGGTTCCTTTGACACTGTTGGTCAAAGAATCCTTGAAGAAGCTACAATACAATATTTGAACAATTTCAATATGACACTTGTTGAGATAATGGCACGATTGCCTAAGGAATTGTATGAAATTTTTGAGATGAGGAGAGTTGGTGCCACAACTGAAGAAGAATAGTTCAAAGAATGAGTTATTGCAAATATATGTCCAATAATGTCTGTTGAGGAGATGAAGGAAATTCTAGAAGAAGCAAATAAATAGTTCAAAAGCAAAACAAGAATAAACAAGCTTATGTTGGGTAAGACTGAAGAAGTAGAAAAGGAAACTGAAGGTGTTTTGAAGAAAGTTCTATTGAAGAAAAAAATTGATGTTGAAGAGCATGTGGAAGAATTTTCATCTAGTTCGGTATATGAAGAGGTTACTATTGAGGACACTCATATTCCTCCTAAAGTGCATGATACTGAAGAACCTATGGAGACCGAAGCTCCTAAGGTTGTGTTTGTTGAAGAAAAGGAGATATTAGTTGAAGAAGTTGAAATTCCAAATGACAAGCAAAAATCTGTGGATACTGTAGTTGAGGAAAAGAAGGTTGAAGTTAAAGAAGTTCCAAGAGAAGCAAGAGACATTGCAGAGGTAGTGATGAAGTTTCTAGAAGATCAAAAGGAACAATTTGATTTTGAGTTGGGAGATGCCCCTATTCATTTTTCCACTTTGTCCCCAATCTAGAAAATGAAAGTTGCATCGTTTGCACAAGCTAAGGCTAGAGAAGAAATTTTGAAGTCTCACATTGAAGACAATGAGTTATTGAATCTTGCATCTGGTATTCTGGAGAAGATCATGCCTACACATGTTAAAGATCAATCTGGTTCCTCCTTCAATGAGTTGAGAAAGCTTATAAATTTGGTAAGTACTCATTTTGAGTCACTTGAGAAGTCAGCTTTGGTTAAAGTGTAGGAGTCTGATAACAAAAGGTTCAATAGATTGAAAGGATTGATAGTTAATGATAAATCTTTGTTAGCTACCTGTGTGAAAAATGTTCAAAGTGTATTATCGAAAGGTGGAAGGATTCATAAGTCATGTTTGTCTTTGTCCAAACTTGCTGAGGAAAATGAGAAGAAGGTTAAGAATTATGAAAAGGAGTTAGCTGCTATTTTTGATGCTTTTGATCCATTAACTATTTCTATTGGAGAGCATGAAGGTCAAGTTATATCCTTACTTGAAAAAATAAAGAGCTTTAAGAATGAGAATGACAGAGTTGTGGAAAGAGTTGGTGAACTTAGAGGGGTATGTGTAGGATCATCATGGAAAAAATAGGCCCTTAAGTGGCAAAAAATTCAGAAAAATCAGAGTTAGGCAACTTGACATAAAAATTTGAATAAGTTATCTATATTATTTCAAAAACATGTTAGAATAGAATCTATAGAAAATTGAATGTAGTTTCTAAACTACTAGGTTTACTTAAAAAAATAAAAAATCCATTTGGTGAAAATTTGAAATTTCAATGCAGTAGTACTTAAATTTCAGGGAAAAAATAAGTAGGTGTCTATTTGACCACCCTAACCACAATAAAATCATAATTTTTTTAATAATATTTTAGATATAAGTAGAAGACTAATGTCTGGATGTGATGCATATATTTTTGTAATTTTTTTCCAAGTAAATAATTAATTATGAATTTTTTATTACAACTTTTAAAAAAATATAAAAACTTGTATGTCTAACCACCTTAACTTGGTCAAAACTTCATGAAATTCAATTTTTATTTTTTTAATCCTATATTATGTGAAACATAGAATGTGACGCATGTTTCATATTTAAAAAATATGATACCATTTGAAAACTATAGATGTTTTTCAATCAGCCTATCAATCAGGACTTTAGTCATAATCCAAATAGAAAATGACTAATAATTATTTATTAAATTCAAAGTATAACATAATTTATATTGGTGGAAAGCTTATAATCTCCTTTAAAAACCCTTTTCGTTTCATCAATTTTGGGCAAAAAAAAGTCATCAGCCACATACCCTACACATACCCATCATATTGCCACTTTTTGGCCCATCATGATCTTGCACATACCCAGAGGACTAATTGGTCCAAAGATGGAGACCACGTTGAATGCTCTGAAGGAAGCACACGATGCTATGGTGGTCAGTGACCCAGTAAACCTTGAATTTGCAGAAGTGCAATCCTATTTCTTTGTGGTCACATAACTATTCTGGAAAGTCTCAAGAAGTGTTGTGACACAAGTTTGAACTTGTTAAAGACAAATTTTGCATATATCTTCAAGTTTGTGTAAGTTGTTTAAAACAAGTTTGTACATATGCAATTTTGAAGTTTTTCTTTGTTTGTAGAAGTTTTGTATGGAGATTCCCCATATTTTCCATTGATGTCAAAGGGGGAGAATAGATCAGTGAAAAATGTGTATTCATCTAAGGGGGAGTTGTAGTTTTGGATGAAGATCTTTTTCTTGGAGTTTTGGTTGGCAGTGTATTTTTGTTGGCACTGATCCGACACTTAGTCATTTTTCACTAAGTGTTGCCATCAATGCCAAAGGGGTCCAAATTGTTGGCAAGAGACACTGCAAATTCTTTCTGGTGTTGTCATTGATGGAAAACCTTGTCAGCTAGCAGATCCGCATGCCATCATTTACTCATACTGGAAGACAGATCCAAGATCAATGATTATCTATTAAGTTAGAACAGAGCATCCGACCTAGTTTCGTGTTCTTTGATTCATATGCATATTTTATGTTATTATTTTGTGTTGTGGATCTTAGGGAGTATTGTTTGATGCATAATATGTGTTATCCATAAATCTTGGTGCCTTGTATCAATTTGGGTTGAAGTTAGAAGGTCTGGTGAACTAATTTTCTATTTATCAGTGTATGAAGGCCGACTCGGTGAATATAATGTGTCACAGATATTTGAGGAGTTATTGTTTAAGTATTTTTGTGTTCATACATTTTGGTTTGGGTCCTCGTTATGTTTTGGCTAACTCTTGTGGATGCACATTGAATATTATGAATGATTTGAGCTGAAAGTTTGTGAATATTTCTTATTTTGTTGAGGACGAGTTGAAGTGATCTAATTCTTGGTGGTGGATATATATAAGGGATTGATTATATCATTTTGGTGTGTATTCAATGTGAGTTGATGTATCTTGTGAATATTAGAAGGACAATAGAGCGATTATGCACAGTGAGCTCTAGGCAGTGCCCCTGAATGCAAGTGCATTCTCATTTTGTAATCTTTTCTTTTGAGTATACTCAGAACAATATTGTGGATTAACCTCCACCATGGTTTTTCCCCTAACAAGGTTTCCATGTAAAAAAATTCTTGTGTTCTGGTGTTGTGGTTATTTGTCTTATGTGCATGCATTTTCATTTTGGTTGAATGTTATCAGCACCTTAATGATCAGTTTAATAAAGCTAAAAATTGCACAACATTGATTCACCCCCCCCTCTCAGTGTTGCTTGATTCCAACAAACCTAAAATTGGAAAAATCATGGTGAGGATTAGCTCACAGTGTGTTATAACCAGTTATAAGATATTATAGAAAGACTCACTACCAGGTGGACTCACTGTCCAAGTGAACTCATTGAAAAGAAAGAGGTGGCTTCGTAGCCAATATTTGAATTGATAAAAGTCCATCTAACATATGCTGGATTCAGTTCCTTTGAAGCTCATAACATAGACTTTAATACACTTTATTCATCTCAGATTACAACTCAATATTTTGCTCTATGTTCATAAATCATTTGCTCAGCTCTGCAAAATTTTGCATTACTGACTACATTCAAATCGTGTACACAAAAGATTCGATATCCATAAACTCAAATCAACCTTGTATATATACCAAATTCTATTGCAAACAACATTAGGTCAGCCTAATTATATGTAGCCCCAAATCATACAAAACATGCCTTTTTGACACCTAATTCAAATCAAAATGTCTTTGCACTGTAACACAAGCAATATAAGTAGGCATGGACCTATAAGAGCTCCCTCTTCCATTCACATTGCATATTTAATCTCCGCAACTCTTTACATACATTAGGTTGGCCAGGCATACACCTAAAAGAAAAATACTCCAATTTGGTCATCACCATAGGATACATGAACCTCAAAATGTCACACCAACTGGAAAATACAATGCATTGACACCTATTAACATTCTCCCAAAATCACAAATTTTAACACAAATATGAAAAGTGCGGACCAGTTAGGTCATAGCCAATACACATAAAACTGTGTAAACCTTATATGCCAAGTTTTTGTTACTTACAACTTTCAAACCACTTATCCAAATCAGCTGAGATTATGAATTAAGATGCTATGATGTCCATGAACAACATATTCAAATCACATAAGTAAATATGTATGGGTGAAAAAATGTGAACCATATTACCAAAGGGCTCAGTGTACTGAATCTATTGGTGTAGACACTTAGCATTGAAGTACTTAACTATTTGGTTTGTGGATCAACCCTCTTGCAAAATAACTCTTGTACTATCATCCTTCATACTATTTTGACATCCATCATGTAGTGTTGACATCAAAGAAAATTCATTAATGAAAACCTTCTTCATTCTTTCAACAATCTCCCCCTTTGTCATTTATGGCAACATGTGCCAAAAAAAAAAAAACATTTGTCCCCAACTATCTCTCCAAACATCTCTCCCCCTTTGAAATCAAGGGAAAAGGGTGCTCCCCCTCAAAACATATAGAAAAATTGAACTAAATGCACTAGCTCCCCCTTAGGGAGTTAACAAAAAACTCCTAATACATCCGCATATGTACAGAAGAATCTAAAAGCATGAAAAACTAAAAAATGTGTAGAAATAGAAATGGTCAACTTGAAGATGTTGACCCCTGAAGCTTTTGAAGAGCAGCTTGCCAAGCATATTTTCCTTCTTCCCATCACTTCTTCGCTATTGCAAGCATTTTGTGTAGAGAATCAAGCTCCATCAAAGTGTCTTCTCCTTCTTCCATAGTATCAAGGGTAAGATTTAATTTTGAGATTTTGTCAGTATTGGAAAGGGCACTTGAGGTAGATATGTGCTTTGTTTTTATCAAGTCCCTTAGCTTCCCAAGCTACTTGATAATCTCTTTCTTCTAGCTCTACAAAGTGAAGAATCTGTCATGCAAGTCCACTTAGAAGTCCAGGTCTGATCATCTCTATCTAGTGTCAGGTCATAGGCACTTGATACATTAGCTAGATCTAAGACTCAATTGAGTCCATTTCATCTTTTATTCCTTGAGTGGCATGTGACCACTTCATGCAATACAAAACCAATGCTTTTTCTCCTTCCTCACAAGGTTGTACTTCTTTAAATTGTGAGACCCATATTTTTAGTACCAAGGATTATATGATTCATGTAATTTTGTATGATATGTAAAGACAATTTTTGACCTTGGATACTTCGATATCATGGATTATAGCCTTGAAATATTGATGCTATCATAGATTTATTATACTTGTACATGTATGTTTATCTTAATTGATATGGTTTTTGTGGTGTTATGTTGTTAATGGAACTAATCTGTTGATTTTTTTATCATTATCCTATGAGCATATGTTAATGTGATTGATGGACTTGTGGATGTCAAATGTAGCATAATTGTGATTTACTGTATGGAATTGATTTTGTTAATAATATGACACTTATTCCATGAGGTGAATAAATGTGATGAGTTGCTTAATTCTATAAATGTTCTTACATGAATATCATGATGTTTCTTCAATATTCCTTGTTTATTACGATGATGGACTAACGTTTTTGAATGAGTGTGTAGGATAGTCCATGGCCGATGGTCCTTGGGGAAACACCAAGGTGAATTATGTTGTAATGGTTTGTGATGTGGTTATTTTTTTTGTGTCGGTAAGCACCCTTGTTTTATTGTCCAGTGCCATGGTTAGTGCAAATGAATTGTGGTAACATTTTAAACCCAAGTTTTAGGGAAATTTAATGTGTTTTAGTTAGTTTATGTGGCATTTTCATGACCCTAGGTCACAAGGTTAAGTCTTGGGGGTAACTTTAAGTGTTTAAAAATTAATTTGAAAGCCTTAGGCCTCCCTTTTTGGAAGCACTTTATACAAGTCACAAAATTCAAGATTAAGGTAGGTTTTAAGAGCTTACTCACCAAAAAGAGGGAGGTGTGCTCAAAGGGGGAGGCAACACATGTCTCTTGCATAATTGATCATGGGTGTTTAGGGTCTTAAGTAATATTTTGTTTGAAAACCATTTTTTAGTTTTTGGTATTCCTGATTCATGCTGATTTTTTCTATCCACCAAAAGAAGGTGAAAAGAAGGCTTGAAAGGAGGGTCTTTGGGAGAAGGATAGTGTTGTTTGTATTCTCCGTTGTCATTTTGAGGGCTTTACAGGTTGGTTTCTTTTTCTACCCCTCTTGCGATTAATTGTGTGAAATAGGTATGAACATTGCTTTGTGAGGATTTCTATATTGCTATGACTATTTTGTTGGGATTGATGTCATGTTAAATGTCCCTAATGTTTTAGGTTCAGTTTGTGTGGGGTTTAGAGTGGGAGGGATGTCCAAATTAGGGAGTTGTTATTTGGGTAAGAGTACCCTGGAAGTGTGTTTGGCTGTGTGAAAATTGAATATGAATATGACTCAATGCGGTATGGAGGTGAATGGTTGAGGAGTGGAGGTTGGAAGTGGGAGGATGATTGGCTATTGTGGTGTGAATTAGGGATGACAATGGCTCTCAATATTTAAAATTATTTGCTCCCCCTCTTTGTAGATGTCCCCACTTCCCCTAATTGGGGCTAATAAAGATGAGACCTATGTTTGTGTGTAGTGTGATGTTTTAAACGTATGTTGTAATATTTGAATGAAGTATTTTGTGTTGTGTGGTGGTTGATTATTACTGCAATATGTTATGTCATGTTTTGGAAGTGTTAGATTAGATACTTGATCACCTTGGTTCTTTCCCTCGATTGGGGGTGGGTTGTTTATTTTAGCCCTATGGATGGGAGGTGAGCTTCCCACTAGTTATGGAGTCATATCTATTGCTTTTGTGCAGAAGGTTTGTGCAAAAGGTACAACTGAAATATAAAAAAAATATCTTGATCTCTGCTATATATTTTTGTTGTTTAAAAAAAAGGGTTTCTTTCAAGAATGGAATCTAGAATATGGGACTAGAAATAAATGTGAAATGGTAAATCAAATGTTATTCTTTAAAACAAAGTTCCCCAAGATAGTTGTATATGAATGATCTTGTAGTATTTTACATATAGTATGTTGAGAATAGAAGTTAAATTTGTAGAGAGCACATCCTAGTACGTGCAACAAAAGTTTAGATAAACAAAATTGATAATGATTTGAATAGAAGAAAGAAAAAAGTTTATTGTTATAGATTCTTATAGTTACTAGCTATGAATACTTATCTGATAAATGTGTCGGTGCAACTATGAAATTCGTTCTCTTACTATCCATTTTGCATTTTTAGGTAGCTTCTCAATAGTGTTTGTAATATTGATGTGAATAGTTAGTGTTGATTTTAAAGAGTGTTTACCCAAAAGAATGTGAGTAGTACAAAAAGATAATAGGATTAAAATTTTCTTTACCATTTAGTGTGATATAGGATTTCACTCTACTTTATTATTGTGCTAGTTAGGACAAATGTGATATTCTAGTAATACAAGGGAAAATGTGCCATAACCGAACTGTTACACAGTTTTTTTTTGGGTTCATCACTAGTACCTTTACCATGAAACAATTTTGGCTGCAAAACTAAGGGACCAGAGTATGGATGGTTTCCAATAGAGTTTTCCTTGCCATCCCCTGTATAGTTGTGAGTTGTGTATCACAAAAAAACAAAAACAAAAAGAATAGTGAGAGAAAACATGTCCTGGGGCCCTAGTTTTTGGGCATTGAATCCTCCTAAACACCCTTTCCAAGATTCATTTTCCATCTGAGTGAATCCTGTACCTACAAAAAAAAAAAGAACTTTGTGTTGTTTAGGATAGAGATAGTCTCCACACAAAGCAAATAACACTTAGGGTTTCCCCTTAAATGCATCAGATGAATATTGTAAAAGTCGTGGTTGTGTAAATAGGCACAACACAGGCATTGAGCTTTGAAATAGGAAAACAAATAAAATTTTCATAGCAAAGAATGGATACTTGGGGAACCTCTTGAGTGAAACCGAAAAAGAAAACTCACCCATCCGCCCCATCGCTGCACAAACAAGCCAACAAAAAGAGTTAACATGCAAAAAAATAAATAATCTAATCTGTATCTTTTGAGAGAGGGCGGGGACACAAAGAGAAAGAGAGAGCTGATGGTTCTCAAAATTTTGAAGTCTTCTAGCTACCTCAGTCGCCGCCCAACTCTTGAACACTACAACCTAGCTGAGGAAAGCACCAGGGTTCATTGAAATAAAAAGAAATAAATAATATTGTAAAGATCATTTTATTAAAATATTATTTTTTTCTTTCCCTTTCTGCAAGACAGGCACCATATGTTAGGGATCTTATCCCTATGATTGAGGCAACCTGTGAAGCGTATCGATGGTTGTCCTGCGTTCATTTCAATGTAAAGAGATTAAATGAATTTCAGTCGTTCATCATTTTTTTCCATTACCTGGCCTTCAATCCAAAAGATTAAATGAATCTTAGACGTTCATCATTTTCACCATTACCTCTCGTTTCAATGCAAAACGATTAAAAAAATATCATCTGTTATCATTTTTTCCAGTATCTTGGTCAACTATTCCTCCATCATTGTTTTATGGTATTCATTCCTGCCTTTTTAGGTTTCCGTTCCTCCAAAATCATTCCACTGGTAATGCCTTTCACCCCTCCAAATTTGGTGTGCTGCAGCCTGAGAATAAGTTAGACGAGGGTTTTTTTTTGGTATTGCTTTTAAGCATTGTTCTTTCTTTTCATATATACACACACACACACGATGCACTAAAATAATGCAAACATGTAAGTCACTTCTAATTTAAACGAGATAGTATGGAAATATATATACGTTAGTTGATATTAAACTTAAACCGCCATTTCCATTGTTAAATTATTTAATAATAAAATTTCATATGTAAATTCTTAAAATAATAGAATATTGAGGTCATCAAATGCAAAGGATAAATAATTAGTAGTAATATCTAGTGTTTAGAATTGATAGTGATAATATTATTACTCTGTTCTATTTTAATTTGTCTACGGGAACAATATTGGTAATGACATAATTGACATTCATATTTGTGTTGGAAGATTTAAAATGTGAGTATTTGATGATAATACTTTTAGGCTCAAAATTTATATTAATATTTATAGCTACGAATGTTTTTCTTTTTAAGATTTAATCAACATTTAGTGATTATTAGCTTCACCAAGAAAAGCTAATATAATACTAATATTGTGAATAAAATTTAATATTACATAAGAGAGTAAATATTAATATTGATTTTACAAAGAAAAGATCATTACTAACATGGTAACAAGTAAGTATTATTATTAATATTACATAAAGTTAAGTTTAATATTAATTTTATAAGAAAGGTGAACGTTAATATCATTATTAATAGAAGCTTCACATATGTTGCTAAATATAGAAAAATATTTGATTTTAGTAATATAAATGTAGTATGCTAGTTTACATGAATATCCAAACTTAAAGAAATATTAACCAATGAAATATTTATTAAAGTGAAAAAGAGTAATAATATCGACATAAGATTTTAACAACATTGCACTTTTCACTTAATACATATAATCATTAAATTATATCACATTCTAAAGATTTTATATATAAAAAAAAGAGAAATTATTTTAAAACAAATTATTAAATTGTTATTATCCCCTTTTAAGGATTATATATAAAAGGAAATCATTTTAAACACATTATCATTAATTTATCGTTACCTAAGGAGGCCCCTTTATCTATTTTGAATTTAATACCATGTTTTCCACGTAAAAAATATATACTAATTTTCCCTCCCTTTTAAAAGACATTCTTCTTATTATCTTTTTTTACTAGTTTAATGAATCCAACTTAATTCAATTCCCATTTTGATCTTTCAAAATTTAATTAATCAATCGGGAGCATTTTAAGATTTTAACTCCCATCTTGGATGAACTAACCATGTAATGTAGAATAAAATGACACAACATAATCGTTGAAATACTCTAAGCTCTTAATAGATAAATAAAATAATATTTGGCTCAAATCAAGTCGGTCGCCTTTTTTTTCTTTCTCCTCTAGAGAAAAGAAATGATAACTATTCTATAATCCTAAAATTTCCAATTTCCCAAATGGAATCCATTAATAGTATTATTTTGAAATCCTAATTACCGAATAAATAAATTTATTAATCTTGCATTTTTTAACCTATATATAAATCACACCAACAATATAATTTATATTTTAAATGAAGAAAATAATCAAATAAAATATTTAAATTACATTTTAAATGATTAAGTATGAAGCAAAATAAAAATCGTTAGATTATTACTCTTATAAAAGCATGAAGGTTAATATGTAAGTCTTAATAATAAAGAAAAAAATTGGTGGTTTGTGATCATGTCCTAGGGGTAATTTTTTTTTGAGGGCATGACATAAGCTATTAGAGCCTAGGTTTTTCAAACATTGGGATGTTTGGGACAATATGGAACAAAAAACTAATTAAGTTAAAACCTTAGTATGTTAGGGATGCCTCATAGAGTGAGGAGAGGAGCTCCGAGGGGAGCACGTGGACGCGGGGTGCCACTAGAGTCACCACACGAAGGATTCCCACTGAGGAGAGCAACCAAAGTTGGGATCACAAATACTACAGGCACAAAAAAATCTGATAGGATTTAATGAGCAGAGATGACTGACATTAGAGGTACCACATGTGGAGCAGCTAGCGGTCGAGGCCGAGTGCGTCGAGGAGCCCAAAGGAAAGGAGCATAATGTAGGGTCTTGTGAGTGTAGCAGGAGTCCCCCACGTCATTAGGGGGCACGAGCAAGGGAGTCAGAGGAGGAGTCAATGCATATCACACTACCACCTAAGACATCGAGGGTTTTATAGAGTTCAAGGGACTAGCTCTGTGACCTGCTTTGCCTTAAGCTACCAGAGTTCTCAGTATCCACCAGTGGGGTGGAGGCAGAGTCATTGTTACTTAGCCTTGACAGATACTTTGTGTTACAACCTTATGGGAGCAACCTTAAGGCTAGGGTGGCCATTCATTTGTTGAGATAGACTACTTCTACTTGGTAGCACCAAGAGGAGTGGAAGTGCCACTTATCTATGGACATGATCACTTGGGATACTTTCTTAGAGTGCTTCAGAGCACGCTACATCTTAGAGCATTTCCGTCAGAGGCATATTGATGAGTTCCACAACCTGCAATAGAGGGGTCTCATAGTGGCTCAATATGAGAGTCGATTCCTTGAGATTTTGTAGTGCGTGGACTATATCCAAGATGATAAGTTTATCATCAATCGGTTTATCAGTGGGTTGAACCCCAACATTTTAGGACCTGTATGGATGGTTGATCCCATAGACCTTAGGGTCACCATGGAGAAGGCATACATAGTAGAGGAGTTACATAGTAGGGCACATGAGTCTCATGAGTAGTTTTGAAACCACAACTAGGGCCAACAGGAGCACAACTCTCATAGACCACCCCTTCTAGTGAAGGGGGTTTAGACCCACATTTGGGACTCTTAGGCCATGACAAACACAACACTAGATACAAAGGGTTGGACCGTAGCATGGTGCACAAGGTGGATCTCCTAGGACATGGCATGTATAAAACCCACACATATATTCAAAGGCCCTAGGGTCAGCAGACAACTCCCCCTCAATCCTAACAGTCATTTTGAGGAGGACATAGTGGTTTTGGGAGGTCTGGATCCTCTCAGTTTGGTAAGACCCAACCAACATAGTGATAGATGAGGGAACCTTGTTATGTTTGTGGTGGTATGAGTCATTTAGCCAGAGAGTACCCACATGGTTTTACAGCAGGAGGACCTCGTCCTATATCCTTAGAATTGACAGTTGGAGATGTGGGAATGTCCCATAGGGTTTTTACAGCGATCAAGAACTGCCAGGCTAAGCATCAGGCCACCATTATTGAGGTAGTAGGTATGATTTATGGTGTATCAATTAGTGTATTATTTGATTTAGGAGGATCATATTCTTTTATTTACCCAACTATAGTGGATCATTGCAGGCTAGTGGCATCTAGGAAAAAGGATAAGTGGGATGTAGAGTTAGCTTTAGGGGCCAAGGTGGTCATTGATTCAGTGTTTCATGGTTTCCAATTTTCTATTGGGGCTTTTACCACCACCGTGGATCTATGAGTCAATCCACTGGGATCCTACGACATAGTGTTGGGTATGGACTAGCTTGATGCACATCAAGATAAGATCGATTGTCATCACAAGACTGTTGAGTGTATGGATGATCAGGGTATATCCATGATGATTTTAGGGATTCATAGGCACATTTCTCTCCATATGATATCAAATATGCAGCTAAAGTAGTGCATGAGGAGATGACGTCAGATGTTTTCTATCACCATTAGTGATAAATTTGAGGATTTGACAGAGGTGTCATTGGATGATCATCCCATTCTTAGGGAGTTTGTAGATGTGTTTCCATGAGAGTTACTAGGGATGCCCCCATAGAGAGGTGGATTTCCACATGGATTTAGTTCTAGGAGCTCAGCTAGTTTCGAGGGAACCATACTAGATGACTACACAAGAGCTCAATGAACTCAAGATTTAGTTAGAGGAGCTTTTAGAGAAGGGCCACATTTGATCTAGTGTCTCACCTTAGGATGCACCTATCATCTTTGTTAAGAAGAAGGATGGGTCCCTTCACCTTTGGATAGATTATCAATAGCTGAACAAAATGACAATTAAGAACTGCTACCCATTGCTAAGGTTGATGACTTGTTTGATCGGATGAGGGGAGCCAAGGTGTTCTCCAAGATTGTCCTGAAGTCTAGTTACCATCAATTGAAGATTGTGGAGGTAGTCATTCACAAGACAATATTCAAGACTTGTTATGGACAATATGAGTTTATAGTGGTGCCATTTGGGTTGACGAATTCCCTCATAGTGTTCATGAGTTTGATGAATGGAGTATTCCACACCTTCTTGGATAGAATTATGTTAATATTTTTGGATGACATTTTGATTTATTCACAGATAGTAGAGGAGCATGAGGAGCATTTGAGGTAGGTTTTGCAGTGCTTGAGGTGACATTAGCTTTACGCCAATTTGGCTAAGTTCTCATTCTTTCAGATAGAGGTTCAATATTTGGAGCACACCATTTTAGGCGATGGTATCTTAGTAGATCTATCAAATATTAGTGTCATTTTAGATTGTCCAACACCCACTAGTGTTACAGAGGTCAAGAGTTTTATGAGACTAGCAAGTTACTATTGTCGTTTTGTGGAGGGTTTCTCTAGGATAGAACACCCCATTACTTCCATTCAACAAAAATGGAAGAGTTTTGAGTGGATAGAGCAGGCTAGAGGCATTTTAGACCCTTAAGGAGTGTCTCACTAGTGCTCCCATTCTAGCAGTACCTGATCTGACATTAGATTTCATGGTTTGCATAGATGCATCATTGGATGGTATTGGAATAGTGCTCATGTAGGAGGGTCGAGTGATCACATATGAGTCACAAAAACTCAAGAACCATGAGCTAAATTACCCCACACATGATTTAGAGCTTGTAGCAGTAGTCCATGCTCTCATGAGATGGAGACATTTTCTTCTTGCCCACCATTTTGAGCTTCATTTTAACCATAGCAGTTTGTAGTACATCTTCACGCAGCCAAACTTGAATGCTCAGTAGAGATGTTGGATAGAGTTCTTGTGTGTGTATGAATTTGATGTACATTGTACATCAAAGGGAAGGAGAATGTTGGGGCATATGCTTTGATCAAATGGTGACACAAGTTCATGACTATGATAGTGAGTACAAACTTGAGGACTCACATTTTATAGCTATTTCCAATGGACAGACAATGATTTTGTTAGAGGTGTATAGGGCTCCTTATGCAACATGCCCAGGGGTGAAGAAGTTGCATGTAGATCTTCTCTAGTTGTATCATTAGGCAGGGATGTATAGAGATATTGTAGAGTTTGTGGCTTGATGCCTTGAGTGTCAGAGAGTCAAGGCCAAGCACTAGCACCCTGTAGGACTCCTTAATCCCCATGAGATTCTAGACTAGAAATGGGACACCATCTCCATGGATTTTATTGTTGGTCTACCCTTTTCTTCTCGTTGCCATGGTGCCATTATGGTGACGGTTGAAAAGTTGAACAAAGTGGCTCACTTTTCTCTAGTTTAGATTACTTTTTTAGCACCAGCAATAGCAAGGGTGTTCTTGGATGAAATAGTCAGGTTACATGGGATTCCTCATAGGATTATATCAGATAGGGATCCAGTATTCACCTTAGCCTTTTGGCGAGCATTACAATAGACATTGGGCACCCAACTCAATTTTAGTACCGCATGCCACCAAGAAATAGATGGGCAGACAAAGAGGGTTAATTAGGTGGATATGTTATGTATGTATGTGATGGATCATCGGTCTAGATGGCAGGAGTACCTTTACCTAGTTGAGTTTCCTACAACAATAGTCATCACAATAACTTGGGTATGGCACCTTACCAAGCGTTGTATGGCAAACCCTATAGGACTCCATTGAGTTGGGATAGGATTGGGGATAGAGTTGCTATTGGTCTAGAGTTTTTATAGGATATCGAGCGACAGGTAGCTCTGATCAAATAGCGGTTATGGGAGGCTCAGGATCGACATAAGATGTATAAAGATGCCAAGAGGGTAGATTGGAACTTTGTAGTGGTTGATCAATTTTTCCTGAGAGTTCGGCCACATAAGAGTCTAATCTATTGTGGAAAGGGCTTTAAACTAGCACCACAGTTTGTGGGTCCCTTTGATAGTTTGGAGAGGATAAGACCCATTGCTTATCGTCTAGCCTTTCCACCTATCTTGTCATGTATCCATGGTGTCTTTCAAGTTTTATTTTTGCGACATTATGTGCATGACCCTCTCATGTTTTAGATTGGAATGCCCTAGAGGTGGATTCAGACGACCAGTTGAAGTTGGAGCCCATTCGCATATTGGGTCATCGAACATTGGTCTTTTGGAGGTGAGAGCTGGACCAAGTAAGGGTCTAGTGGGACATATATGATGAGGTTGTCGCTACCTGGGAGGATGCATCATAGATGAGGACATTGTACCCTCACCTCTTTATGGACATCCAGGAGGAAGTCCAACCCTAGGGGGGAGGATGTGAGACCCATCTTTTTAGTACCAGGGATTACATGATTCATGTCATTTTGTATGATCTGTATAGACACTTTTTGACCTTGGATACTTTGACATCATGGATTATAGCCTTGACATACTAATGCTATCATAGATATATTATAATTGTACATGTATGTTGATCTTCATTGATATGGTTTTTGTGGTGTTATGATATTAATGGAACTAATCTATTGATTTTTTTATCATTATCCTATGATCATATGTTAATGTGATTGACGAAACTGTGGATGTTGAATGTAGCATAATTGTGATTTACTTGATGGAGTTTATTTTATTAATAAGAAACTTATGCCATGAGCTGAATAAATGTGATGAGTTTCTTAGTTCTATAAATGTTCTTACATGAATATCATGATGTTTCTTCATGCCTTGTTTATTACGATGATGAACTAATGTTTGTGAATGAGTGTGCAAGACAGTCCATGGCCGGTGGTCCTGGGGGGAACACCAAGGTGACTTATGTTGTAATGGTTTGTGATTTGGTTATTTATGGTGTGTTGGCAAGCACCCTTGTTTTATTGTCTAGTGTCATGGTTAGTACAAACGAATTGTGTTAACATTTTAAATCCAAGTTTTAGGGAAATCTAATGTGTTTTAGTTAGGTTGGAATTTGCATGAGCCTAGGTCATAAGGTTAAGTCTTGGGGTAACTTTATCTGTTTAAAAATCAATTTGAAAGCCTTAGGCCCCTTTTATGGAAGCACTTTCTACAAGTCACAAAATTCAAAGTTAAGGCAAGTTTTAAGAGCTTACTCACCAAAAATAGGGAGGTGTGTTCAAAAGGGGAGGCAACACATGTCTATTGCATAATTGATCATGGGTGTTTAGGATCTTAAGTAAGTTTTTTTTGAAAACCATTTTTCATTTTTTGGTATTCTTGATTCATGCTGATTTTTGCTATCCAAAAAACGAAGGTGAAAAGAAGGCTTGAAAGGAGGGTCTTTGGGAGAAGGCTGATGTTGTTTGTATTCTCCAATGCCATTTTGAGGGCTTTACAAGTTGGTTTCTTTTTCTACCCCTCTTGTGATTAAATGTGTGAAATAGGTATGGACATTGCTTTGTGAGGATTTGTATGGTGCTATGACTATTTTGTTGGGATTGATGTCATGTTAAATGTCCCTAATGTTTTAGGTACAATTTGTGTGGGGTTTAGAGTTGGAGAGATTTCCAAATTGAGGCTCGTTGTTATTTGGGTAAGAGTACCCTGGAAGTTTGTTTGGTTGTGTGAAAATTGACTATGAATATGACTCAATGTGTTATGGAGGTGAATGGTTGAGGAGTGGAGGTTGGAAGTGGGAGGATGATTGGATATTGTGGTGTCAATTAGGGATGACAATGGTTGTCATTATTTAAAATTATGTGCTCCCCCTAATTAGGGCTCATAAAGCTGAGACCTGTGTTTGTGTGTAGTGTGATGTTTTAAACCTATGTTGCAATCTTTGAATGAGTTATTCTATGTTGTGTGGTGGCTAACTATTGCTGCAATATATTATGTCATGTTTTGGAAGTGTGAGATTAGATACTTGGTCACCTTGGTTCTTTCCCTAGCTCGGGGGTGGGTTGTTATTTTATCCCTATGGATGGGAGGTGGGATTTCCACTGGTTATGAGTCATTTGTTTCTTTTGTGCAAAAGGTTTGTGTAGAAGGTACAACTAAAAAGGGGTTTATGGTGGAGAATTTTTTCTATTTCAACTAGTTACAGTTCCTTACTAGAAGGGAAATGTTGGCCTATGTCATGTCTAACTGCATTTACAGAGCTCTAAAATATAAAAAATGTCTTGATCTCTGCTGTATATTTCTGTTGTTTTAGAAAAAGGGTTTCTTTCAAGAATGGAAGCTAGAATATGGGACTAGAAATAAATGCAAAATGGTAAATCAAATGTTATTCTTCTTAAAAAAAAGGTTCTACAAGATAGTTGTATATGAATGATTTTATAGTATTTTACATATAGCTTGTTGAGAATATAAGTTAAATCTATAGAGTGAACATCTTGGGTACCTTCAACAAAAGTTCATATAAACAAAATTAGTAGTGATCTGAACAGAAGAAGGAAATAAGTTTATTGTTACAGATTCTTATAGTTACTATTTATGAATACTTATCTGATAAATGTGGGTGCAATTGTGAAATTTGTTCTCTTACTATCCATTTTTCATTTTTCAAGTACCTTCTCAATAGTGTTTGTAATATTGATGTGAATAGTTAGTGTTGATTTTAAAGAATGTTTACACAAAAGAATGTGAGTAGTACAAAAAGATAATATGATTAAAATTTTCTTTAGCATTCAGTGTAATATAGGATTTCACTCTACTTTATTACTATGTTAGTTAGGACAAATGTTGTAATCCAATAATGCAAGGGAAATGTGCCATAACCATTGTTACGCTTAATTTTTTTTTGAGTTCATCACTAATACCTTTACCATGAAACAATTTTGGCTGCAAAAATAAGGGACCAGAGTATGGATGGTTTCCAATGGAGTTTTCCTTGCCTATTCCTTGTATAGTGGTAAGTTATGTATCACAAAAAAAAGATAATACAAAAAAAAAAGTGAGAGAAAACATGTCCTAGCGCCCTGATTTTTGGGCATTGAATCCTCCTATACACCCTTCCCAAGATTTATTTTCCATCTAAGCAAATCTTATAAATTATCCTACAAAATAAAAGAACTATGTGTTGTTTGGGATAGAGATAGTCTGCACACAAAGCAAATAACACTTAGGGTTTCCCCTTAAACACATTAGATGAATATTGCAAAAGTCATGGCTGTGTAAATAGGTGCAACATAGGCATTGACCTTTGAAAAATTTTGCAACAAAGAATGGATACTTGGGGCACCTCTTGAGTGAAACCAAAATAGAACTCACCCATCTACCCCACCCCTGCACAAACAAGCGAACAAAAAGAGTTAACATGTAGAAAAATAAATAATCTAATATGTATCTGTTGACACAAAGAGAAAGAGAGATTTGATGGTTCTCAGAACTTCGAAGTCTCCGAACTACCTCATCCACTACCCAGCTCTTGACCACTATAACCCAGCTAAAGAAAGCAATAGGGTTCATAGAAAAATAAAAATAAATAAATAACGTTGTAAAGAGCATTTTATTAAACTATTTTTTTCTTTCCCTTCTACAAGATAGGTGCCAGATGTTAGGGATCTTATCCCTATGATTGAGGTAAACTGTGAAGCATATTAGAGGTTTTCCTACATTCATTTCAATGCAAAACGATTAAATGAATCTCATTCGTTCATCATTTTCAACATTGCTTGGTATTCAATGCAAAAATATTAAACGAATCTCAGCCATTCATCATTTTTTCCATTACTTGGTGTTTCAATGCAAAATGATTAAGAAAATCTCAACCATTATCATTTTTGACAAGATTCCAAAATTCCAAGTTAAAGGGTTTTGTGAAGGTTTTTTGTTTACACAGTGTTAAAACTACCAAAAGAGTCAACTTTGCAGGACGATATTAAGCAACTGAAAAGGTGTCATGAAAAACCGATTGGTATATAAGATTCTCCCCACCTAAATCTACCTTCATGCCAATTTTCAGGGCATTAGGACATCATTTGGTATTTTTTCCAAAATAAAAAGCAAATAAACTTCACAGTTTTGTGACTGCATTTTCAAAAAGTTGCAAAAGGGCCAACTTTGACACATAATATCTTGTGAAAGAAATGGATTGAAGAATAACCCTTTTGCACACATGTCCATGGGACTTAAATGAATTGACTCCCAAAGTTACAGCTTCCCAGACGAAGATTTGATATTTTTCAAGATACCAAGGTGAGTTTTTAGATGATTCTTCATAGAGGCAAGTTTCAGAAAATGCTAAATGGACAACTTTGAACATTGATATTTTGCAATCCTAATGGATTTATACAAATCCACCTGGTAACCACACTCCCCTATTATCAATTAACATATCGGTGCAATTTCATGGCTCGAGGAGAATTTTTGATCAATTTTCCACATAGAATTTAGAGGCTACTTGACCCATTTTTGCCACATTGCAAAATGTTAGAAAATAGATTTTAACAAATACCCACTTCAATTTAGAAATAAAGCATCATGAAATTTGATCAATTGGAGTTGTGCTCAAAGTAATCTTGGAGAAGATACCTTTAAGAAGTTTTGGATAGAAGTGATCAAATTGAATGGCATCAATAATTGGATCCAAACCAAAAAGATGCAAAGGAAATTAGTGCTGTTATTTTCAATGAAAATGCTCTCAAACTATGCATGTTAATACATGTCATGGCATGGAATGTCGATAAGCATAATGTACTAAGTGCATATAGTACAAAACAATGTTTGTTGGATGGATACATGACAGTCAAAACAGTGAGAAGACAATGTACAGGCGACTTTGTATGATGGCATAAATGATAGCAATTTTCAAAAGAGGATAAAAGAAACTCAACCATGAGCAAAGAATTAAAGGAGCCATGAGATAGCACTTGAGTCTTGACATACACAAATAGATGGATTTCTGATTCAAATAAATGAATCTTGTTACTTTGTGCAAAATTGATGGCCCAGATTTTTGCATCATAGCAAAACACTTCTTCCTCAAAAGTTGAGCAATATCACCAATACAAATACAAATGCAGTTGTGTGCAAGATAAGGTGGATTTTTTTCAGGATCAACTTATTGATAACACAAACCATGTGTGAGGGAATTGTATTTCAAACACCATTGCAATCTCTTTTTGATACTTGGTTCATTTAGTATGCAAAGACAATACTTGAAATTCTCAGTAACTAAATAATGGCCAAGAGGATATAAAAACTAGCTCGATCAAATGAAACTGAAGCAAGAGCTATTGAAAGGGTTTGACAAAAAGAACAAAAAATCGAATGGAGAAATGACTGATTTGGAGCATTTGTGAAGCCAATGCAGAAGGAAATAAGAGGTGACCTGAGATAAATAAAATAAAACATATACCACAACCTAAGAGGAAAATAGACTTATTTCATGGAATCTATGTTTTAATTGCAAGCACTCTGAGAGACATGTACGCAAAATTTGGAATTATGGAGAAGGTGTGCCATTTGATTAACAAAAAACCCTCAAAGAAACTGAGCTTCATGGAATGTAATAAATGTACATTGCACACAAAATGAATTTGTAGAAGTAATTCAAAATGCACAAGCAAATGGAATTAGCAGGAAAAAATTTAGATACCACATTGCCAAGATCATGGGCACAGAGATGACACTCCGGACAAGGCGAAAAAGGGGTTTGAGGTAATGTAGATTGAAGAAAAATTTAGAAATGTACAGATTGTAAGGGTATTGGTAGAAGGTGCTTCCTATCTAGCTGCATATACTCATTGGCATGATCATTGGATTTAAATCGACAAAGTGTAATAACATGTTTTCATCTAAGCATCAATCTAAATGAAACAAGATGAGTTGCACTTTAGAAAGAAATAATCTCTTAAGAACAGATCATAGAGAGGATTCGAAGCACCTGAAGGATAGGGAGCATGACGTTGTTTTCTTGTGTTACGCAATTAAATGGTGTTTTGTCTAATATCATGTCTATACACGCAAAAGCAGAGGACCTCCAACTGAACTATTGGTGAATGTTGTTGTAAAGACTCGTGCCACACAGGCCAAGAAAAAAAAACCTAAATGCATCAAAGAGACATATGTTGTCTGAGTGGTTTCCTCTGATCTCTTCGATTATGAGGGTTACACTGATGTGGTTTTCGGGGAGAGTCTCACTGATAGCCCAACAAGCTTACTTCATTGGGGAGACACATTACTATTAGGAGAGAAAAATAAAGTCTCTTCGCTGGGGCATGTCACGCCAAAAGTTTGAGGACCGATGTAGATATTAAAAAAGATTTTTATTGATACAATATGGGTAAACATAAAGAAGAGATTTAAATACTAGCATATATATATATTATTTTAATAATAATATATATAAAATACGTCGAGAGATATCCTTCTCGAGGCGCCTATTTTTTTAATCAAATTTTTATTATAAAAATTGAATAGGCGCCTCGAGAAGGATATCTCTCGGCGTATTTTATATATATTATTATTAAAATATATATATATATATGCTAGTAGCAGTCGCGACATAACATGTAATATCTTAAATAAATTATTTTTTATTTATATTTATTATATATTTTATTATATTATTTTTAGGATTAGGGTTAGGTTAAGATTGATTTGCGAACATTTATTAAATATTTTTAAAAATATATAAATTTAAATCTTAAATTTTAATTTACATAAAGTGCGTGGAGATTTATAAGGCATTCAATTATTATAATAATTAGTATATTATAATATGATAGTTAATATGATTAGGGTTACAAGTAGGGTTAGGATTAGGGTTACAATTAGGGGTAGGGTTAGTGTTAGGATTATGGTTATGGTTAGGGTTAGGATTAGAGATAGAATTAGGGAACTAATGATAGGGTTATGGGTATGGTTAGGGTTAGGGTTAGGTTTAGGATTAGGGTTAGGGTTAGGGTTAGGATTAGAGATAGAATTAGGGAACTAACGAGAAGGTTATGGGTATGGTTAGGGTTAGGTTTATTAATTTTGTTTAGGGTTAAGGTTAGGGTTAGGGTTAGCATTAGGGTTCAGGTTAGGTTTCTTAATTTTGTTTAGCATTAGGGTTAGGGTTAGGGTTAGGATTAGGGTAGATTAGGGTTAGTGGTTAATTAGGTTAGGATTACGAATAGGATTAGGGTTAGGTTTTAGGTTAGGTTTAATTAATTTTAGTTAGGTTGGGGTTGATAGGTTAGGTTAAGGTTAAGTTTGGGGTAACTTTATTGTTTAAAAATTTTGAAGGCCTTAGGTTATGGTTAGCACTTTTACAAGTCACTTAAAGTTAAGGCAAGTTTTAATTAGCTTACTCACCAAAAATAGGGAGGTGTGTTAAAAGGGGAGGCAACAATTCTATTGCATATTTGTCAGGGTTGTTTAGGTTTAATTAAGTTTGTTTGGTTACCATTTTTCATTTTTTGGTATTCTTGATTATTAGTTTTTCTATCCAAATTAGGAAGGTGAGGGAAGGCTTGAAAGGAGGGTCTTTGGGAGAAGGCTGATGTTGTTTTATTCTAATGATTTTAGGGCTTTACAAGTTGGTTTCTTTTTCTATCTTGTGATTAAATGTTTAAATAGGTATGGACATTGCTTTGTGAGGATTTGTATGGTGCTATGACTATTTTGTTGGGATTGATGTCATGTTAAATGTCCCTAATGTTTTAGGTTCAATTTGTGTGGGGTTTAGAGTTGGAGAGATTTCCAAATTGAGGCTCGTTGTTATTTGGGTAAGAGTACCCTGGAAGTTTGTTTGGTTGTGTAAAATTGACTATGAATATGACTCAATGTGTTATGGAGGTGAATGGTTGAGGAGTGGAGGTTGGAAGTGGGAGGATGATTGGATTTGTGGTGTCAATTAGGGATGACAATGGTTGTCATTATTTAAAATTATGTGCTCCCCCTAATTAGGGCTCATAAAGCTGAGACCTGTGTTTGTGTGTAGTGTGATGTTTTAAACCTATGTTGCAATCTTTGAATGAGTTATTCTATGTTGTGTGGTGGCTAACTATTGCTGCAATATATTATGTCATGTTTTGGAAGTGTGAGATTAGATACTTGGTCACCTTGGTTCTTTCCCTAGGTTGTTATTTTATCCCTATGGATGGGAGGTGGGATTTCCACTGGTTATGAGTCATTTGTTTCTTTTGTGCAAAAGGTTTGTGTAGAAGGTACAACTAAAAAGGGGTTTATGGTGGAGGTTACAGTTCCTTACTAGAAGGGAAATGTTTATGTCATGGGAGGTCTTGAGTATATTAGGGTTCAAGAATGGAAGCTAGAATAGGACTAGTAAATATGGGTTAAGGTTCTTATATATGGGGGTTGAGGATTATCTTGGGGTAGTAGTGATCTTAAGGGGTTACATATATCAAATAATTGTGGATTATCATTTTAAGTTAAATATGATTATTATTCTCATACTTTATTACTATGTTTTAATTGTAATCCCTTAACCCGTTGAATCACTAATATACCATAATCTTCTCCAATAGCCTATTCCTAACACTATCCCTAATTTTTTTAACCCTAACCCTAATTGCATTACCTTTATTTAACACAGCAATCTTACCCTAACCCTATACATTCCAAACTTACTTTCTTGAGTGAAACCAAAATAGAACACTAATTGAATTGTAACCCTATTAAGTCCTAATCCTAATCATAACCTAATTGTAGAAAATAATCAATACATAAATAATAATATTTTATAATATAAATTACTTTTTAGTTTTAAAAAAGTAATATGTTAATGTGATTCTTAAACATTGGAAGTCTCCGAACTACCTCATCCACTACCCAGCTCTTGACCACTATAACCCAGCTAAAGAAAGCAATAGGGTTCATAGAAAAATAAAAATAAACAAATAACGTTGTAAAGAGCATTTTATTAAACTATTTTTTTCTTTCCCTTCTACAAGATAGGTGCCAGATGTTAGGGATCTTATCCCTATGATTGAGGTGAACTGTGAAGCATATTAGAGGTTTTCCTACATTCATTTCAATGCAAAACCATTAAATGAATCTCATTCGTTCATCATTTTCAACATTGCTTGGTATTCAATGCAAAAATATTAAACGAATCTCAGCCATTCATCATTTTTTCCATTACTTGGTGTTTCAATGCAAAATGATTAAGAAAATCTCAACCATTATCATTTTTGACAAGATTCCAAAATTCCAAGTTAAAGGGTTTTGTGAAGGTTTGTTGTTTACACAGTGTTAAAACTACCAAAAGAGTCAACTTTGCAGGACGATATTAAGCAACTGAAAAGGTGTCATGAAAAACCGATTGGTATATAAGATTCTCCCCACCTAAATCTACCTTCATGCCAATTTTCAGGGCATTAGGACATCATTTGGTATTTTTTCCAAAATAAAAAGCAAATAAACTTCACAGTTTTGTGACTGCATTTTCAAAAAGTTGCAAAAGGGCCAACTTTGACACATAATATCTTGTGAAAGAAATGGATTGAAGAATAACCCTTTTGCACACATGTCCATGGGACTTAAATGAATTGACTCCCAAAGTTACAGCTTCCCAGACGAAGATTTGATATTTTTCAAGATACCAAGGTGAGTTTTTAGATGATTCTTCATAGAGGCAAGTTTCAGAAAATGCTAAATGGACAACTTTGAACATTGATATTTTGCAATCCTAATGGATTTATACAAATCCACCTGGTAAGCACACTCCCCTATTATCAATTAACATATCGGTGCAATTTCATGGCTTGAGGAGAATTTTTGATCAATTTTCCACATAGAATTTAGAGGCTACTTGACCCATTTTTGCCACATTGCAAAATGTCAGAAAATAGATTTTAACAAATACCCACTTCAATTTAGAAATAAAGCATCATGAAATTTGATCAATTGGAGTTGTGCTCAAAGTAATCTTGGAGAAGATACCTTTAAGAAGTTTTGGATAGAAGTGATCAAATTGAATGGCATCAATAATTGGATCCAAACCAAAAAGATGCAAAGGAAATTAGTGCTGTTATTTTCAATGAAAATGCTCTCAAACTATGCATGTTAATACATGTCATGGCATGGAATGTCGATAAGCATAATGTACTAAGTGCATATAGTACAAAACAATGTTTGTTGGATGGATACATGACAGTCAAAACAGTGAGAAGACAATGTACAGGTGACTTTGTATGATGGCATAAATGATAGCAATTTTCAAAAGAGGATAAAAGAAACTCAACCATGAGCAAAGAATTAAAGGAGCCATGAGATAGCACTTGAGTCTTGACATACACAAATAGATGGATTTCTGATTCAAATAAATGAATCTTGTTACTTTGTGCAAAATTGATGGCCCAGATTTTTGCATCATAGCAAAACACTTCTTCCTCAAAAGTTGAGCAATATCACCAATACAAATACAAATGCAGTTGTGTGCAAGATAAGGTGGATTTTTTTCAGGATCAACTTATTGATAACACAAACCATGTGTGAGGGAATTGTATTTCAAACACCATTGCAATCTCTTTTTGATACTTGGTTCATTTAGTATGCAAAGACAATACTTGAAATTCTCAGTAACTAAATAATGGCCAAGAGGATATAAAAACTAGCTCGATCAAATGAAACTGAAGCAAGAGCTATTGAAAGGGTTTGACAAAAAGAACAAAAAATCGAATGGAGAAATGACTGATTTGGAGCATTTGTGAAGCCAATGCAGAAGGAAATAAGAGGTGACCTGAGATAAATAAAATAAAACATATACCACAACCTAAGAGGAAAATAGACTTATTTCATGGAATCTATGTTTTAATTGCAAGCACTCTGAGAGACATGTACGCAAAATTTGGAATTATGGAGAAGGTGTGCCATTTGATTAACAAAAAACCCTCAAAGAAACTGAGCTTCATGGAATGTAATAAATGTACATTGCACACAAAATGAATTTGTAGAAGTAATTCAAAATGCACAAGCAAATGGAATTAGCAGGAAAAAATTTAGATACCACATTGCCAAGATCATGGGCACAGAGATGACACTCCGGACAAGGCCTGGTAGAAATCTAGCTGCATAATCATATGATTTGGATTTAAATCTAACATGCTTCAATCTAAATTTGGAAAGTTAAGAATCATTTTTTGATTTATTTTTAATTGCATATATTTTTTTGTTTAAGATCTTATTTTATGAATATATCAAATATACTTTTACTTCTACTTGAATATTAGATCAATCTCACATATATAAATATGATTCAACCTCAAAAATTTAAAATAAAATATTAAGTTTTACCCACTTTAGTTTATCATTTATGTTATTTGAATTAAAATATTTAAAATATTTTAATCATACTCTTAATTCATATCAAATAATCTATTCTAAATTGATTATAAAAAAATTTATTAAAAATCATTTTTAACTTATTTTCTAAGCCTCAAATTTTATTAAAATATTTATCAACCTACTTCAATTTATCATTTAATTTTTTCAAATTAAAACATTTGAATTCTTTTTCTTAAAAAAAAAAATTTCTAAATGAATTTAATCTAATTTTATTTTGGATTATAAGAAGTTTTCTTAATTATAAAATTATCATCTTTTTAATTTTCATTATTTAATTTTTTCAAAAATTTTTAATTTTTAATTACAATTTTTAAAAATCTTTGATGATTTTCTTTGTTTTTTTTGTTTTAACATTATCTCTTTCCATGATTGTAAAATATCTTTCTTTTTTAATTTTCATTATTTAATAATCTATCTAAATTTTCCTAAAATTTACATTTTAATTTTTTTATAAAATTGTGATTTATTTTTTATTTTTCTATTTATGGTTTTGGTTTTGAAGACTTGTTTCATCTAACCTGATCCATCAATTCAAAAATCAATTTTTTTATTTTGCTCTATTATAAATTCCACCTGCTTAAAAGGAGTAGAGCCAATGATGAAGTCATCAACCATATAGTTTAGCTCCATTAATTGGTTCAAGAAATTGCAAGTATGATCATAGAGCCTCATCCTCTTAGGATGGTAACCTGCTTTTTGAGATCCAACAGATTGGCGCAACACTCATATCTGGGGAGTATCTACATTTCAGAAAATTCGGTTCATTAGCCTAGTCTATTAATAAAAGAGTATCAATCCAAATTTCACATTTGGCTAATTACTTCCATTTTTGAGTGAGGAGATATAGTGTTTAAACCAAGAACAATTTCAAAATCCATTTCATCTTTTAAATCTTTATGAGTGTGGCAGGTGCATTATTTTGTGGTTGGAAAAATGAGATATATCTTATTTCATCCTCATTGAGCACACAATCTCCTTCTCTGCAACACTCCACTCCTCCTCTGTGTCTTCTAGATTGTGCATCCTGTGCTTCAAGGGAGAGCCAACAGAATCGTTTCTAGAGCGAATCTCTCTGATTCTCTTTCTTCTTCATTGCAGCTTAGCCTTCGTTTTCTATTTCCCATTACATGCCAAGAACTAAAACAAATCAAACAAAAACAAAATAAGAGAAGAAAATATTAGAAGGAACAATCTTGTATCTGACATGATATCAATGAAGATAATATATAGAAAATCAATTGAAAAAACACACTAACAACACCCAGAGAAAGTGCTTCTATACATACCTGCAAAAAGAGAAAATAAGATACGATCATGTTCAAAATATATTTCTAATTTACTTATAGATCAAAAATACTACATTGCAGAAACGAAATACAAGGTGAATATATAATTACATTAATAGTCGATCACCGAGACCAAGAAGATGGAATTGGTGGTTTTATCATCGAGAGAAATGTACTGTTCAATATGTTGCATTCAACCGACGACCCTCTTCTATTTAGCGAGTACATACCATTCCACTTCTATCTCTTCGACTGCCCACTACTCCCTTCCACTTCCATCTCTTCAACTGCCCACTACTCCCACCGTTTTTGTAACTGTCGAGCATTCTTTTTTATGTACACGGGTTCTTAAACTCTTATGTGACTGTAGAACGCCTCTCGGCGTAATGAAATTGCGAGAGTAATACAAAAGTGAAGACTAACTGAATTTCACGAGGAGGAAAATGAAAAGAGAGTTAAAAGGCGGATAATTATTTTACCCACGAAAAGCATAGGAGGTAAAATTTTCAAAATATTTGCACTGGAAGGTAGAATATTTTTTACCAAAGATGAAAAGAGCAGATGAAAAGTATTTTTGGAAAATAAAATACTTTCGAGGAATTAACGAAGTAGGTAATTATTTTACCTAAACAATAGCGCATGCAATTAAAAGTAATATTTTCACTGAGGAAATTAAAAGGGACCACAAAGATAACGAAGTGGGTAATTATTTTACTCAAAGGACATCTCGAGTGAAACATAAAGCGAGAAATTGCTAGCAAAGAAGCTTAATGAATAATTCAAGATTAAAATTTCATGAAGAAGCAAGGACAATGAAGATTAAAATATTTTAATTTTCTAAAGGCAATTAATTAAAATAAAATGAAGAGCTGCAACTAACGAATGCGCGAAGGGTCACAACTCTTGAAGATATAATGTATATATACCAAATGAAATCAAATGAAGGAATTATTAGAACTAGAATTAGGAATCATTAGTAGGTTAGGATATCATCAGTACTAGATAGGTGGAACAGTTGCCTAAATAGAATATCATGATGTGTATTGCAAAATCTTTTGAAATAATGAAAATGGAGAAGTTTTAATTTGGTGGCTAAAATCTGGTGTCAACTGTTTGTTGAAAATATATGATTATTTGGTTGTCTCCAACTTAATATTTCCTTATTATTTAAATTGGTGTATCAAGTATATATTCAATTTATCAAGGAACATTTGTTGTTCTTGTGTGGTGTGATTAATTGGTTTCTTTAAAAGAATTAAAATCCTTCTAGTCAATCACAGTAATCTGGAACTATTATTTGGATTGATAAGAAGAGCCCTATAATCGATAAAATTATCATACTGTCTCCAACTTGATTCTATCTTGTTATTCAAATCTATATTTGATTTGTCAAGGCGCATTTGCTACTTTTGTGTGATTCAGTTAACTGGTTCCTTCAAGCAAGGATTAAAACTTCCTATTAATTAATCACACTAACCTGGTAAGGATCATTTGGATTGATAAGAAGAGTCTGATAGTTACATCCTTGCACATTTATACGAGGTATAAACAGTCACAAGTTCCAAGAAATTCAAATTGTATCGAGTAAGTAAGTCACATATCATTCACCTCTTGACTCCATTAGCCCCACAAAAGTAGGAACTGGTCTTACCCATTTCGTTTTAGGATTCCATAAAATCTTATTCAAACATTCACATTTCAAATTCAGTACTAGGAGTAGGAGTAATTAACATGCTTTCATCTATCCCACTCTTTTTTCCATTGTGGATAGATCCATCAATTCAACCAAATCATGCATTCCTCTATTTTGCTCTATTATAAAGGTCCACCTGCTTAGGTCTAGTAGAGCCTGAAGTGCAGGGAGTCATCAACCATATAGGTTAGCTCCATTAATTGGTTCAAGAACATTGCAAGTATGATCATAGAGCCTGGCATCCTCTTAGGATTTGTAACCTGCATTTTTGAGATCCAACAGATTGGCGACTCTATTGGGGAGAAATTTCAGAAAATTCGGTTCTAGCCTATCTATTTAAAAGAGTCAATATAAATTTCACATTTGGCTAATTACTTCCATATTGTTGAGTGAGGAGATTCTGTTGGGTAAACCAAGAACAATTTCAAAATCCATTTCATTTTCTTACTTTTGGAAAAGTAGGTGGCGACTCTGGTAAAAACTTGATGAATAATGCATAGACATTTTGGAACAACAACACTATCTCCATTCAAAAATAAAGATAAAAAGCTGCTGCAAATTTCTTGTCAAGATGTCAAAAGAAGTGAGAAGGCAACAATTAATAAGAGAGTGTAAAGAATTGGACCAACAACTACTACAATTGGACCAACAACTGCTACAATTGAGAGACAAACGTGTTCCAAATGCATCACAAAAAATACCATTCTACAATGAGGATGGATGTACAAATTCAAGTGGTCCTTGGAATCCACAAGTGCCTCATAATATAATTGAGAATTTTGATAATGGAGGCAATGCATATCATTCACAACAGGGGAAATATGCACCATAGTCATCAAGACAAATGAATGCTTATCCTGTCCCTCTTGGGAAAAGACTAGTAAGCTACCAAGATGTTCAATACAATTAATATCTTGAGCATTGTCCATATCAATACCAAACTCCATATCAGAATGTGCAAAGCAATGTCATCCCCCGTGGAAGTGTAAATCAGAATTTGTAGCAAGGTATATATCATAATCAACAATCAATGAAGAAAAATTTTGAATGTTTATGTATTCAAGAAAGAAGAAAAAGTCTTTTGGACACCTTTCCTGACATAAGGAGACATAAAGGAGAATCTGGGTGCTCTTTTCTCAAAAAAATGGGAGATATTTATGGGAAAATACCTATTAATTTCCCACCTAGTAATTATGGGTTCATTGAGCAGTTCATGAAAGTATATGAAGCTAATTTAATTTATTGGCCTGAATCATGGAAACCAATTGCTTTTGACCAGATAGATGAATGGACTGACATTGTAGATAAGAAAAGGTATGAGGACACTATCAATGTTGAATCCAATAGTGGTATCACTGATGAGTATGGAGAAACTGATAAAAAAATACAGCTAGAAGATGAGGATGAAGATATATAGGGTCTCTCCTACATAACTGATTGTGACTGTGAGAATAGTACATGTTATGAAGAATCCATTAAAAATATTGATTTTGATGACAATCATATGGATTTGCAATCAAGAAATTCTTGCAGTTCTTATGGAGATCAGGAAGAA
Organism: Sequoia sempervirens; assembly: GCA_007258455.2. NCBI lineage: Eukaryota > Viridiplantae > Streptophyta > Pinopsida > Cupressales > Cupressaceae > Sequoia > Sequoia sempervirens. Next base: position 27,752,732 of record VDFB02000010.1, on the reverse strand, counting down.
TAAGCAATGGAAAATGTGATAGAAGAAGCAAATTCATTTGAAAGTGAACAAATAACACTTCTAGCTGCAGTTGAGTACCATGAAGACACATTTGAAGAAGAAGAGGTTTGTACACTTAAAAATGGTTTTTAATTTTTTTCAAATCCATTGTATGATGAAAAGATAGAAGAAGATCACATGACATTTTTCCAAAGTGTGCTAGAATAGAAATTTCATGTGTATTTAAACGCACTTTATGATGAGGATGAAGCATTTTTTGATAATCAGGATGGTGTATCAATTTGTGAAGCAAATGAATGTAAAATCAATACATCTGAATTACCATTTTTTGATGATAAGAGTGAAGAATACATCAGCAATGAGATGGATGTGGGGGCATGATCACTCAGTAACGAACAAATTTCAAATCTGTTGACAATTGAATATCAAAAATACACACATAAGAATGATTCAAAAATCTCATCTTTGACATACATTTGCTTTGACAGTGGAAGCACTTTGTGTAACAATGATGAGGGAAATTTTGAACATAATCAAGATTCTATGTCTATTGTTGTTCAAGAAGAGATATGTAAATCATAATTGGAAATTCTTGAGAATGACACTAATTTGCACATCATGGATAATGCTTGTTCAACATCAATTGGTTCAAATTTGTATAATGATGACTGTGTGGATCAGAAATTCACATCACTGCCAATTAGTGATATAGAAGAAATAAGAAATGTTTCAAATCTGATTATCCCAAAAGATGTTGATGAGACAGAATATTCAGACTTACAAGAGAAGCATTCAGATGGTGCATGCCCAGTGCAGTTGGGAGATCATTTAATAGTACATGATAGTGAGAAATGTTGCATTGAATGTGAATACACTTTGTGTGATAGAGATGGAAAATATTTATCACATGATAATGGGAATTGTGAACTACAAAATAATAAAAGGAACATGGGTCAAGCTGAACACAGTGTTATTTTGAAAGTTTCCAATGGTAGTGCATGTAGTGGGCAGATTGCATGAATTTTTTCAAGAGGAATTTGATGAACTCAAAACAAAACAAGGTGTATGATAGGGGAAAACAGGGGCCTTTATTTTTGGTGGCCTTGTGCCAACAATTGTGGTGTGGTTTTTTCAAAACCATACTAGTTCATCACAGAAAAAAGTTTGAGTCTGCTACTCAATGGATAAAACACTTGGTCTGCTCCCCTAGAGACCTGGATTCTTACTATGCCCACAAGGGGCATACATCCCCAGATGGAACCACTGTTGGAGTATAAAATTTTGTGCAAATTCTTGTAAAATTTTAGGTTTCCATGATGAAAAATTTGATTTCAGCACTTAGAAGTACAATTGAAAAATCTGCTCAAATGGCCCACTTTAAAAAATCATAATTGGAAGCCAGTGCAATTTCATGAAAAATCACCTTGCAAGGACGTTTATCTGACATATGTGAATGTGCACTCCAAATTTCAGCATTGTATGATCATTTTTAACAAGATTCCAAAATGCTAAGTTGAAGGGTTCTACGAAGGTTTGTTGTTTACATAGTGTTAAAACTGCCAAAAGGGTCAACTTTGGAGGACGATATTAAGCAACTGAAAATGTATCATGAAAAATTGATTGGTATATCAGATTCTCCCCACCTAAATCTACCTTCATGCCAATTTTTAGGGTTTCAAGACATCATTTGGTATTTTTTCCAAAATAAAAAGCAAATAAACTTCACACAGTTTTGTGACTGCATTTTCATAAAGTTGCAAAAGGGCCAACTTTGACACATAATATCTTGTGAAAGAAATGGATTGAAGAATAACCCTTTTTCACACATGTCCATGGGACTTAAATGAAATGATTCCCAAAGTTACAGCTTCCCAGATGAAGATTTGATATTTTTCAAGATACCAAGTTGGTGAGTTTTCAAGTTTTAGAAAATGCTAAATGGGCAGCTTTGAACATTGATATTTTGCAATACTAATGGCTTTATACAAATCCACCTGGTAACCACACTCCCATATTATCAATTAACATATTGGAGTAGTTTCACAGCGCGAGGAGAAGTTTTGATCAATTTTCCACATATTTTGGAGGCTACTTGACCCATTTTTGCCACATTACAAAATGTCAGAAAACAGATTTTAACAAATACCCACTTCAATTTAGAAATAAAGCATCATTAAATCTGATCAATTGGGGTTGTGCTCAAAGTAATCTTGGAGAAGATACTTTTAAGAAGTTTTGGATAAAAGTGATCAAATTGAATGGCATGAATAATTAGATCCAGACCAAAAAGATGCAAAGGACATTAGTGCTATTATTTTCAATGAAAATTCTCTCAAACTATGCATGTTAATACATGTCATAGCATGGAATGTTGATAAGCATAATGTACTAAGTGCATTTAGTACAAAACAATGTTTGTTGGATGGATACAATAGTCAAAACAGGGAGAAGACAATGTACAGGTGACTTTGTATGATGGCATAAATGATAGTGATTTTCAAAAGAGGATAAAAGAATCTCAACCATGAGAAAAGAATTAAAGGAGCCATGAGATAGCACTTGAGTCTTGACATACACAAATAGATGGATTTCTTATTCAAATAAATGAATCTTGTTACTTTGTGCAAAATTGATGGCCTATATTTTTGCATCATAGCAAAACACTTCTTCCTCAAAAGTTGAGAAATATCACCAATACAAATACAAATGTAGTTGCGTGCAAGATAAGGTGGATTTTTTTCAGGATCAACTTATTGATAACACAAACCATGTGTAAGGGAATTTTATTTCAAACACCATTTGAATCTCTTTTTGATACTTGGTTGATTCAGTATGCAAAGCCAATACTTGAAATTCTTAGTAACTGAATAATGGCCAAGAGGATATAAAAATGAGCTTGATCAAATGAAACTTAAGCAAGAGTTATTGAAAGGGCTTGACAAAAAGAACAAAAAATTGAATGGAGAAATGAATGATTTGGAGCATTTGTGAAGCCAATGCAGAAAGAAATAAGAGGCGACCTGAGACAAATAAAATAAAATGTGCCCTAAGAGGAAAATAGACTTTTTTCACAAAATCTATGTTTTAATTGCAAGCACTCTGATAGACATGTACGCAAAATGTGGAATAATGCAGAAGGTGTGCTAGTTGATTTACAAAAAACCTTCAAAGAAATTGAGCTTCATGGAATGTAATAAATGTACATTGCACACAAAATGAATTTGTAGAAGTAATTCAAAACGCGTGAGCATATGGAATTAACAGGAAGAAATTTAGATACCATGTTGCCAAGATCATGGGTACAGAGATGACACTCTGGACAAGGCAGAAAAAGGGTTTGAGGTAATGCAAATTGAAGAAACATTTAGAAATGTGCAGATTGTAAGGGTAGCGGTAGAAGGTGCTTCCTATCTAGTTGCATATACTCATTCACATTATCATTGGATTTAAATCGACAAAGTGTAATAATATATATTCACATCTAAGCATCAATCTGAATGAAACAAGATGAGTTGCACTTCAAAAAGAAATAATCTCTTAAGAACATTTCATAGAGAGGATTCAAAGCGCCTGAAGGATAGGGAGCATGGTGTTTTTTCTGATATCATGTCTATGCATGTAGAAGTAGAGGACCTCCACCTGAACTACTGGTGGATGTTGCTGTAAAGAATTGTGCCACATAGGCCAAGAAAAAAAAACTAAATGCATCAAAGAGACATATGTTTTCAGAGTAGTTTCCTCTTATCTCTCTGATTATGAGGGTTACACCGATGTGGTTTTAGGGGAGAGTCTCACCGATAGCCCAACAAGATTACTTCATCGGGGAGACACATTACTATCGGGAGAGAAAAATAAAGTCTCTTTGATGGGGCATGTCACGCCAAAATTTTGAGGATCGATGTAGATATTAAAAAATATTTTTATTGATACAATATGGGTAAACATAAAGAAGAGATTTAAATATGAAATTGCGAGAGTAATACAAAAGTGAAGACTTACTGAATTTCACGAGGAGGAAAATGCAAAGGGAGTTAAAAGGTGGATAATTATTTTACCCACAAAAAGAATAGGAGGTAAAATTTTCAAAATATTTGCACTGGAAGGTAGAATATTTTTTACCAAAGATGAAAAGAGCAGATGAAAAGTATTTTTGGAAAATAAAATACTTTCGAGGAATTAACGAAGTAGGTAATTATTTTACCTAAACAATAGTGCATGCAATTAAAACTAAAATTTTCACCGAGGAAATTAGAAGGGACCACAAAGATTACGAGGTGGGTAATTATTTTACTCAAAGGACATCTTAGGTGAAACACAAAGTGAGAAATTTCTAGCAAAGAAGCTTAATGAATAATTCAAGACTAAAATTTCACGAAGAAGCAAGGACAATGAAGATTAAAATATTTTAATTTGTTGAAGGGAATTAATTAAAATAAAATGAAGAGTTGCAGCTGACGAACACACAAAGTGTCACAACTCTTGAAGATATAATGTATATATATACCAGATGAAATCAAATGAAGGAATTATTAGAATTAGAATTAGGAATCATTAGTAGGTTAGGATATCATTAGTACTAGATAGGTGGAACAGTTGCCTAAACAAAATATCATGATGTGTATTGCAAAATATTTTGAAAAAATGCAAATGGAGAAGTTTTAATTTAGTGGCTAAAATCTGGTGTCAATTGTTTGTTGAAAATATACAATTATTTGGATGTCTCCAACTTATTATTTCCTTATTATTTAAATTGGTGTATCAAGTATATATTCAATTTATCAAGGTACTTTTTTGTTCTTGTGTGGTGTGATTAATTGGTTTCTTTAAAAGAATTAAATCCTTCTAGTCAATCACAATAATCTGGAAGTATTATTTGGATTGATAAGAAGAGCCCTATAATCTATAAAATTATCACACTATCTCCAGCTCGATTCTATCTTGTTATTCAAATCTATATTTGATTTTTCAGGGCACATTTGTTGCTTTTGTGTGATTTAGTAAACTAGTTCCTTCAAGGAAGGATTAAAACTTCCATTTAATTAATCACAGTAACCTGGTAAGGATCATTTGGATCAATAAGAAGAGTTTGATAGTTACATCCTTGCTTATGCGAGGTATAAATAGTCACAAGTGCTAAGAAATTTGAATTGTAGCTAGTAAGTAAGTGGGTATGTGCAGGATCATCATGGAAAAAATAGGCCCTTAAGTGGCAAATAATTCAAAAAAATCAGAGTTAGGCAACTTGACATAAAAATTTGAATAAGTTATCTATATTATTTCAAAAATATGTATGAATAGAATTTGTAGCAAATTGTATGTAGTTTCTAAACTACTAGGTTTATTTTTTTTAAAACAAAATCTATTTGGTCAAAATTTGAAATTTCAATGTAGTAGTACTTAAATTTTAGATATAAGTAGAGGACTCATGTCCCGATGTGATGCATATTTTTTTGTAATTTTTTTCCAAGTAAATAATTAATTAATATTTTTTTATTACAACTTTTATAAAATATAAAAACTCGTACGTCTAACTACCTTAACTTGGTCAAAACTTCATGAAATTCAATTTTATTTTTTTAATCCTATAGTTATCGAAGCATAGAATGTGACACATGTTTCGGATTCAAAAAAATATGATACCGTTTGAAAGCTATAGATGATTTTCAATCAGCCTATCAATTAGGACTTTAGTTGTAATTCAAATAGAAAATGAATAATAATTATTTATTAAATTCAAAGTAAAGCATAATTTATATTGGTGGAAAGTTGAGAATCTCCTTTAAAAACCCTTTCATTTCATTAATTTTGGGTATAAAAAATAGTTGTCAACCACATACCCTACAAATACCCATCATATCGCCACTTTTTGGCCCATCATGATCTTGCACATACCCAATTCACATATTATTCACCTCTTGACTCCATTAGCCCAACAGAAGTAGGCATTGGTCTTACCCATTTCATTTTAGAATTCCATAAAATCTTATTCAAACATTCACATTTTAAATTCAATACTAGGAGTAGGAGTAACTAACAAGCTTTCATCTATCCCACTCTATTTTCCATTGTGGATAGATCCATCAATTCAACCAAATCATACATTCCTCTATTCTGCTTCATTATAATGGTCCACCCACTTAGGTATAGCAGAGCCTGAAGTGAAGGGAGTCATCAACCTTATAGGTTAGCTCTATTCATTGGTTCAAGAATGTTGCAAGTTTGATCATAGAGCCTAACATCCTCTTAGGATTTGTCACCTACATTTTTGAGATCCAACACATTCTCTAACTTTGGTATGTGTAGATGCACATTTTTCTGTGATATCCATCAACTTCTTCTATGTAAGCCTTGTCTCAACCTCTCTTTCAACTTATCCTTTCAATCTAGAGGCATATTCCTTAAAGGAATCAATTAGTAATTTGAAATTTTTCGCAATAGACAAAGATGTACATCAACATTAGTACGTGGTGTGATCTCCTATAATGCCTTTACAACTTCATCCATCAATTCACTACTCTTTTGATATGTTTCAATAATTTCTTTTCTTATTGATGCATTAAACACATCACCTAGCTGTAATGTATGTATAAGATATATCTTATTTAAATCAACAGCTGCATGGGAAAATGCAAAAATTCAGAAGAGGCAACCAATTGGAACTTTAAATTTGTAGACAACAAACCTTTTAAAGGATTACCGTAGGGCTTAGGTAAATCCTTAGAATTTTTTGCTTCTTCATTCTTTTTGGTATTAGGATCTTCTTCTTCCTCTACCTTTTCTTCTTCTTCAACAAAGGTCTTGTCTTTATCTTTGTCTTCATCTTTCTTTTCGCCTCCTTCATCCTTATCCTTCTCTCCTTGCTTACCCTCTTCACTCTTATCTCCTTCTCCTTCTTCCTTCTCACCATCATTCTATCTTTTCTAATTCTCTTCATTCTCATGCCTTTTCTCATTGACTATATCATGCTTTTCACCTTCACTTGTGTTTTTTTTTATTATCTATTAGAGGAACATATGTCTTTGAGTTTCCTTGATCTGCAGTCACCTGTGTCACTGGAGGAATAGGAGTATCATCCTTTGTGGTTTCCTTTCTAGTCACAACAAGATTCTCATCTTTAGCATTTCCTTGCACTGGTTCATGTTTATCTAGAGGATTATTATCTAGATTTTCTTTGATATTAGTAATTCCAATGCCTTCTATAAGATGGGAAAAATCTGGTAGCATAGACTAAGTGACAACCACAAACTATCTAAGATAAAATCCCAATATAAAACAAGAGAAAGAAATCAAACATGAGGAAAAAAAACAATCAAATTGAAAACACTCTCCATATTGAAGTTGAATCACTTCTCTTTTCTCTCCTCAAACTGTCTTTGCAAATTTTCCCTTAGATTGTAGTAAGTGTGTGCAAATACCTACAAACAATAAGCATGAAAGTTGGAGATAAGTGGTTGCTAAATTGAAAATGGAGGAGTGAGGATTCTTTTATAGACAACCATTCGAACAGACAAATGAGATCAAGCTTCTAGAAAGATTCCAAGATCGATGATTGGGAAGACATGCAACATAGAGGAGTGGGGGTTATGAAATGAACGGTGAAGATCGAGAAGAGACCAGAATCAATCGACGGTTGAGATTCAAAAATGAGATAGTGGAGGGAGATAATGGAGGAAATAAATAATAAAATTATTTATTTCATGAGAAAAGAATCTTTGACCAAGTGAAGGATAAATAATTTATTTTAAATAATTTATTTGAGGAAAAAGAAAGTGGGCATTTAATTAAAATGATTTATGCAACCATTTTAATTAAATAGAAGGAAATAGAGAAAGGGAATTAAATAATTAATTTAGATTAATTATTTAATACAGGAGAAGTGAAAAAAGATAGTTAAATAATTTAAAAATTATTTAACTATAGAAAAATTAAAAGATTAATGAATAGACAAATAATTGATAATTATTATTATTTGACTATTAGACGAATAATGAAAGGAAAATAATTAAATAAATGCTAATTTATTTAATTATTGAAGAAATGGGTGTTAGTGACACAATTAAATTTATTTAATTGATTGTAGTAGAATAAAGGTTAAGAGATGGATTAATGAAATAATTAAAAATATTTAATTATGTCGGGAAGAAGACCACGACATTGGAAAAATGACGCTCACAGACCAAGACATTTGTCAATGTGTACATTTTACCCCTCTTTGACATAATGCAGTTCATCACATTGTGTCAAATAAATTCATTCAAAACATGCCCCGGTGAAAGCAGGGTAGAAGCATGCCCCCTCGAGAGAATTTTGCAAATTTTCAAAAAATTTGGAAAATTGTCTCGATAAGATAATTTTGAGTTCAATGGTGTTGACGAAAATGATTTTTGAGGTCATTAAGAGGGTTAAAGTGAGGTTCAAAGTGATCAAAAAGTGTGCTCAGTACACTTGTCAAGGTGAAAACCCTAATTTTTAGGCTATAAATAGGAGCTTGATTAAGAAAATTAGTCATTTGTGCATTCCCAATTTAGAAATATTCAAAGCTTTGAGTGAGAAAAGCTAAGGAGATATTTCTGGTTCTAAACTTTGTACATAGAGGCTACCACATCCACACATTCTGTTGTCCTGAGGAGCATCTACCCTGGCAAGTACTCGAAACCCACTTTGTGTTTTTTTTAATTTTCATGTAGTTTAGCTAGGGAAAAATTTAGCAGGCAATTGCATGCACGAGCGATGCAGGTGATGTAGTTCACTACAATTTACACATCATGACGTAAATTGCATAGGTCCATAGGGGGTCGGTTGCGGTGCAATGCATTTGCTTTTTGAGTTGCACACGTGGTCGGAAACAATGCAATCAAGATTTAGTGACACAAGTGTGAGGGGCAATGATGCATTTGCAACTAAATGACGCAATTGATAAGGGGTTGACCGAAATTGACCCCAAAAATGCATTAGCTGAGGCGTGTGATGCAAGTGCAGTTGCACAATGCATAGGCAAGAGCAGTGATGCCAAGAAATTTTGCGACACATTTGACAAGCAAAACGATGCAATTGACTAGTGAAATTTTTTCCCTAGTTTAAAATAAAATGACTTGTTCAACTTGGGTCCAATAGGTCAAATTAAGACTATAAATTGAAATAATGACTTTTTTGATGACTTCAGGTTGTACTACCTCCTATTTACACTCAAGAGTCACAACCAGAGACATTTCGACTTCGGGATCTGCTGGATGATGTCGAGAGGCGGGTACTTCTAGATCTTAGATTATTCTACGTGACATATATGTCTATTATTAGGGAAAACAAGGACATACTGACAACACTAGTGGAGTGGTGGCACTCCGAGATATGTAATTTTCATCTACCGACTAGGGAGGCCATTGTTACATTAGAGGACATTTACAAGATTCTGCGGCTACTAAATCATGGAGAGTGGGTACGATATGATCCCGTGTGAGGACTATAGGCCATTTATGATTTTTATGATTATGAGGACAAGGAAAAGCTTAGCATTCAATATTATGAGATCAAATGGGAGACTCTAGCAGAGTGATATGATAGATTTGACTGTATTCTATGTACATTGATTGTCGGTGTGTTGATTCCAGATCATAGGGGTCATGGGTTTCTGGTGGGATGGGGAGAGGTATTGGTCGAGATGGTATAGGAGGAGACATTGTATGCCTAGGGGCCATGTCTATTGGGCATGTTGTATTTTCAGCTTCATGACATTGCATATAGAGGTGGTCAGAGCATGAGTAGTGGGATTACATTGCTTATGATATGGGCATGGGAGCATATAGTAGTGTTCTGACTACAAATGGCACGACAGTTGGGAGTTGGTGCTCTGTATGTATATCTATATCAGGGTGCCATCACATAGACACATGTAGGAGACACAGTATTGACACATTGGTGAGCTTCATTTGGAGGCCTTATAGGGACTATGATTTGTGGGTAGATGAGGATGAGCATTTTCCATGGTGTCGATAGTTGAGGTATCTGATTGGATGCACAATACAATCTCAACATATTATAGAGATGTATTTCCTAGAGCAGTTCATACAATAGTTTGGAAAGGTAGGGTGTTCCTATAGGAACAACAAAGTTTTCACATTCCTCATGGGAGGTGCATCCATGGGGACAACAGATACTAGTGACTACTGTCGAGTAGGAGATTGATGCTCTACAATTGGTATAATGGGGATGAAGAGGGGGTGTAGAAAATGTAGGTATGACCCAGGAATATGATACATGGTGGTAGGCACATAGACCTTCTCCTTATACAAATCTAGAGTAGCTAGCACCTGTAGAGTGTAGAGGTGGGGATCGAGGGGAGATAGGGGACAAAGGGGTGGAGGGTGAGGAGATGGAAGACAGGGAGATGGAGGAGATGACAGAGGGGATGGTGGATGGGGAGATGGAGGATATGACAGAGGGGATGGTCGTGGAGGTCAAGGAGAGACCGATGTAGGAGGAGGAAAGATGGGAGATAGTGGGTAGTGAGACCCTTGTTACTAATCTAGGAGGAGGGTGAGGAGGATGAGTCAGAGGGGAGGGTAGCAGTGGAGATGGTGGTAGAGGAGGGAGAGAAACATGTGGAGATGTCGGCTCTAGAGGAGGGACAATAGGAGGTAGAGATGATGGAGGTAGAGGTGGATCATGGAGAGGAGAGATGAGAGGAGGAGCATGGAGATGATCTAGTGATGGGTGATGTGGAGAGAGTCCTCCAAGAGAGGATTGATTTGGGAATGGATGTTGAGGAGGGATTGGAGGAGGTGGGGGCCAGAGCAGCTGAGGGAACAATAAATCAGAGGATAGCCACCCTACAGGCTCAAGTACAGGCCCTAGAGGCAGAGATGAGGACTCTCATAGCAAAGCGAGACAACCTTAAGGATGAGAGAGACACCATCCAAATAGAGAGGGACCTTGCAGTTATCATCCAACAACAGATAGACCAAAGGATGCTAGATTTTGTAGCTACATGTGGTGGTTCAGTGGTTGATGTTGCTCGAGAGCTAGCTAGGGCTAGTAGGGGCTTACAGTACTATAGGGACTTGTATGAGAGGGTAGTGTTGCTCGAGAGGAGAGAGCCAAGCTTCTCACATGTTGAGAGTGGATCATAGGGAAGATCACATAGCAGATCACACAACACCTACTCCCACAGTAGGCCACAGATTGGTGAGGCCTTAGCTCTGAGATGATATACCCCATATGATAGGCCATTGACAACAAAGCATGGGTTTTCAGAGTTAGGGGATTAGGGCAGCTTAGGCTAGAGAATCTTTTGACATTATGTATATTGACACTATGTTTTGATCATTGAGCCTGCGAGCTCCATTTTGTTAGATATGAGACATCTTGACATTGTACTATGAAACTTTTTGAGCGATATATGATATATTTTGGTGGCGATTTATGATATGCAGTTCTATGTGATTATGCTATATGTTTATGGTTATGCTATGGATTTTTATGCTTTTATGATGTTCATGCTTTTATGTTATGGATGTTCATGTTTTTATGAGACGCATGCATTTCTATATAATCATGTGATGGTTTGATATGATGGATGATTATGCATTTATAATGTTGTTTATGCATCTTATATGATTATAAAATGATGTTAATTATGAATGCAATATGGATGACCTAATTTTATGATGCAATTAATCTCTATAGAATATGTATGCAATGATTAGAAATGTTTAATGTGTACAAAATATGATGTATGATATGATATGCAATAATGTTATTAATGTTATGCAATGTATATGAAATGTCGATGCGATGGAAATGAACTATGATCATAATGTAAAATGCAATGTCATCGTTGATTATGTTATGATGCGATGAAATGATAAGGCTATATGGATGCACTCTATGTTTTTGTATTTTATCATGCAAATATGCGTGGTCTATTATCATGATAATGTCTATGATGATAATGTTTTCTATAGTGCTTCTTAACATGATCATGTATGCAAGGTGTTTTTGTGTGTCATAGGACGTTGTCAAGATGCAGATAGAAGAAGTGTTAGCATGGAAGAGATGGATGTTAGCATGGAGGATGGAAAAGAAGGCGAGACATCAGACAAGAAATGACAAAGGACATAAATTCATGTTTTTGATGTTTATCATCATCGTGCATCAAAATTGTTGCAAATGGAACACAAAAACCATGGTATGACATGGACCAAGGTGTACAAAGTGATCATTTGTGAGAGACAAGTAGTCAAAAGATGAAGTCAAAAGACAAGGAATGCCCTAGCTCATACTAAAGACCCAATTGTCCCAGTCTTTTTGTGAAGAAAAACCACAAACAACAAGCAAAGAAAACAGATCATGATCCATCATCACCCCTCAATCCTTTTTTTTGGGCATCCTTGAGGTAGCTAGTAACATGACCGAAAAACCAATAAAAAAGATAAGACAATCTCAGACCAACAAAGTGTTTGCCAAAGAAATAGTTTTTGTTGATAGGATTGACAAGATGGATTAGTATAACTAATTAGATTTAGTTTCAAGACTACCGAGATGGCCAATTTGATTGATTGTTTGACCAAAGTTGATTGATAGGTTGATAAAGATTGATTAAGTGATGTGATTGATTATGCCTAGTTTTTAGAAGGATGCATCTTGCATAAGGCAAGAATAATTGACCGAGATGACAAGATTGAATTGACCAAGTGAAAGATTCGATAAGGTTTGATTGATTTGATTGATCGATGTTATGACACCTAACTTCAGGAAAGACATATCCTATTTTAAGGCAAGGAACACATTTGATAAAGTTAACTGATTGACCATTTTGATAAAAACCTAGTTGCAAGAAAGACATATCCTGCTTAAGGCGAAGGAAAAAGATGACCAATGACAAAGTATAATATCAGGAAGGACACATCCTGATAAAAGACAAGTGATAGGATGGAATGAGACATATAACATAATTCCCCATTTTGATATAAGACCAATGACCCAATAGTGAGTGATGATGAGGTAATTGATCAATCGAAGATTAAAGACTTGTTGGATAAGTTTTTCCGTTGATTCGTGATTTAGTTTGAATAATGATTGCTTGCGGACAAAGAACAGAACCAGAATCGACAAAACCTAAAGGACTGACCTAGGGCCTCAAGGGCTCATCGATTGATGGCCTTGCCTATGTTATACATACAAAGACCTCATAGTTCGATCGACACAAACCAAAATTGATGTGACTCAACAAAACCCAAGGATAGACCTAATGTCTCAGGGTCCCATTAAGTGTGGACCTTGCTTACGTATAAAATATGCAAAGCCAATGTAGTTTGACCAAGCTAACACAAACTGACTCTGACGCTGGCTCTTTTTTTGGGATTTTTTGATGTTTTCCAATGTTTTTGGATTTATTTTTTTGAATTTTGATGTTTTATGATTTTTTTGGATTTTATGTTTTATGGTTTTTTTGGATTTTGATTTTCTAAAAGGCCGATACCATGTGTTGGATCCCATGAAGATATAAGTCAAGGAATTTCCCCCAGTCAGGTATAGGACCATCTTATTATGTGAAAGGGGAAGCGACAGATGAACACAAAGGATGGCATGAAAGTGAAGGAAGCTAAATGTCGGTGGTTCTAGGGCCATGAGCAAGATGACAAATATTTATTATGGATGAAGGGTATGTGTGAATGGTTGAGTGAAGGATAGAAGACTAGGTAGAGTGATAATAGACAAAGGAGCATAGGCTAACTACACATGGCACCTGTTTGCTAGGTTTTCACCATGGTACTTATCCAAAGTGCCACTGAAGTGGTTTTCACTTTTGGACGAATTATTTCTCTTTACTACTTTTATTTATTTATTTATTTATTTTTATATTTTTGTTGTCACCAAGATGCATGTTTTCTAGTTTTTCATCAAGGTGACTATTTTTTTGTATTTTTTTAACTTTTTGATGGGATACTCTAAGAATTAAGTGTAATATTTCTACAAATGTTCTAATTGCATCTATAAATCTGTAATAGGGAATTTAAATCTGAAATCAAACTTGAAAGTGTCCATTGCATGAATTTAGGTATCTTTCATATAACTCAAAAAAGTGAAAACTTGCATTATTATTTTAAAATTTGCATCAAAAACATCATTTTTTAGATTTAGCATATTAGAATTAATCAATTGTTACATTTTAGATCTAAAAATTGCATTCAAAATTATCATTTATTGTTCAAGAATTTTCTACATTGTTGCACACTTGCATTTTGAATTACATCCTCTTAAATTGAGAAAATTCTGAAAAAATATTCACTATCATATTTGTTTGCACATAGACCTAGAAGCCTTAAACAATATCATACATAGTCAAAATTTAAATTTTTTGAAACCCTATCTAGGACATAGACGCCCTGGGCGGCTTTGTCTTGCTATTTTTGGGTAATTTTTTTCTCAAATCTCTACTTGTGTTCTCTATTTTCTTTTTCTATCTGAAATTTACTTTTGAATGTTTTATTGTTATTGTTTGAAAATTTAGTGTTCATCTTGGCCACAAATAGTGTTTTGAAACTCACATGAGCTTCACAACCAGGTGTCTAATTGCCAATACTTCAATGAGACATAGTTGTAGAATTATGGAATCTTGTGTTATTGTTACATCCACTATGGATCTTGAGTCTTCCAACTCTTTCACACAAGGAATTTCTAATACAATTCCCATTATAGACTCTATCCCTAATGCTACCATACCAATGACAACTTTACAATCAACCATTTTTACAAATGTTGAGACTCTTGTTGCCCATGTTCTTGAAGACAAACTCAAATAATTGGACAAAGATCTAGAAGGACTTCAATACTATCTAAGTATTGAATCTCTAGTTGGCCTAAAAATTCCTATAGTATTTAATAACCTTAGAAATTGATTGGTGATGCCCAAGGATTAGAGGTTTTGTGTAGTCTAGCCCATATAGTTGATACAAACATACCTATAATGGTTACTTGCACTGAGACTTTGGGATACACTCAAAGTCAATGAGGAAGTCAAATCTCCCTCTCCACAACTATAGCCTCTATTCCCACATACACAAACCCAACTGTCACTTCAACAATATAACAAAGCATTAGAATAACTCCAACCTTAGGAATTTCCATTGGAAATCCTTATAGTTTTGTGTCCTCAAATGTTACACCTCAAATTTCATCCTTTCTCATAAATTTGCAACATAGTAGTCCACCAAGAACATACACAATCCCACCATATTCACCACATTCCCAAAATATGTCAAAGAATGATTTGGTCATTAACCAACTTTTGTAAAATGTAACCTCACTTCAACAACAAATCACCACATTAAACCAAGATTGAATTGGAAAACCATCACAATATTTCAAAAGGACCCCTAATCACCACTCAAAATTTTAGCACATTAAACCAAGATCAAATTGGAAAACCGTGCCACTAAACACTAAAATTCCTAGGTTTGAAAAGTACAACGATAAAGGAGATCCTAATAGTCACATATTGGCTTATACAACATTGTGTAGTGACTTCATCTTTGAAGATAAGCTCCTAGCTAAAAAATTTCCTAGGTCATTGAAAGACACGACCTTTGAATGATTTTTGTCATTGCCGAATAACTCGATTCTTTCATTCAATGAACTTGTTGATGCATTCCTACAACATTTCCAAGCAAATATAGGTCCACAAATCACATTAATTGATTTAGTGAGCTGCAAACAAGGAAAAAACTAAAAAGTGATAGACTTCATTGGATGATATCACTTACTGTAGTGTCATAAATTTTCACCTTGACAATTTCACACTATGTTTTGATCCCAACCTTTAAGTTAATGTACCTAATTAAGCTCCTAATTTCCAAAATTATGTAGTCTATGGCCCAATTTAAAATAGTTTCTGGCAATTTACAAGCATAAAACAAATTCTCTCATTTAATACTTTATCCTTGACACTTTAAACTTCCAAAAATAGGGCTAAGAAAGTGGCGCCCTAGGTGCCTATGTCCCCCTATTTTGGATCCAAATTCAAATATGTCAGCGTCCACATTTTATTATTTGAAATTCAAATGTCTAAAGGAAACCATCAGCATTCAACTTTCAGGAAATTAGAATAATAGCATATAAACACCTAGTTATTGCATCATTTCAAATCTAACAAGCATTTAGGAGCAACTTTTTTTTTTCAAGATCATTCAAAGAGCATTCAAGAGAAAGTTAAGAGCATCCATTAAAGGATTTATTGCAGCAATTCAAGACCCAACATCATGTCAAAATATGTGTGAATTTATTCATGTTCATGTTATCATTGTTTTGTGAAGACTAACCTTTGTTGTAGGTCTCCAAACCATTCAAGCATTGAAAGCCAATCAAGAAACAAAGATCCAAGACCCTTGAGGTGATGTGTATGACTTCAATCCTTCAAGGAATCCATTAAAGGGTGGTGAGTTGCAACACTATGTTATTTCATCATTCTTTCGTTTCATTTATCCATTTATCATTGACATTTCCAAATTATGGAAGTGGAAACACTAACACGAGGTTTGACCAAGGAAAGCCCCCTTAAATGGCACAACATTTCCTCTCTTTTTGAATGTGTAGGTTCCAAATATTTTGAAGATCGAAGGAAGTTTGAAGACACTTTATTCATTGTTGCAATCGAAATACAAGGCCTTGACAACCCACGGAAACTAAATTTTAGAAATATTCGACGGTGATTTGACTAGTTTGCGAATGAGAAATGGAATTGCAAATCTGACATTAGAGGATCGTGAAAACAGATTTGAAAAAGACCTAGTAGGATAGTGGGACTCCCAAAGGAAACATCCTTAGAAATTCATCTAAAATTTGTACCATAGGTGCATAGTGTCCTCCCCTTTCTATTTCTATTGTACGATTTTCTCTATAACATCTTAGCTTTTTTGTAATTGCATCAGTACACTAATTTTCACCATTAGGAAAATTAGATCATTACATTTCATCATTAGGACATTTCCAAATTTGGTTAATGGCTAGTTGACTCACCTATCAGGTTATGAGTCAATCTCATACCTTATATGAATCCATAAAACCCCCACTACTATTCAAATCTCTAGTGAACCATTTGAAAAAGTGTGTAAACCCTAGGGTCAAATCTTAGGGTTTACCTTTTTCTATGTTTCATTTTGGTGAACCTAACATGTTAACATTATATACCTTCTAAAACTTGAGGCATTTCACCCCTAGATCTATGTTTTGCATTGAATTATTTCACATTTCTCATTTAGGGTTTCATTTTTGCATCATAAAAAGGCATACAAATTCAAAAAATTGCATATCATATTGCATTATAGGTTGCAATAATGTTTGTTTAAGTCATCGTAGGTCATATCTATATTCAAATTGCATTCATTAGGTCGTTAAAATCTAAAATTGTTCATTATATTCAAATTGCATCTTTCATTTAGGTAAAAAAAGTGAAAATTTGTATTGCTTTGTTTCAAAATTGCATTGAAAATCATCATTTTTAGAATTTTGCATCTTGAAATCAGTCAATTATTGCATCTTAGATCTAAAAATTATATTAAAAAATGTCATTTATTGTTCACACATTTGCACATTTGCATAATCATAAAATCAATAAAATTTGGAAAAATATACACTATCAGACCTGTTGAACACAGATCTGAAAACCCTAAATAGTACGCTAAATAATCAAACTTTGAATTTTGTGAAACCCTATCTAGGACATAGGCACCTCGGGAACCCCTATCCTTTTTTCTGCCCAAATTTTTGTGATAGACCTCTCTGAGTGTCCTTTCTCAAGATCTGGTGTTTGTTTTTCAATTATGTTTACAAAACTATTTGATTTTGATCATTTGACCCATAAGGCAAGTAACAATGTGTTTCCTTTTCAAAGATGTTTTAATAGGGTAACACATGGATTGTATTAGTGTAATCTACCTACTTATGAGCACAATCTAAGGAAGAAAAACCAAATCATTGATAAGCATGTTAGTCATTCTCCCAATATCTCTCCTAATTGTGACAATATCTTGGCACAAGAGAATGAAATCATTGAAACATTTCTTAATATGAATATTCCTAATCTTCATGCATCTCCCAACATCTCCCATACTTGTGAGAAAATTTTGGTGCAAGAGGATATAATCATCAAACATGAAAATCATAGTTGTTCTTCTCTTAATACATCTCGTACTTGTGAAGAAGGTATCTTGGTGTTAGAGGATCCAATCATTGAGTGTCATGAGAATATTGTTTTTTTTCTCCCAATAATTCTTCTACTTGGGAAGAAATTATGACACAAGAAGATGAAATCATTGATTCATTTCTTTCAAAATATAGTAAGGTGACAATATATCCCCCTCGATAGAAGATCATCAACAAGAAGCAAACTTCGTTGAGGTTATAAATGTACAATTGACTATTAGATCTACTTTGATTATTGGACCTCCTAAAACAACTTTTGGACCTCCTAATTCACCTCTCATTATAGGACCTCTTAAACCTCATGGCCATATCCTAAACTTTGTAAAACAACTTACTAGTAACCATGTGTCACAACAACCAAGTTATCATATTGTAGCTCACACATATAACACTAGAAAAATATGCAACCAAAAAAATCTCCAACATCCATTCCATTGCCTCAACCATACCTCCCACCCACACCTAACATTTTGCAACATAGTGCTAAGGATATGCTCTTGATGAAAAAATTTGTAACACTCCTACTAAGATCTCCTCATGGGATTTAACTCAAACATCACTTGCTTACCATGGCATGCTTCAAAGTTCTTTGCAAAAAATTGTAATCCCCTAGTGCACAACCAAGCAATATGGCAACCTTAATTGAGGGTATGAATTTGGTTAATGTGGACATTATTTTCCATCAAAGTGAATTACCTCCTTTAGAAACGTAAAAAAAAATGATTCTTTGATGATAATGGCTATTATTAACAGGGTGGAGATTATGTGTACCCTTATTGACAATGGTTTAGGGATTAATGTTTGTAGTGTAAATCTTTTGGAATAAATTAAAGTGGACAAAAATTTAATTCAACCCATTGATTTGTCAATCAAAGTTTTTGATAATGTGGAAATTAAGCCACTTGGTGCGATACCATTACTTGTTAAGGTTGGTAAGGTTGTTTTACAAAATCCCATCCATGTCGTGCCCCATGATCTTTCATATAACCTTCTCTCAGCTAGACCATGGATTTATGAGATGAAAGGAATTCCTTCAATGCTTCATCGTTCAATGAAATACATATACAACAATAAAGTTTACACAATAAAAGCTGATCCTGTTGGGATATGGTGTTGTACACCATTACATAAAATGATTTATTATAATGTTGTAATTAAATAATTACTTAGTTGTGATGCACCTAGGTGGTGTGGTTAATCACACTAGGTAATTATTTGGGAACCACTTTATGTTGTATTGTAACATTGTATTATTATTTAATGTGTGGGAGACATGTGATAATAATTTAATATTGGAGAATTATTTAAAAAATGAAAACTTAGTCCCCAATATTAAATAAGGGATTAGTGGTTTTGTATTCACATGGTTTTGTGGTACATGGTTTTATCTTACCACTTAGTTGTATTTGTGTGAGATTAATTTTATAAAAGCAAGAACATGTTTAGGGTTAAGGTTGGATGGGTGAGTGGGTTGTCATTATTGAGTCTTTTTGAGGAGTGCATATGTGAAGCATGGCATGGGATGTGTAGATTCATGCTTGTACACATTAGGAAGCATTGAGAGGATTGATGCTTTAGAGGTATTCATTGTAACTATCGTATTGCTTTATTGTTGAATAATATAATGGAGGATGGATGCTTTTGGAGGTTGGGTTTCCCCGTCTTGAGGTTTTTCCTAGGGTATATCTTGTGTTATCTTGTGGCTCATCTTTTTGATCCATGCATTTGGTTACTTGTATGAATGTTTATCTCTCATGGGGTTATGTAAAAATGGATTAGGATTGTGGGTTGAATGCATTATTTCCTAATAAGTGGTATTAGAGCTTTCATGGTTGATGGATTTTTGTTATAACCCTAGTTTGAGATATTTTTGCTAAGTTGAAGCCATGGCCATGCATGTTAGATTTGAGGCATTACAAGATATGGAACACATGTTGCATGTGTTTGTAAATATGGGCTTTTGGGTTGTCAAGATTTTTTGGGTTTATTGCAGATCTGAAGCTTTCAAAATTTGGATCAAAACAGTTTTCTTGGATTGAGTTTTCATATGAGGGTTTTGTAGAGGAAATTTCATGGATGACCTCTTGAGACAAAATGGACCTCACCGTTAGATCTAGGAGGCCCGAGACATGAAAATGACATAAAATTTTCCCTATTTTGGAAGAATTGAGAAAAAAGCAATTACCCATTGCCTTGGTCATACGATCGGGCTGCAAATCAGGTATGTAGAAAAATTAAAAATTAATTTTTTTTTATTGCGGCCCAAAAATATTTAAAAAATAAAAAAGGTTTTAATTCAAAAATCCTTTGAATTTTTTATTTTTTAAAAATATATGTGGGGAGGAAGGGGAGGAAGGTCCCCATACCCCTTACCCCGCCTAGTCTGTTAGTCGACAATATTGTTTGCCATTGGTAGTATTGTTGACTACCGACATTGGGGCCAAAACCCAGCCACCCAGTGGGTTAAATTTATACAACCCAGTTTTTAAACTTTTAAAATGTTATTTTAATTTTTCCATAAAAATTTAAATGTGGTTTCTTAAATGAAATTTAAATGTTTCTTAAATCCACTGAAAATTTGGTTTATGAAAATTTTAAATGGATTTTATAATACTTTTAGTTCTGCCACCAGTGGTTGGCAAAGTTCCGCCCGGACGCCACTTACCGACCACCGCCACCACTGGGCAACCGGTGGGCCACCCCAAGGGCCACCAACCACCCACCCTATAGCCAAAATAGAGAATTGTTTTCAAATGTGCTTAAATTTTTCCCACGATGTCAAATTTTCAACTTCTTATACTTGTTGGAAAGGTGGTTCTGAGCACTACATAGTGGTATAGGTTTGATTTCTTGATTTTTTCATATTAATTTATTTTTTTAGCCCAAATTCCAGATGTTATCTATTTCATGGTTTTGAGCATAACTTTTACATAGAGTCAAATTTTTTATTTCAAATATGCGTTGGACAGCATGTGATGTAGGGAATGTGATATCCTATTAGTTTTTGGTGTAGGGAATGTATGGTACTTGTTTGATGATTTTTAGATGCCTGATATTCATGGTGTGATTGTATGAGCATTTAGATGAGTTAAGAGGTAAAACCTTTAGGGAGTACATGTTTTTATATAATATTTATCATGGTACAACTAATTATCAGTTTGGTGCTTCCTAGTATTTATAGGTGTTTTTGTTAGAATTTGATGGTGATAGGTACATAGGTTGTCTTCAGTTTTGAGGACATGGGTTGACACGAGTGGAGACTTGGAGTCTCATATGGGTGATAGTTGAGTGTAGGTATAGTGATGGCCATGGTTATGGTGTCATGAGTATGCAAGTACATTTATACATTGGCACAACATGATCATGTATGTGGTTGTTTGGTGGTGATTTGGTTTGGTGTTAAGAGGTTGTTCTTATCTTCTTGATGCTTGTATGGTTCCTTGACTATGGTTACTCATTTTTGGACATGTTTGGAAAATCAGATCCGTGGTTGATTTCATGTTTGATTCTTGATGTCTACAAGATTATCCTCTTTGATATCTCAATTTTCAGGTTACTAATGTGATGATGATTTTGCATGTTTCAGTGGTTGGATCTATGAGTTATGTGATTGGTAGGTGTGTGCAACCTATTTCTTGTAATGGTATGACTCAAAGTGGACTATCTATATCTGCCAAGTTTGATTCATTATTGCTACAAATTTCATTAGTTTTCCTTTCTTGTGGTCATTTGTGCATTGGTATGTTTCTTTAGGATGAGAGGATGGATGGTTAGAGTACCTGATTAGTTAGTTCATGAGACTTGTAGCATGTGGCTTGATCATGACGTCATGATAGCTTGGTTACATTCATTGGTTATACACTTTCAATGGGAGCTTTTGATAGTGATGACTTGGTAGTGTTGGAATGGTTTGTGGTGGTTTAATGGAGGTTGTATGTATCTTCTTGGCTCAGAGATCTTGGTTTCACTTGTATGTTACTAACATTGCAGTTGAGTGTGTGTAGACCTATATGATCTTCATGGAGGATATGGTAGTCACAATGCCATGTGTAGCTCGATATCATGGTTTAATGGGAGTTGTTGGCAGTGACATGGATGAATAATTGGTGATTGTTATCTTCATGTGATTGGAGATGTGGTTTATTGGTTTAGAGTGTGTTTGTTATTATGCCATGATACTGTTAATTCTTGATTAGGTTTTGGCATGTTACATGTTCTCTTGAGACTAGGATGTTTGCATTGGTGCATGTGATCTCCTAGGAGGAGATGGTTAGATGATGTTGTCATGATAGGTTCATGATTATGTGGTTGGAGCTTTGACATTGATCTTGGTGGTTCTCTTTGTATTGAGTATATGATCATTTTCTCGATTACTTCACGATGGTGCTATGTTGAATTTGGAGTTTTGCATGTATTGATTGGTTACAGGTGCTCATGGATACTTAGAGCATGTAGGTGAGGTTGGAGTTCTCTTATGATTAGAGAAATTTTTTTGAGACAGTTACTCTATGGAGATTTCAATAGGAAGACCAAGGAGCTTTCACCTGGATATGGACGTGAGTCCATTATGGACTAATAGAGGATATTGTTATTGGAGTGAGTCATGATGAATTGGTTATCCTAGAGGAGCATTCTCATTCCCCACTCTTGGTCTGCTCGACGGTTTATCATTTGAGAGGTATTTTCCCATTATTTCTTTCAGATGTGTTATGTTCATCCCTTGATTTTTCATGGGAATGAGATGTTTCATCGTGATTGATTTTGGAGACTCAATTGAGGATTGTTTATCATGAGTTTATGATTCTTTATCTTTCATTGATATGGATCTTGAGCTATGGATAGTTAGTTCTAGAGGATTCATTTGACATATATTATAGCATGGTTATCTCCTTGTGCATTTGAGTTTATGTTATGATTCATTGATGAGGAGTTTAGGAGATGGTTTATGGGCTGATTTTTAGATTTGGGAATGGTTACTTTGAGTTTGATCTTCTTGTTTAGAGAGGCTTACATCCATTTTTTCATTTACATGATTCATATGTTTTTTTATCTAAGAGATTGAACATTATTTTTAGTATTGTTGAGACTCTCATTTGGGGTTGTTAGGAGATCATACTTGACACAGCGTTGCACTTTTGAGGTGTTGGTAGAAGGACATGTTATGGTTTACATGTTTTCTCTCTTCATTCTATGGTTCCTTCCTATTTGTTCATGTTCATATATATATTGGAAAATATTATTACCAGTTGGGAAGGTATGAACAAGGCTAGACACAGTCAGCAAATAGTTTCCATGATTCTGCTTAGATTTTGAAAAGGCATATGCCAAGATCAAATGGTCATTTGTGATTGAAATATTGGAGGCCTTAGGGTTTCTTCAAAAAAAATTATGAATGGTTTAATATCCTCTTCATGGACTCCTCCACACAATTTGATGTTAATGGGGACCTAATAGAGCCCATCATTTTTTAAAGGTCTATCTGTCTAGGTTGTCCTAGGTCTCTCGCCCCTTTTGTTTTAGTTGTTGATGCTCTTCACAATGTTTTGAGAGCCAAGCTTATTTGACCCCAGTATTTAGTATATGTCTCCCGAATAAGGAACAACTTGAATTCCCTATTTACAAATGACACAACTAGCCTTGGTTTTTTGAAATGAATGAGGAAAATTTTAACAATGTAATGAACAAACTAGATATCTTTTACATGGCCTCTCATGCTAAGGTGTCTAGTTGCAAATCCATAATTTTTAATTGGGAAAAGGATGCCCCGAAGTGGATAAAACAAAAGAATTTGAAATGGGATGGACCTATGAAGGTAGTTAAGTATCTTGGGATCTCGTTTGCTATTTCTCCCTCCTTAAAATAGATGTGGAAACAAATCTTTGAGAAGATTGAAAAAAAGCATTGTAAATGGAAAGCTTTCCTTATTTCCTTGGTTGGAAGGATTTAGATAGTTCAAAAGTTGATTTCTTCCCACTCAATATATTTTTCTTCCACCTAGCTATTTGCTAATTGTCATTTTGAGAAATTGCAAAAGATGTTGAGAGACTTTCTCTAGTTAGATGGTAAAGAGAACAAAAACAAGCATGCAGTAAATTGGGGATGGTATTGTATCCTGAAGAACTAGAGGGGTTTGGGCGTTAAAGACTTTAGGAAAAATGGCATTTCTCTAGCTGTTAAATGGATTATTAAGGCTTGTGAAGGTCTAGAGACATGGAAATTGTTAATAAGAAAAAAATTGGCACTATCATACCAAAAAAATGGAAAAACCACCATCTTGCTTGGTAATGTAGAGATGAAGGTTTTTGGCTATGTATTTTTTATCAGTATTTGGAAGGCATGAAGGAAAACTGAGCATTTTATTAGAGGTGGTAACACATTCTTAGAAATCGCCAAGTCCTGCATCGAGTATAGATCTATATGGTGGAACTTGGAGTTGAACAATAAGTCATTGGCCCTCACTCAAATGTGTTCTGCAAAGTCTTGGAATTAAAAAGGAGTGTTAGTTTTTAACAACATTGTTGAGAATGAAAGAATAAAGAGTTGGGAGAAATTACAGGTTGAATTCAATATCCCCAACTTCCATAAAATAACATATTCGGTTATGAGGAATGCATTCAAAAAATGTTAATTTCCTATCCCTGTGTCCAATATAGCCAACACCATTACTTGCTATGATGGTTCTAAATTTAATAACACCACTGTTAGTAGACTATATATGATTTTATCTAGTATGAGGGGGGTTCTTTCCTAGTTGAAAAAATGTTGGAACACTGAATGGCCTAAGTCAACTAGGGAAAAAAGACTTGCTCACATCTGGGAAAAGTCAAGTGAACCCAAAAAGCGTATTTTAGATAGTTGTTCCTTTTGAAAAAGCTTGCTATAAATGTTGAATTATAGTCAATTGGTATTTAGCCTAATTATTATTCCTTGTGCGAAAAGTGTTGGCTTTGGCATATTTTTTCATTTATGTCAAAGGTTGATGACTATCACCACTTGATGAAGTTTGATGATAAAATGATGTTGATAGTAGGTTGCTTAGTCAAAAATAGTGATATTCATAAAACACCATGATTTGATTATTTGCACAAGCACCATAAGGTATAATGAAGTTCATATTATTGAAATGGACAAAAGTGATGGTGTTTATATTATTAAAGCATAATATGTGGAAAGGGAACATTATAATGTTTTCATTGCAAAGGTAGTCTCGAAGGTTTCATTGCATTGGCATAAGCAATAATAAAGTTCTTTAGTTTCGAATGAGGCCTATTTGTTAAAGTTGACAAATGTTTTGTCATGGGCATATTATTGCATACACATTATAGTATTTTGTTTGACATTGGAAAGGACACTTGGTCGGGTAGATTATTGCACATATTATAATGTTTCACTTATTATTGTAAGGAAGGTTCTAGAGCTCATTTGTGTGGGCACATGTTAATGTTTATCATTGCACCTAGTGGTGTGCTAGGGCACGAAGGATTTGATAGTTGGAGTTAGGGTTTGAAGACATCTTGGTAGTTTGATGTGACAAAGCTCGAGGATGTGGCATCAATAGGTTTATCACTATCGGTTCACAATTTATCAACTTCTCTTTCGGTAATGTCAAACCTAAGTCAAAATGTTTGAAGTTCTACAAGAACAAGATACTTGGAATTTATTTCTCATTCTTGTTTAGGGTTTACACAAATGTATTGTTAAAACTTGTCATTCATAGTTGTCGGGGTTTTATGCTTTGTGACAGTCGACTATGGTTGTGTGTATCTCGACCTGTCTTTCTTATATTGTTGTCTATATTGTTCCAAAAGTTTTGAAGGGTTTTGCAAACTATAGTTCAAAGGTTTAGTGGGTCATTGATATGTTTCATATATTGACCTAGCAAAGATGAAAGTGTGTCTTGCAAAGGATTTGATCTTCGGTGATAGGCATATTTATGGTGGTTACAACCTTTCAGTGATGCTTTCAGTTATGAGAAGATTTACAATATATACATTGTTCCTAGGCAGTTTTGTTTGGTTGGTTGATTATCATGCAGATATCACATAGCCATGTTATATGAATTACATTTATTGTTATAATCATGTCGTAAGAATTTGATGAGGAAGTTTGTAATGATTAGTAAGAAGGCACTTTATGTGCAGATTGTAATTGTTTATACATTCAGATTCTTGAGTCTCAAATGAAAATTAGAAAATCAAGAAACACTTTGTATTGAAGTAGAGATTATACTATCTTTTTGCTTTTTGAATCATTTTGATGTGAAAATTTTTTGCTAGTGAGGCATTTTGTGTAGCCAATGAGGCTTTTCCAATGAGGCATTTTGTGCAGCCAGTGAGGTTTTTCCAGTGAGGAACAAAAAACAACCAGTGAGGCTTTGTAATTAGTGGGATTTTATTAAGCTAGTGAGGAATTTTCCTGAGTGGTTTTATATCCCTATGATGGTCTTTTGTGCTCATGAAAAATACTTTGTTATGATTCTTTTGTGGTCCATGTGATACTTATGTTTCATACAATTTGGTCTTGTTGCTTTCTTTATCTACCTTGCAACATTTGAGTTTTCATGTTGTTTAAGGATATGCTATTGGCTATCACATTTGGTTACATTTTTGAAATTGAACATTCAATGATTACAAAGAGATTGTGTGTTTTGAAAAACTATTGAGTTGTAGTTGATTATTGAAACACTAATTCAACCCCCCTTCTCAGTGTTTCATGTACTCCAACAAAAAGATTGAGATTTTTGAACATTATTTTTTGAATGTCAAATTGTAGCCTCTGTTTGGGTTATGTTTTTGGGAAATAAGATTGGTTGGGTCTACAAAGATGGCTTTTCATGGTCTAAAATTCTTTCTAGTTATATGAATTATTTTTCTATTGAGCTTAATGTTTTTTGGCTGACTCTTACTAATGAGATTTTGTGGTTTATTTGGAAGAAGAGAAACGAAGAGGTCTTCCAAGGAAAAAGGAGCCTTATTGAGTTTTGTAGAGAACTCACCTTTTCTCACATTGTTTTGTAGGTATCTATGATTATGGAGATACTGAGAGACAAGTTTATGATATTGCTTAAAGAAGGTTTGACTGTGGTGTACAAAACATAGATAAAAAATGCATGTTTCTTCCCTCAAGGAAGGAATAACTTAAACAAGGAAGAGCTGGAAATTCCAACTAACTACATAAAAAAGCACAAGATACAGATGCCTACCCAAAAGGAAAAGACTATTCCTATAGCAAGAAACTATAGACATCAACCGATGGTAAAAGATATTGATTCTAAGGATGAGGCTATTCCACTAGTGGGCACGTATGAAAGTGATAAGTGTGAAAACAACAACAATGTTAGATGTTGTTGGGTCTAGTCTACTTAGTAAGCTAGTAAATATCTTTTTTGGTTCATAACTGATCTTGTCAAAGCTAAGTTGCCGAATCAAAATTAGAATTAAAATTGTGAGTATGGTACATCAGTAAGGCAAAAAAAATTGGAGGGTTGGGTACGTTCGTACAAAAAATATATAAAAATCATAAATATATTAATTGTATATTAAAAATTAAATACATGCATTGTAAATTAAAAATAAATATATTTATATTTAATTATGTTGTCTAAATATACAATTTTTTATTTTTATATTATGTTTTATTTTTTATTTTGTTATATAATTATTAATATATAGTTTAATGAATAATATAATAATATAATATATGATAGTTTAAATTTTTAAAATTATTTTATAATATTAATTATTAATTTATTTTAAATTATATATTTAATATATAACAAATATAAATGAAACTTTTGTCATGTTTGCTCTCATTCCCATTACAGTATTTGATTAATAGCTTTTGATAAATTAAAATAACTAGCAATCGCACCTTGCTGCGCAATGGGTAAGCTGAAGAGGTGTGGAAGGTCAATTAGGGAAAATGTTTCTCTATTTTTTTCATACATTTGTGTAGTACATGAGTTCAATTGGTATGCCATTTAAAAAATAATGTTTGTGCAAAAAAGGTTTCAATTGAGAAATGATGTTTACATCCACTTATAGGGATCAAAACACGACTGAAACAAAACCTATAAATCAAGAAGATAATAGGTGCGTGTTATGTTTGCAATAGGGAGAGAGGGAGATATATGGATAGAAAGAGGGAGAAATAAAGGGGGGAAGAATGAAATAGAAAGTGGGGCCCAGTAAGGAGATATAGATAGAGAGGAAGATAGAGATAGAGATGGAGATATGGAGATGATAGTGAGAGATACAAAAAGAGAGGTGAGAGGGATATATAGAGATAAAAGAGATAAATATATAGAGAGGGAGAGAGAGGGAGAGATAGAAAGATAAAGATAGAGATAGGAAGTGATATATATAGAGAGTTAGAGAGAGAGAGAGATATAGGGGTAGAGAGATGGATAAATAATGAGATAGAGATAGAAGGAGAGATGGAAAAATAAATATGGAGAGAAAGATAGAGATGCAAAGAGATATAGATATAGAGGTCTAGGAAGAGAGACATGGAGAGAGATAGGGAGAGAGGTGGATGAATAGAGAGAGGGAGACATGTCTAGAGATAGAGGGGGAGAGAGGAAGATAGAGGTAGAGATGAAGATAGAGTGAGAGAGGAAGGAGACAAATAGATAGATATAGAGAGGTAGAGGTAGAGATAAAGATAAAGAGAGATAGGGAGATAGAGAGAGATAGAGGAAGAGGGAGAGGGAGGGATAAAGAGATATAGATGGTGATATAGAGTGATAGATAGATATGAGGAGATGTAGAGAGGGGGAGATGGAGAGAGATGGAGAGACAAACAACTAGAGAGAAGTAGAGAGAAAAATAGAGATGGAGAGAGGGAGAGAGAAATATGGGAGATAGAGAAGGAGAGAGAAAGAGGGAGAGATAGAGATATATGAGAAGATAAAGAGAGAGAAAGATAAATGGAAAGACAAATGAAGAGAGAGGTAGAGATAGAGAGATAGATATGAGATAGGGAGAGAGAGATGGGTACAAATAGAGAGAGATGGAGATAGAGAGGTAGGGAGAGAAAGAGAGAGAGATCGGTAGAGGGGAGAGAGAAGAGGGGGAGAGATAGGTAGAGAAGGAAAAGAGAGAAGAGGGGGGAGAGATGGAGAGAGGGAGAGGGAGGGAGAGAAAAATAGAGAGGAGAGAGAAGTAGAGAGATAGAAAAATGAAGCAATAGGGAGAGAGGGAGAGAGGGAAAGATATGGATAGAAATAAGGAGAGATAAATAGATAGTTATGTATAGAGAGAGAGTAAGAGAGATGGTGTGAATAAAAGAGAGAGAGAGAGAGAGAGAGAGAGAGAGAGAGAGAGAGAGAGAGAGAGAGAGAGAGAGAGAGAGAGATAGATAATGAGATATAGATAGAGAGGGACGATGGGAAGATAGAGATAGAGGGGCCTACAAGAGTGAGAGATAAAGGAGGTGATATATAGATAAGTAATAGAGAGAGGGAGAGGGGGAGAGAGATAGAGAGGGGGGAGAGATAGAGATAGAGATAGAGATAAGGGGATAAACATAGAGTGAGTGTGAGAGAGAGATATGGAGATAGAAATAGAGGTTTTAAAGGTGAATTATCATATACTTAATCAAATGGAATGCTACCCTGAGCATAAATCCTCAAGGACACATGTTATCCTTGGATTGTTGGCATGAAACATGACTAATCAAAAGTTATTTTCTCTCTCTTGCTTTCATTTTCTTACTCTATAAATTTTAATTTAGATTTTATGTTTGAAATTAATTTTATTATATAAATTAAAATAAAACTTCTAAATATAATTATTCTAAAATAATCAAAATTTAATAAGACAAATAATTATAATTAAATTAACTCTAATAACTTTTAGTTATTATTTGTAATTTCATTAAAAAACACAAATAATTAAAATAAATTTCAAACTTAAATCTAGATTAAAAATTAAGACATTTCAAACTTGATAAAAGCTAAAATACTTTAACTAATGTTATTGATTAGAGGTAAAAGTAGGTTTTGATGGGGCCCAGAACCCAGTACAAAGGAAAGAAAGCTGCAAATAAGATAAACCATTAGCCAAGTAGCAACACCACAATGACCACTAGAAGACAAACATGACTACACATGATACACCAAACAAACAAGCAAGGGCTTGAAACCCCTATTACAACCTGGTTTTAACTGGGACTAGAACCCTTAAAGATACAAAGAAACTAACTACATTTTCCAGGCATTAGCATACCATCTGCTCATGGAAGACACCATAGAGTTAAGAAAGATAATCAGATTAATGGAGTAGGACACCATCAATCCTCTAAACAACTCTGCCTGCTGGGACACAGAGAGAAGCTTAGAATACCACCCAGCCTGTAATAAAACATGAAAATCCAAAGAGCCCAAATCACCATGGATAAATCCATTAGCAACATCTCCTTCGAAACGCTCTGTAAACAGGTAACCAACTCTAAAACCACCTCTAAAGGTATGAGCTCCCCTCTATAGGAGAGGATGCTACAAGCAACAAGACCACTGCAACCAGAAATCACCAACATCCCCCACCTCCACCTCCATAGGAGAACTTCCCACCTCAATAAGAACAGCTGAGGGAGGTCCACTCCATAGGACCAGAGGAGAAAGCTACCACAGTAGTCGAGCACACAACTATAGCATCCTTTGGTAAACATTGCACTAGAAATAAACTATGGACAAGAAGAAGAGTCTCAAATAAATACCATAGGACCACCTTAACAACATTCACATGAGAACTCATCTGGGTTTCCATAGAAACAAATCCAACTACAAGCCAATTGCTCACCCACTTTTGAGCCTTCACAAAAGGCCAAAACAACTGAGCTAGCACAATACAAACATGAAGCAACTCAGTGCAAGAGAAGACCACGAATCCTAGCATTAGCCACACAACAACAAACAAAACCATAGGCCAAAAGACCACCAAAGGAAGAGTCCCAGTCTCAAAATGAGCGAGAACACCCAACTGCCACAAGGAAGAGGGGAACCTAGACAGGATGAAGATCAGGAGAAAAACTAGCAAGAAAGAACACCAAGCAACCCTAACATGCCCATCAAATCCAGAGATAAGTCAAAACTCCCAACAACCAACCAGAGGGACACACCACCACTCCTCAGAGAGGGGACATGAACCCGAAACATTCCAAGAACACAAACCCCCAAAACAGATCTCCCAAACAAGCGACAGGTAGAAGCGAAGGAAAACCAAGAAGAAGCCAAAAATAGAACAGACAAGCAAGAAAAACCACCAAGCCTTCCTATTACGCCGAATAGGAACAAAAAGAGGCCCATTCTACAACTTGGCTTCCTTAGAGAAACCCACACTCACCCATAACATAACAATCAACCAGACCATAGGGGAACCCATCACACTCCAGCAGACCCAATAGTGGAGTTCGGCTAAGAGTAGAAGCTCGATAGCAAACTAAGGAAAAAAACCCCAACACAAAAAGAACTTCATCCAACTCTAGGGGATAAGCTCCATTTTCTGAAAAACCCAACGAGAAAGCTCCAAAAGAGCCAAAGTTGAACAAAGAGGCCTAGACACACCATATAAGGGCAGCCAAAAAGCCCCACACAATAAGAGAAAATGCCTCATCAAACATCAGCGAGGCTAAAAGCTCCAAAGCCTGAGGACCCACCATAAAAAACTGAAGGTCCAACCAACACGCACAACCACATCCCGAGCTGTAGAGAGGAACGCAACACACACAAAAATCCCATGGCCCAGCATAGGAAGAAGGCCTACGCTGCCATGAGGAACACCCAACCCCATCCCCCTCATCCACTTCATCTCCATCTTCTGCATCACTCCCAGCCTCAAAATTCAAACCAACGTAAATATATTTTTTGAATATTATATTATTTAAAATTTGATAATAAAATTAACTTTAAATTTAATTTTAATTTTAACTTTATGTATTTATTCATTAATAAATTGTAAATATAAATATAAACCTTTAAAATAATAATTATTTCTTTAAAAATCATCTAAAACCTTTTCAACAATTATCTTTCACTAAAATATAATCTTTTAATATTAAAAAAAAAATCATTTATTCCTCACAGTTTTGAAATTCGATGCGTGGAAAGCAAGATAGAATTAATACAATTAAATTAAAGATCAATGGAGCCCAAAACTTGGGCATGCATATGTGTGATAATCACAAACAGAATTGTTTTTGGTTACTTCTCTGCAAGAATGTGTGCGATGCTCGAAAATGGCGAGTGGAAAATAGCACAGAATGTCAAATGGAAAAATAAAATAGAAACAATAAAACTGGTAACAAAATATCAACGACTCAAGATGTTCCTATCGTCTTGCACATCTTTCCATAAATCTAAAATGTTGATTTTGAAAATCAGCTGGGTTTTCTCAAATAGGAAATGCCTTTAGCGTAAATATAAACAAAATGCGATGAAACAATTTTCATCTTAGTCGAAGTGTATTTATCTATTCCGCTATATTTTATACCAGCGCAACTTGTCTCTAGAATTTACCTTATGTGGGTAACCATCTCTTTAGTCATGAGATGATGGCATGACAAACTGGATTTTTATTATTTTTCAATTCATAATTTTCGTCTGAATCAAAACAAGGTTTTTATTCTTTGTAGATTGAGGTTACGTTTAAGGTTTTTAATTTTTGGGAGTAAAGTATATTGTTTAGGGATTTTTCAAGGTCGATAAGTTTGCAAAATTTAGGGATGGAAATTTCAAACCCAGACCGAATCTACATCAATTCTGAGATGTTTTGTACTTGGAATTAGCCTAATTTTTTAGCAATTTGGTAACATAGTGTCAAAGGTTCAAATTTGAAGCTCCAACTCACTATATTGTACAGAAAAAACTCTACTTTTGTACACGATAAATTTAATATATATATAAAATAATCATCTAGTAATAAATTCTTGTTTCTAAGTAACCCCATCTAATGCATAACTAAGAGGACCCTAAATTCCAAAACAATGGTCAATATCTAATTCAATTTTCAACCTGGAATGCCATTTCTATTAATACAATTGATAAGAGAAGATACCTATATCACTAAAGGTATTCCAATTAAGTTTGTTCATGCTTATACCAATTTTGATAGCCTCAATCACTTTCTTGCCAGATAGTATGATTATTTTTGCATCCCAACATCACAATTTTGTTTTTTTGTTCATGCACTGCATGCCAATAGTGATTTAGAAAACCTTATACCATCGTGTTTGGTACTGTAGTTTTAGGATAGAAAATAAGTTTTTTTTTAAATACAAGGGTCTCAAAACTATAGATATGTGAACACTGATATATCTTTTCGTTCATTAAGAAATTTCTAGGGATACCCGAGGACATGTCCCCTATCTGAAATGAGTTGTCCCTATCCCTGGGACATCTTGGGGCAAGGGGACAACTGGGGGATAGTCCCCCCACGTTCCCTTTTTTTGAAAATTTGCAGGAAACAAATTAGAAAACGAGGGAATAGGTGGGAGAAAAAAAGGGGACGATTGACCGTCCTGGCCCCTAGGCTTCAACAACATTTAAAAAAAAACACATTTTAATAAAAAATCCTTTAATGTGTGGCCTATGCGAACCCCCACCTTCCATGTTTCCCTTTGACTAAAAGACTCACCATTTTAGTCATTGTTACATTTGTATGTGAAGCCAAAAAAGGAGCAGTTGTAGGGTTTATGAAGGCAACCATTGCAAGAGGAGGAATAGTGGGGTAAAGAAGGAGAAGAGGTTGAATCTAGAGCAAGTAGAACTACAAATCCATCAAAGAGGTATGTATTTTCCTTACTTTTTTTCAATTTTTTTGCAAATTTTCGAGCATAAAATGTCTGATTTGTTTTTTTTTTTTGCATTTTTCAGTTTAAAATTGCATTCAAAATTTAAAAAAACATGAGCAGTAGTGGGAGTGAGAGTGAAAGTGAGAATGAAGTGCAACTACTTGATAGAAATAGAAGAGAAAGTGGTGAGGGTGGTCATGGAAAGTAACCAAAACCATTTAAATGCCCTTCAACAATCATGGAACTGTATGCAAAGGGCCCTTTGAACAAAAAAAATAAAAAATCCTCCAATACATTACACTTGTGGGCCAAAGGCAAAAAAATTCATGGGGGAGTAGGGTTTGGAATTGTCATGTTTTCCATAAAGATTTTAGGGGTAGCTACATAAGGGTAAGGTCTCATTTTTTCAGTGAGGTGGGCCATGAAGTTAGAATATGTCCCGATTTAAAAGAACATGAAGCAACAGAGTGCCAAAGATTGCAAATGGAGATGGATGGGGTTCAAGGTGGGACAAATTCTTTTCCAAGTGTGCAATCATCTATGCCTATGCCTTCCACGATTGGTAGTAGTGAAGTTTCCAGAAGAGGAAAGAGGAAGATGAGTGGTAGTGGGAAGGGAGGTTTAGTTGAGTCTATGTTTAATAACCAAGCATGAGAAGCCACATAATCTTCCATTGCCAAATTCCTTTTTGCCCATGTCATTCCATTTCATGTGGCCCATTCCTCTTATTTCAACAAGTGGTTAAATATATAGCCAATATTAGCCCTTCATTCATGCCCCTTGGAGATCATAAGCTACACACTACCCTCCTAGGAAAAGAGTACTTCAAAGTTAATGTGCTAATGGAGGATATGAGGTGAATGTGGATGAGGACAGGTTGCTCTATAGTGATGGATTGGTGGATTGATGTTAGACATCAACCACTCATCAATATCATAGTCACATGCCCTACTAGTTCTTATTTTCTTAGAGCCATAGATTGTTCAAGGAAACGTAAGAATGTAGACTTCCAGTATTCCATTTTGAGAGATGCCAAAGAGGAGATTGGGAGTGCTAATGTGGTAAGGTGATCACCGATTCAACACGTGTGTGCAAATTGGTTGGTTTGATAGTGGAGGGTGCTTATAGGAACATCTTTTGGACCCCATATTGTGTTCATGCATTGAACAATGTATTGAAAGACATAGGGAAGTTAGATTGGGTGAAGCAAGTGGTGGCAGAAGCTAGAGAGATTCAAATGTTCATTTGCAATCACCATACCTCAGTTGCTCTCTTGAGGTCATTTTCAAAGGAGTTTCTCAAACCTGTTGATACAAGGTATGCCACTTCATTTTGTTTCACTTCTAGGTTTTGAAACTTCAAATATTTCAATTTGTATTCTAAATTTGAATTTTCAAGTACATTGAGCCTTATATTGCTTTGTCCTTTAAATAATGAATATAGATATGCCACATACTTCATCTTTTTGGAGAGGATGCTTGAGGTGCATGAGCCTCTACAATTGATGATGGTGAAATCAGAGTGGACTAGATGGCCTAATTTAAATTCTACTCAAGTAAAATCCATCAAACAAAAGATCCTTGATGACGATTGGTCATCTAATGTGAGGTAAGACATTGCTGATTTTATTAAAAATTAAATATTAGATTATTGATTTGATATTAAATTTCTGATTTTAATATTTTAATTTTATTGTCCAATGTTCCAACTTTTGAAGTTTCTAACATGTCAATTAACTTGTCAATTAATTCTTTTGAACTTTTTGTTTGCATTTTGCAGATATATTTGCTCCTTCATATCACCTATTGTAGATGTCATTCGGTATGATGATACAAAATCTCCTAGTCTTGGAGAGATATATGAGACATTTGACAATATGCTTGGGAAGATAAAGCAAAAAAATTTGGAAAAGGATCCCACTTTGAGTTTATATGTGACACACATTAGGTCCATTGTGATGTGGAGGTAGAGCACAATAGACACCTTGCTTCATATACCCACCTTTGCTCTAAATCCAAAATGGTATGCACCAAGGGATGGTAGGGTGCCTCCATGCGATGACCCAAAGGTTTTAGATGGATTCACACATGCCACTGATAAGATGTATTCAATGGAGTAGGCTTCAATACTTTTCTCATAGTTCCTTGACTTGGCAAATATTTGTGGCCCAAATTTGAGTAAACCATAGGTAAAGTTGGATAGAGCTATATTAGCTCAAACAAACCCTATTGGATGGTGAACATGGCATGGGAGAGATACACCACAGTTGAAGACACTTTCCACTGGCATTCTTGTGCAAGTTGCTAGTTCCTCTACTGTAGAGAGGAATTGGTCCACATATAGATTTATCCATGCCCTCACGAGGAATATACTTACCTCTAGATGAGCAGAGAAGATAGTGGCCATGCATAGTACTCTTCGGCTTCGGCTTTAGGATCATCAAACTTTAGAGTATCAAAAAAATCCTGCTCTACATTGGGATATTGATTCCGAAGACATGGCCCAGGTTGATGAGGAGGAGACACTAGAGGGATTGGTTGGGATTCCATTGGTTGAGGCTGAGGTGGACCATCGTAGTGGTAGTGACTCAGAGGATGACTCTGATTTTGATGTGGTTATGGGAGATGCAAATTAGGTACAACAGTGCACTTTGTTTTTTGTATTTTGATTTTCATATCATGATTCATAATGTAAAATTTTAAACTTCAAAACTATATGGCAGCAATCTAGCCTTTGGGAATTTTGATATAAGTTTATAAATTATAACTTGGAGGTTGTATCATGTATGTTAGTTCTGAATTTTGAATGTGTATTGACTATTGACAAAGAATGTTGAACATAAATGTTATATGTTAAGGTTATATAATATATATTATGCATGCTTTATCCATGTTTTAATATAAATATTTTAAATTTCCCTATATATTTTAATTTTTTCCTATATTTTATATAGTCGTCCCCTTGTTGTCCCCAAATTGGCCTAAAAATTGGAATCTTGGGGACTCGTTCTGCCGTCCCCATCTCGGAAAATTGGGGTAACACTGGAAATTTTTGATGTCCTCCCTTGAAAACAAACTAGAAGAGTAGACTTCTTTTTCTTTTCTTTTCTTTGATACATAAATTCGGGATTTAATCATGCCTAGCCAGTGAGGTTGCAAACAAGGGTCCTCATCCCTGTACTTTGAAACACATAATCCACCAAGGACCCACTTGAAACACATGTAAGCAACCCAATGGCCACTTCAAGACTTGAACTTGGTACGTAGATATCTAAACAGGAAATAGACATATCATGTGCCCATGTGCCTAGAAGACCAAGCTTTAGTGAGTATGTCAAAGAAGCAAAAATGATGCTCAAATTGTAACACAAGGAATAGCCACAACTATAGAAAATCAAGTCTCATGCATCCCATCAAATTTTGAAACATGTAATGCAAAGAGTAGACACAACTACAGGCGATTAAGACCAACCAAACCAACAAAATGAGATCATAATGTGCAGTAGACTCATTTATTTCTTTCCCTATGTGAAGGGCTCAATCAACATATAACAATGTAGGTCAATTGCACTATCCTTTCCTTCTCCATGGGTAACCTACATGAATATATAAAATTATAAATACAAATCAAAAGAACAATTGTAGACAAAAATTTGCATCTTATGCTTATTGTTGATTATGAATGAAACTGTCAGACTTTTCTATGATCTAAATTATCCTTTCTTTTAAGAACTTGTTGTCCTCTAATAACAAACATAACAAGTCTTCTTCTGATCCTTTTACTAGGAAAAAGAAGAAACTCATAATTTTCTGAAATAATAAACAAAATAATTTAATACAAAGGTATTTACCAAAATATTAGTACCTTCATTTATAAAACTGAAAACATATATATAAACTATTACAGATGCTGTAAGATGTTACTCTTAACCACTAAAAAATACTACATGGGAAGAAAAATTGACAAAAGATAGATGTGTTAATCCATAGTCACATTCTTTAATATGGTATCGTAAAGGTAAAAATGGAATTCAATTACATGGATTTAAAATGGGAAAAACTCATGGTAACCAAAACACAATGCATTGTTTATTAAAATAGGGGGAAATAAACTAGTGCATATACATAACAATTAACATTTTACAACATAAAATAAGAATGCTTATTTAAAAAATTCTATTTTGCTTTAACCTAAGAGGATTTGTGTATAAAATAGTAAAACAAATAGTTTTCCTTAAAATAGTAACTTGTTCATTAATATATGAGACAAATTGCGAATAATGGTAAAAAGAGCAACAAAAAAAAAGAAGTAAAAAAGATGTGAATGACCAAAGTGTCATTAAGAGACATAGAGGTTGTAAAGAGCAACTTAGGTGTTTGTGATAGTGAGATAAGATCTTAGGATCCTTCCTTCAACATTATAGGTCAAGTTGATTGTAGAAATGAAAACATGTTTGTTGTGAGAATAGTTAGGAGCTTAGAAATCTTTTTGACACAATGGATTTTGGAATAAAAGAGGAAAGGGAGATGCAAGAATCTAGATAGAAGAATTGCAAGATTTGAGTTTTAAATGTCAATGTGGAGGAAGACTTAGGCATTCCTCGCATTAATATCCTGAATTTTTTTTTGTGATTGCAAAGTTTAATGAGATTTGGCCTTCAATGGAAAGAATTAAGGCTTGGATCAATTTGAAATGGTCAAATTTCCCCACCCCTGCAGTTAGTTTCTTAGCCCTTGGGTTTATTTAGATTATTTTTTAGTTAGAAATGGGTTGAAATAATATTCTTAAGGAGGCCTTTGGTTCATAGGGAACTCAAGAGTCAAGACATCAAGGCTTGGACACTTAGCTTACATTTGGTTAAGGAGCTGGTCAAGGATGCACCATTATCAATTTGCATGTGTACACTACCACAAGAGTTATGAGAAGGAGGTTTTACGAAAATAGGGGATTCATTGGGGCAATTTATCTTTGATCCCACAAAGCTGGTTTACAATTTCTAGGAGGAATTGATTTTTGCTAAAATCACATATTTTTAGAAAATATAATGATTTAAGCCTTAAAAGGTTCAATTTAAAGAATTC
Source organism: Sequoia sempervirens (assembly GCA_007258455.2). Classification (NCBI taxonomy): domain Eukaryota; kingdom Viridiplantae; phylum Streptophyta; class Pinopsida; order Cupressales; family Cupressaceae; genus Sequoia; species Sequoia sempervirens. The sequence continues at coordinate 27,713,664 of VDFB02000010.1, read as the reverse complement.
CAATTGAAGAGGGTTTGATCAAACTACCTTAAATCAAATCCCCTTGGATAGAACCCCGCTAGTTTTAAACCATACCTATAACAGAGTCTCCTTTACACCTATCAAAATGCTGATAAAAAACCACTTTTGATTTAAATTTTGGTGGATCAAATGAATTCATTTAAAATTAATTTTTTTGCAAGTATGTAGTCCTTATTATAAGCTTCCCAAAAAGTATGATTTTAAATAAATTTAATTTAATTATTATATTTATTTTTTATTTCTCGTGAATGTAGGTTTTTCACCGAAAATCAAGCTCTCTGTTCTGCACATGTGGAAAAATAGCATATTATTAAAATATATATATATATATATATATATACCAGATATTGAAGTCCTTGATCCAAAAAATAAAAAGAAATTGAATTTCGATACACACAAAAAAATTTACGCGTTATACGGTTGTGCTATGTCTGAATTATAATTGGTTTGAATTTGAAACTTGATTAAAAAACAAATATTGAATAAAAAACCATCTAACCAAGTGGAAGCACTAGATATCAGAGTTACGAATCTAAATTCGAATGAATTATAATTTTATCCTTCATGGAAAAAATGTTATGTGTTATATGGTGAGCGTCACTTTTTAAAAATGTTGTTTTCTGAAAAAAAACTAGTTTTTGAGGGAGATGGAAAAAGAAGTGCAATTTGATTCCAAAAATTTTGAAAAAAATATATTTAGAATCTATAGACAAAATTTCATGAAACTCTAGTTTGCATCATCTTCAAATTCCTCACGATTTAGCTGCTATAGGTGCCCGAAAGTGAAGATTTAGTTAAAAAAAATTATTTTAGTGTCCAGTTTGGCCAAAAATTGTAAACCACTATTGTCAACGCTCACCCAAATCTCCTCAACCACAGAGGGAAGGTAAATGGCTACATATAATAGAATTTGTGTGAAAGTGGATTTGAGAAAACCTATTAAATAAGTCTATAATATTAAGTCTATTTTGTGAAAGTGGATTCAGAGTAGGATTGTCAATGTCTTCCTATTAGATGTTTTAGATGTTGGAAGGTTGGGCATATTTTCAAACATTGTAGCAAAGCTCTAGGCAAGAATTCAAAGAAATATTTATTGAACAATACAACAATGGGAGAGGGGGTGGTTGGTGATACATCCCCTCCAAGTTAAAAAATCAATATGCTCCCTTTTTAGCCTACTATAGGTCATAAATCAAAATTGATCTTTGTATTCCATTTAAAGGGGGATAATACCAAATTTAGAGAGGATATAACAAAGCTTGGAGAGATGACAAAAATTGGAGATGGCAAATAAGTTACTTTGGGAAGGGAGAGTGGGCTAGGAGACTTAAGGATTCCAATAGATAGTGATGAGGATACGGTTAGGGATACAACAGAAGAAAAGGAATCAAATGTGGACTAATGCATTATGACTAGAAGGGGAAAGAAAAATGTCAAAAATAAACATATTGGTCAGCTAATAGAAATAGCCAACAATAATTCTTGAGGGAGGAAAATTGAAGTTATGAAGATCATTAACAAGAATATTTGGAGGTTTGAGCCCCTAAGAAACATTTTTTCTTAAATGGTTGAATAAAATAGAGGTTTTTAATGTAATGATTTTACAAGAGATGAAGATGGAAGGAAAGATTTTCAAGAGATATTGAACTAGGTATGGAAAAAGGGTGAATGCTTAATGGTAGACGTTATAGGTACATCAAGACGGTTGGTTGCATTGTGGGATAGCACCAAGACAACAAGTAGGCTTATCTGTCATACTCTGAAAAATTGTATCAATGTTTTGGTGTACAAGGCTATATTTCTATGGTGGTGTCTAATGTTTACGAGCCAAACCTAGAAAAAAAATATGGGGCTAAATATTATCTCTAATGGATCTTCATCATTCAAGGAGTTTTGTCAAAATCTTATGGTGGTGGATGTGCTCCACCAGATTGGTTGGTTCAAATGGAGTAACAAGTGCACTAGGAACAATAGCGTTCTAAAAAGACTAGACAGATTTTTGGTCAATTCAAAATGGCTATTGGAACCCACCACTTTCTTGTCCAAGGTTATCCACTTTGGTGGTTTTGATCGTTCGCTTAAATACATAGTTATGCACCAAGATAAGAGGCCAACTAGTAGTCCTTTTTTAAAAACTCAAAACAACAGAATCAGAAATTTAAAATAGTAAGTGCAACCATTGAACAAGATGAACACCAAGATTACGTAAAAAATCCTTTTGGGTAAAAAACCACGACAAAATATTGCTTTTATTATCTTCAAAGGGCACCAACCTAGATTACATAAGTGAGCACCAACTCATTGAGAGCACCAACTCTCCCTTAAAGCACCAACTTCGTTTAGCTGAAGTGTAATGTCCCATTTTCTGTGAGCATCAGAGTTGGTAAGATTAGCCCTATCATTTGACCCTCGTAGGTTAGTGTTGTGGATTAGAGGGTCCAGTTTAGGCATTAATGAGCTCTTCAAGTGGTAGTTGACTGTGTTTTCCTCTCCAGATCGTTCGTATATTTTGAGGCTAAATTATCCAGGGGTTTCTGACTTCATTGGTATGTACTTACTATTTATAGTGAGTCAGTATGTTGATAGAATCCAACCTCAATATTTGTAGTAAAGCATGCAATTGGGTGGAGTGTGTAGTGGGTAAGCTGATGGTGAAGTCAGAATTAAAGAATGACATTTATTTATGGAGTTTTAATTATTTTTTTGTTAGTCCAGGGTATCCCTGCGACTCAGCCCAGCGACATAGGTTTCCCATTATGGGGCGAGACTAATACTTGGAGATGGACCAAGCCACCCATAAGCCAAGTCCATCGGTTGATTCTGGGCCTCAGAGTCGAACCTAAGACCAATGGGGAGCAAACCCACGGTCCAAGCCAACTCTGCTACCTGTCTAGGCTTATGGAGTTTTAATTATTATTAAAGTAAAACTTTAATAATAATTAATTAATTAAAAGTGCACATCATTAAAGTTATATGACTTTATTATAAAAGATTATTTAATATTATAAAGTCAAGTTATTAAAGTGCATATATTATTGACTTGAATTGACTTTATTATAAAGGGGCACTTAAAAGATATTTAAAAAGTAAAGTCATTATAACCTTGTATTGGGTGCCCACTTTGATGAAATGTTATAAAGGGCAAAGAAAATATATTTTAATGTTATTAAATGATTTTAAATCAGTAAGAGTTTCGAGGAGGAAAAGACCTTTATTGCTGGTAGGCGTCCATATTTGAGAGCTATCTATTGCTGATCATCATTTCCAGATTGTTGCTATAATGTCCAGACCTGCATTAAATGTGTCTACATTCCGGGTATGAATTCTATTGATTTTTCAAGCATTATGTAAAGAGCTATATTGAATATTTGTATTGGTAAACAATTCTACGTAAACTGAATCTAAAGAATATCTAAAGAAGCTACTACAACAGTTAGTTTGGTTGCAAAACTTATCAATACTCTTCTTAGTTTTGCATGTCTATATGTTATTGGCATTTTCCCTGGCACAAAACTCGCAATATCAAACATAAAACAAGAGACTTTGAAAACTGAAGTAAAAATATCCAGGCAGTTACCGGTTTGCAAGTGTTCACCAGGGAAGGGACATTTCATGAAGCACCAACTTCGTTCAACTGAAGCACCAACTTTAATCTGAGAACCAACTCAAATTCACCGAAAATTTTGTAACACTCCAACACTGATTTCACATACAATATGTTCTAACCTGAAACAACCCCTTGAACCTTTCTCTGCTTCTTAACATTCTTCAAAAATTTTATGAGTCCAAACTATATGGCTTGTTAAAATGCAGAATCAAACCTTTTCATAATGTAAATAGCACCTCAAATCAAAAAGTATACAAACACACGGCTTCCAACAACAAACTTCTCATATGCAAAACCTTACACACAGCAGTATTGGCAATGAAAGCTTAAAGTATCAAAGACTCAGCCCCCCAAAAAACCTGTTCTATGATTTCCAGAATAATTCACCATCATCATAAATTGTCACACACAAACGATACCGCATTGAGATCACTTTTCATTGAACAACACCTCCTTTTTGCGTGATGTCTCCACACACACCACTGCAGAATTTTAGTAGCACCAAAATACAGATAACAACTTCAGCACTGAGCATCCCTCTAGAAGGAAATTAAGAAAAAAGTTTTTAATGCAATAATGGTAAATTTGGTGTATACTCCCCAAGCACTACGATGAACACACACCATATATAGACAACAACATCAAGACACAACATGCATAACAGAATGAAGGCAAGAAGCTGAATGCAGATGTCAGAATCTACTGAAGACAAAATCATTTCTAGATTCAACACATACACCACAAAGACTTAGCCATTACTCCCATATTTTGAGCATGATGAAAGATTGTCTAATTTCTCTTAAAAACCACGACCTCTGCAATTATAACTGTCACACAAAAATGTATTCGATACAGAGATAAGGAATGACCGCTTGCATTTCCCACAAACCACGAGACACACTAGAGATAACACCCTGCATGAAGTCAACGTCTTTTTTTAAAATAAAGCCCGATGGAGAGTGTAACGGTGATGAAACTTCATAGTAAATGCAGTCCATTACCCATTACTCAGCCTCCACACAGACAGGTTCAAATTAACTTCAAAACAACTCCACACTATACAGTCCGCTTAAGAATAAATGGTAGTAATAGCACATCGAATGAATCAGCTAAAAATCAACCTTAATACCCATACCCGATATTCTTTTTATGATAAAAATAGTCTGAATCATCTTAAAGGCCACGACGCCAACCTTATGAGATTCGCAGAAAATTTTAAAGCACATCATAATGAAAGCCGCCTCAAACACCTTCAAGAATAATTTATGCAAATAGAAATATTAGCTATCAACTAATGCCAATAAGAGAGCTGACACATGCAATGAAAGAGTCATCGCTAAAATAGACGAGACAGGACAAGGCATAAATCGACCTTTTGAAAATTCAACTAGTGACATGACAATTTGATTTGGCAAGATATACTTACGAAGTAAGTAGGCAAGAAGCTCAAACAAAAAAATAGGTAGCTCAAGCAAGCAACCAAGTAGCTCAAGCAAACAACGAGGTAGCTCAAACACCTTGACATCAATGACAAAATACTCAACATTAAGTTGGAACTTTTTGGGTTTGAGCATCCAATTTTTGGAAATAACTTAAAGGGTGGTGAGGGCTAGAGATAAAATGTTGTAATAGATTTAGGAGAAACTTTCTGAGGTTAAAATAAGAGCTTGAGATTAAAATAAGATTGAGGTTGGGAAAATCTTCGCCAATTTTTATTTTCTAGAGGATGGATTCAAGGAGATTGTAGTAATTACTAAAGACATTAATATGATTTCCTTCTTTCTTTCTTTCCTTGCTTTAAAAAGGGTGAACATCTTTGTGGCTTACATGTAATCACACTCACTCAAGAAACATGGAAACAAACTTCTACCTTTAATTTCCTATAACCCTAAGATTAGAATGACTAAAATTTAGCTCTCATTGGGAACTCTCCCTCTACCACTTTCTTCCTTCTCTTTCAAAGAAGGAAGAAGCTTCAAAGAGAAAGAAGCTACTAGCACATACCCCAATGGACATGTTAATGCTAATAAATGATACATGAGTCAACAAAGAAGGAAAGGAATGCCTTCCACGTGTTAACCAAGATGAAGAATCATTTCAAGTCTCTAGATGACCTTTCAATTCTACCATTCTATCCTATATGGGATGTGTTCAACCACAATCAAACCTGCCAACTTTACACAATCCCATTATGACAAATTCAGCCATGGTCAAACCTTTCATGTGTAAACATTCTACCATTGTTTCCTCTATTTCTGCTTGAATTTGTCTTATTTTTGTCTCATTGCTTCGAGGATCTCTTACCCACCTTTCTATAAGTAACTGTCCAAAAAAATTCAATCATTGAAGGTTGTCTATGAGCACTTTCCTCATGCAATAGAACATTCTAAGTTGACTCTATCTCATGGTACTAGTCCCTTAAACCAATAGTCCATGACCCTTGTCGCATCTCCTTCATTTGGAGATAATAACTCTATTTCCTTAGAAAAAAAGAAGTGAGATTCTTGCATTGATGCAACATTAACTTAGTTATCCTTTCCATAACTCGTGTAAGACCTTCTAGTGTACCATTCTCCTAAGAAAAAACAAATCTCTCAAAAATTGGGCCCCAAATCTTGGTCTCACATGTCAATTCTCTTTATTATATTTTTTTATCAAGTTGAAGACCAAGTCTCTAAGCAGCAAATTGTGAAGATCTCTAAGTTGAGTTTCTCAAATATGGTGTGGAAGAGTTTATTTTCCCATTGCTCGCTTAATGAGCTCTTTACTTAGGATTTTCCTCATCTTGGTCACAACACATTATTTTTCTTGTTTCTATATCAAGATATGTCAACAAAAATTTAAACCACAATGTTGGAGGTGATGCTTTCAAACATGCATGGTAAATATAGAGCAAGGAGGAATGACAACCTCAAGAGATTTCAAAAGTATAAATCACATTTTTGATCTTCATGTTATCATTTAGATGGCTCTTCAACAGTCTTGTAAACCCTTTTATTAATTACTTTGTACACTTTAGAGAGGCCTTTTATTTCATACAATGTAATTGTTGTTTAAGAGGTCAATAGGTCAACTTATTTCAGTTCCTAAGGTCTCTAAAATATCTCTCCTATACACATAACTCTGTTCTTTTATCAACAACAGTGTATTAAACCTATGAACACTAATTATAATTCAGACAATTAACTTCAATTCTCCTTGTGCCTCTATGGGCGTATACGTATGTTAAATAGACTAGAATTATCATGATCAAAATCTCAGAAGCCTTTGGCACTAACTGTAAGAGGAACATAATTTTTTCTTGTGCCTTTTCTATCATTTCTGATGCAGGATAAAACTGCCAATTTTCAATAGTAACGAAACCACTGCCTATCTGAAACTGGCAGTTTTGCACAAAATTCTAAAATACTTCATTTCTCTCCAAATTTCTAACTTCTAATGCCTAAAACCAGCTTCATGTGTCTTCTCAGGTATGTTTCCCTACTCCAATGAAGTCAACTGATGATTTTACCAATCAACTTGTTACTGAACATGTTGAATATGCTTAATGAACTTGGCAGAATTGTCAAGTTCCTTTATAGATGAAGGAATTGCTATTGGAATAGGTAGCATAGGATAAGCTACATCAACGGATGCAAAAGGTTGGAAACATAACAAGACTTGAAAAATACTTGTGCTAAGTAGAGCTGAATAGCTTTGCTAAATCTATGTTGAATGAAAGAGAGACTTTCATTCCACATGGAATGCTTTCTAGATTATATATTCCTAAATTATCATCCTATTTACCACTTCTTTTTGTCTGTTAGTTTGATGATGGAATGTGGTGGACTTTGATTGTTTCATGTTTACCACTGACCAAAGTTCTTTCTAGAAATTAAACAAAATATTACAATTGCCATCATAGTAAAATGAACCCATACATACTGAGAGTATAGAGTTGTTCTTGGAATTGAGATTGATTTCTTACAACATAAAAGAATTGCCATCTTTGAAAATCTATCAACTAATACATAAATACAATCGTTACCACACTTAGTAGTAAGTAAAACCTTGAAGGAAATCAATGACATATTCCCAAGATTTGTCTATTATCAACAAGAAGTACACAATCCATGTTTCTTATTTGTCAGCTTGGTCAAGCAAGCTGCTATAAAGGATCTGATGTATTTTGCAACATTGGATCTCAGATGTGGCTAAAATAAACACTTTTCAAAATTGCAAGTGTCTTTTCAACTCAAAAATGACTTGCAAATGTGCTCAGGAAGCCTCAATTATTAATTTTTGGCAGTCAGCCTCATGCGATATACATGTCCAAAATGATATGAAGCTTTATCCTACACAGTAATTAGCAATTGTCTTGGCCCCTATACAAAGCCTAGATGGAACTTGTACAACTTTGGCCAAGTGTTAGTTTTGTCCACATGTATGGAGATCATAGAGTAGCGCTTGGACCAGAGATCTGCTTAGGAAGTCTACTACTAGATTTGTAATCCCTTTCTTGTGCTTGATGATCAAGTGGAATGGCTAAAGATATGAAGACCATTTTTTACACCACTCTTGCTGCAACTTATTATGTGTCTATAGGGATTGCAATGGTTTGTGATCCGAGTGCATGATGATGGTCTCTTTTTCAATATGTAGTGCTTATAATGCTTCTTGCTTGAACAATAGCATAAACATCTTGGTAAACAGGTCATCATTTGAACAATTCACCTTGCAAAGATCTATAAGGTAGGGGTATCCTCTTGCCCCTATTTGTAACTGCATTAGATGCTATATTCTACCTCCTAGGAGACTCAACTATAAGCCCCAAGATTAGAGGAATTTCCCTCCCTAACAATGAGGACCTCCTAAACATTCAATTTGTGGATGATACTGACCTATTTATTAAATTAGAAGAATAAAACATTGATAGCTAATGCAAAAACTAAACTTGTTTTGTGTAGCATCTGGAGCAAAACCATTTGAAATGAAATCCATAATGTTGAGTTGGGAAAATACCCCCTCTGAGTGGTTTGCTAAATGAATTCCAATGGGGAGGGCCAAACAAATAGGTTAGATACTTGGGTATCCTTTTGCTATAAATCCATGCTTGAAAGATATGTAGGATTGGATAAAAGATAAAATGGAAAATAAGTTATATAAATGGAAATAAACAATACCCATCATTGGCAAGAAGAATTCAAGTTTTTCAAACAATTATTTCATCCTACAATCTCTACTGCTCCTCTATTTTGTTATTTTGTAGTTATCAAATAAACGAAATACAAAAGAAAATTAAAAAATTGCTTTGGTTTGATGGTAAAGGAAATAAGAAGAAACATGCAGTTAAGTGGGACTAGTGTGTTTAGATAAGTCAGAAGGATTAGGCTTGAAAGATTTAAAAAAGTAGGGCATATCCCTTGCTTTCAAATGGATTCTCAAAGCCTTGAAAGGAAATGAGCCTTGAAAGATTCTAGTAAGAAATAATATACAGCTAGCAATACCAAGATAGGCCAAAACTTGGAAGCTTCTTCCACTCTATGACTTATTGTTTGAAAAATTCTCGGTTTCCTTTGTTGGATCAAATGTGTTTAAAAGCTTATGGAAAGCCTGGGAGCAAGTAAACTATGATTCTATGGATAACTGCAAGAACAAAATTTTCCCATCTAGATCAATCTGGTGGAACTTATATCATAAAGAAAAACCTCTTTCCTTATTACAAGAATGCTCTCCAAAATCTTGGTTCAAGAAAGTAATTAAATGCTTTAAAGATATTATCTGTAACAATCAGTTCAAAACATGGGCTTCCCTTAGTACAAAGTTTGAATTGCCTCCATCTCATTGGAGAACATATTTTGTTCTAAGGGAAGCATGCAAGGTCCCCCAATTTCCTACAACATATGATTCAAACAATGAAATTCTAGACATATTCAAATGGATTGATGGTACTAACTTGTATAAAGTAAAGCCCAAACTTGTATATAAATCTCTGGGTGAAACCCTGTACATGACCAAGCACCTGAACAGAAGTTGGAACCTTGAAATATAAGCAATTGTCTAATATTTTAAAGTTTTTATGGTCCAATGTGTTAGAACTGAAGAAGGCATGCTTAAAATGGTTGCTTTTTCTACAAAAATTTCCTTGTTCTATAGCTTCCTCTAGCATGAATGTATGTGCTTTCTGTAGGAAACCTAAACTATTATGCATATTTCTTTTAATGTTTTTATGTTAGAGGGATCTGGAACCTTTTCTTTGCAGACCTAGACGGTTGGGGGGATTTGGGTATTGTTAAATGGCAAGAAATTCTTCTTGGTTTTGTGGAAGGTTTAGATAAATCCTTTACTCTTTTTTGACTTCTATTATCTTTTGAAATTTTGTGATTCCTTTGGAAAGCTAAGAATGAGGAATGGTTCCAAGGCAGAAATAGAGCACTTACTGAGTCTTATAGAAGACTCATTTATTATAATATTTCTATGCAAGTTAGAGTTACAATGGAGATATCCAAAGAAAAATTCCTCAAGTTGTTGAAGAATGGTAAGATGAATGTCAATAAAGAAGAACTTAAGTATGCAAGGCACTTTCCATTTAATAAAGAAGACTACATACCCTTTCTGAGAGGCTACCTATAATTTCAAAAGAAATATAATAATAAATGTAAAGTGGAAACATTGCAGAGAGATCTTGGATTTCAGGGAGGACCAAGGTTCTATGTAAGCCAAGGATAATACCTCACAATGGAGGTAGTGAGAAGAAATGAAGACATGTCTGAGATTGATCCACCAATTAGGTGGAATGACATTGACCAGTGGAAGTATTAATTTTTAGACATGGATCTATTAAAGTATATTGTTGTGAATTTTGCAATGCATATACTGATATACACTACTTGCATGGTCTAGTCTAAATATCTATAGTATGAAGGCCCCTTGCATCGAAAATATATAAATCTGATACCTTATATGATGTCCACTGATGACCCTGTGTGGTCTATTAGACAGTGATCTAGGACCTCTAATGTAACTTTTTTTTTATTAGTAATTTATATGCAATATAAAAAAATAGCATAAAGATCTTGGTAATGGGTGGAATACTTTCTTAATGGGCCAGTGAATGTCTTATTGTGGTGAGCTACTAGATGAGAAAATTGAGTGAGGAATGCTCAATGTGTCACTCTCAACCTCAAATTGTTGGTGAAGAGCTAGTAATGCAAGCATTGATGTTGAACAAAGTCTACATTTTATTCTTTGAATGTTTTCTATAAGGAAGCTAATTTGATGAAATTTTCTTTGACACTACCTTTGGTAACCTACTTCAAAGGCCAAGTTATGTGAGAAAATCCAAGAACAAACTCCTATATAAATATGCCAAACCCAAAAAGATGCGAAGTTTTATTATGGTATTTGGTTGACTATTCCTGTATGATGCAAAGCTTAGCCAGATCCAACATATGTTCCATGTGAATAATTTCCTCGAAGTTCAATTTCCAACATGGAAAAAGAAGATTTTCCATATTTTCATTCAATTTTTCTTCTCACAAAGTATGTAACACTAGCTTAATGTGGTGTAAGTATTCCTACAATGAATAACTAAAAATGAAAGTATCATCAAGATAAACAACAATAAATAAAGTAGTGCATAGTCAATGAATATCACTGACACTCCTCATCAACATTGTGGAAGCATTGATTCAAACAAAAGACATAAATACAATCAACATTCAAAAAAACCTTCCTTGGATTAGAAGGTTGTATTCCATATGTCTAAGGGACCAACAACAATCTGATGGTACACTAATTTAAGATTAACCTTCATGACATATCTTGCACTATGGAGCTGGTCCAACAAATCCTCAATATTGGGAAGAGGATAACAATTATTTACAATTATTTTATTGTGAGTAATGTATTTGATGCATAACCTCCATATGCTATCCTTCTTTGGTGTGAGTGGAATTGGGTTTCCATAGAGAAAAGAGATTGGTATAATATGTCCTTTCACCACTTACTATGGATTTATTATTTCCTCTTCATTCTTTAGGAATGAAAGGAATAAATAATTAGTATATAGAGGATAAAATGTAGTCATGGAATCAAATCAATAGCATGATTCATTGTGCACTGTTGAGGCTCTCCAAAAGATGACCAAAATTTATCATTACATCCATCCAACATGACTTCTAATTGTTGCTCTGTCCTATCCCATTATAGTGGAATTGGTTGCTTCCATCTATGTAAGGAAGATTTCCAAGCATGACATTCCACACCGAAGTGTCCACTCTAATTGTGTATTGTGCATTATTTTCCTATCTTCAACAATTTCCTTTCCTATTCAAATGAAGCAGCCTCTTCTAGGATTGATGTGGTGGTCTTTTTCCTTTCCTTAAACTCTAGTTAGCTCTCATACATGATTCTTATCTGTGACACTTGGGACTTGATATCTTCATTCTTGACTTATGCTTGTATTTCAATTCAAATTTGTATAGGATCCTCCTAAATAGGAAATATTAAGGATATTCATATCAATCTAGATATAGGGTCTAAAGATTGACCTATGCTTCAATATGAGATTTTGTTCAAGCTATTTAATGTCCAACTTGGAAATCAAGGTGTTGAATATATCAATATATTCTTGAATTGATTGGCCATAGACTTGGCAAAGTTGAGAATACTTGATGCATAAATAATTTCATAGTTATTCCACCATTTCTTACCAAGCAAAGTAACTCTCTAAAATACAAAGGAAATCTTTTCTTGATAAAAAAAAGTAATTTACCACAAGGTATAAACAAATGAGGTTAAGCCACTTATCTAGAGCATCTACATCTATTTTATTTTCAAAAATAGAAATTTCTACATTGAAGTGTACCTTACATGGTGCTTGGTCATCAAAAGGTCTATTTGGTGTTGGAATTGGTAGGTCAAGAGATTGAAAAGGTTGCAAGAGTTATGTGAAGTGACCAATAAATAATTCACACTCTTTCCCACACATAATGTTTCTCTAATCAATCTCTTTGTCAACACCAAGTGCTCTCTATCTTCTTAAATATTTCAATTTGGTATATTTGGTATAGATTTGTCTTCAATATGCTTAGATCGTAAATGTATAATGAAGGATTGTGAAGTTCAAGACCAAGATTCTTGTACTAAGACCTCATACAAGTAGGCATACAAACTACAAGGATTCAAGCGAAGTGTAATATCACTGGAATGTAGAAGGAGATACTATCAACTTTGATAACTCTAATTTGAGGCCCACGGATGTCCAAGAGACAACATACTTAAATTGATTCAAATGTGTTGTGAATAGGAGTGATTTATAGGATGATATAATGCAACTATTATTCAAAATGCACTAAACAACAAGAGAAAACTAAGAGAGAGAAGATAACATGTTAAAGCTATGAATTGCAAGATTTTACTACACAAAAATGTCGTACACAACCTAAGAAATCAAATGTGTTACAAAATGTCTATATGTTGCTACCTTGTTATTAGGATAACAACAACTATGAAAGAATAGTCATAATACATTAACATACAAGGCTAGAATGTGATGTGATGTCTTGGTATTTTACATGATACTTAACCATTAGTCGTCAATCGACTCATTTCCTCTACTTTTTCATTTTTTAAAAGTGTTACAAAACAATTGCATGTGTCAGAATCGTGTAGCATGATCAAAGAGAAGTTTAGGTGTCTCAATATGTTTGTATGTTCTAGGAGAAATCTGGAAGCTAATGGCAAAGATGGCATATAACATGAAGGCACATATCCTTAAAAATCATTTGCAAGCTATTAGTTATGATTTTTGAATTTTTTTAACAAGTTTCTAAATACGTTAATAATATATATTTTACCTACCAAAAAAGGCAATATAAAAGAATATAAAGTTATAATGATGGTCAATGATATGCAAAAAATTGTCCATTTTATAGTTATGTACAATATAATGAATGTGAAGGGAATCATATAAGAGACTAGCTAATGTTGTGAAATGAAATAGAACATAATATTTTAACATTCTATTAGATATTAGGATAAACTATTACATTGAAAAACAACTCCTTATATAGAGTTCGAAGGATGAAACTAAAAATAGTAATCTAAATCAAGTCACTAAGGTGACTATATTAAAAGAATAGTCTTATCTTCTAATAATTATTTCATATTATTCTAATACTCTTAAGCCTTATTGCACTGAAAACCAAAGCAAACTAACATAAGCATATCAAACTAAAAAAAGAAACACCCTTAACCATGAATTTTCCATTCTTCAAAAGCTTTACTTTGAAAACAAACTATACACCAAGTAGAACTCCATCAAGGCACCTCAGAACCCTGGTAAAGGCATAGCTCCCAAGCTAAATTCCCGAGCTCCCAAATTACCATCTCCCCAACTCCCAAATCATGAACCTCCCAAAACCATTGGACAAAAATCCATGTTGAGCCACACTCACAAAGATCCATCAAATTGTCTCATCACCCTCATAAGGGCATGACTCCCAAAATCCACAAACTCCCAAGCTAACTAGGCAGCCATCCATTCTAATATTTATCTATACTAGATTCCTTCATGTCTTCATAGTGTGGACTTCTTATAATATGTGCAACTCATCATTCATCTTCACATAATAATCTTTCCAAGCTCTCCTAGGAATGCATCCGAAGGATCTTCAACATGGTGACAAAGTGTATTAGCATTAGCTTCAATAAGTACCTCAACACATTTTACTTCACAATACCCATAAGCAAAGTGCATGGTTGTCCAACCTTTTGAGTCTACTCCATCTTCATTGTGTTGGTCATTTAGAGCAACTCTAACGAAAAGGACACTGAATGCAATTATTAGAGTCAATGCGACCACCCTCATTGCAAAATAAGGACCCCTTGGATGTATGCATCTCCTTCTTTCATTCAACCTAACTTCATTAGCCTTGTTATGTTATGTAGGTTGATTTTGCACTTTAAGCATTTGTAACAAAGTGATCTTCCCTGCATTGTCAAGACCCAAGGAAAATATTGTTGCCTCTTTCTGCCATAGGCCAAAGGTGGCCCAATAAAAAAAACATCTTTAACCTCTTCTCAAACCCTAGCAAATACTTCTAACAAATTGACTTGTTATCAATGCCCTATCAAGTATCTAACATTGGCACAAACCCTAGATGTTGGTTCAAAAACCCTACTTGCAAGTTTCACTTGCCCTAGCTGCAAAATTCTAGTTGCGAATTTGAGAAAAATCAAAAGGCATGGAGTTAACTCTCATAAAAACCCTAGCACATGCTTCTAACAAATTGACTTTTTATCAATGCCCTACCAAGTATCTAGTTCATTGGCACAAACCCTAGATGTTGGTTTGGAATCCCTACTTGCAAGTTTCACTTGCCCTAGCCGCAAAATTCTAGTTGATAATTTGAGCAAAAACAAAAGGCATTGAATTAACCCTCATAAAAACCCTATCCATCACTGATTTAGGTACCCTAGCCACGAACCAATGAAATCCATGTTGTGGATTTTTGAAAAGAGTTTTCAAAATTCCAAATTTCCGTAACAAAAAAATAAAAAACTAGATCATGATTTATTTTTTAAAACACAAAAACCTACGATTTTTGACAAAGACATCCATGCAAAAGAAACCCTTTAAAAACATCATGATCAAAAGAAATTCACAATCTTTTCTAGCTTGCGATTTATTTCACAAATCCTATCACAATATAAAAGAATAAAAAGTTATAATGATGGTCAAAGATATGCAAAAAATGGTCCATTTTATAGTCATGTACAATATAATCAACATGAAGGGAATCATGTAAGAGACTAGATAATGTTGTGAAATGAAATAGACCACCATATTTTAAGCCGAAATTTACGCCGAAGGCGTATCCAATTTGAACCAATTTGAAAGTGTTGAAGCTAAATTATATAACGTACGGTGTAAGAGCGGTTGGGAGATGATTAATTTGAGTTCACGTCTTTTGTCTCCGAGGCATTAGTGCTCTATCTGCTTTTTATTCTTATCATCTCATCTTGTCAACAAAGTAGAGAAGCTCGGAGGGAATCCCCTGGATCTTGAAATAAATAGGCCCCACAACGGTCTTGACAGTCTGCTCCACCGTCTCCACACCCACCTTCAACGGACCCGATTTTCCTTTGCATGGTCGTACAAGCTCGATAAGCACACCGTTGCCTTCAACACCGCCACTTTGAAAAACCCCAAATATTTTAGCCTCCTCTCTTGCTCCACCTGAACTGTACACAATACCACCACGCAAACCCACTACTGGAATTATTTTTAGGCTGCAGCACGCCACATTGGAGAAGTGAAAGGTCAATACCAGCAAGATTTTGGAGGAGCGGAGACTAATAGAGGCAGAGAAAGCAGCGAAAACACTCCTAGTAACTCTATTTTCCAAATCTGTTGCAATGGGAGGGATTAGTCTACACGCCACTTTGTTGAAATCTAGTATTGTCCTCAACTTTCAGAAGTTTTTACTCCCTCCGGCTGACATAGGTTAATTTAAGGACACAAAAGAAATTAGACACCAAAATTTGAACTAAGAATAAACATTTTGTTCCATTGCAACGTTTAAAGCATTCTTGATAAGGTAGGTTTGAGACTTTTTTAACAGCATTAGGCTTCGTACAGAATAGTTTAAGAACATGTAATGTTACGGCATTGTTCCCCATTTACTCTGGTTTAATCATAATTTAGCTTGGCACTTCTTTAAATTGTCTTAAGAATAGTACTTTGGGTAGAAAACATATTTCCAGCAAAATAATTTCACTGGGCACTTGTGATTGCAAAATACAAGTAAAGCGTCCTAGTAACTGCACCTTTTACAGGCCAAAATCTACAGTCTAGAAGGTCAATTCGGGCTACGAAATATTAAAACTAGATTGAAAATCTTAGTGAATAAAACAAGATAACCTGGAGAAAGCAAAACATTGAATTAAATTTGACAAAGAAAAGCACAAAAAAAACATATTAAATAACTGTGTTTTTAATCCGTGCAATTACATTTAAATATCTTTATAATATATGAAAAGAACTTCTTAATTCCCTAACCTTAAATTTGTTAAAATAGTAATAAAATCTGTTTTTTGTGGTTGTAAATGGGACTGTTTCCCATAGTTTTGATTTTAAGTTGGGAAAGTTTCCCAACATACTTTAGAAACTTTTATAGTTGCTCTATATACTTCATATTTTTTGAATAAAGCTGTGTAGATATTTGCTGCACATTTATGAATAAAAATATGAAGTTTTTTCTCTGTCTTTGTGATTTTTAATCACAGTATATTGCTCAATATTAATTTTTTGTTTTTTATCTGTGTACTGGCATTTTGTTTTCTTTTAGTTTTCTGTTTTTAACATATGGTATCAGAGCCTGGTTCGAAATGGCAATGAATGCTAACAGTACACAGTTGCAGATTCCTAAATTT
The DNA here is from genome assembly GCA_007258455.2 of Sequoia sempervirens. Lineage (NCBI taxonomy): Eukaryota > Viridiplantae > Streptophyta > Pinopsida > Cupressales > Cupressaceae > Sequoia > Sequoia sempervirens. The sequence goes on along the minus strand of VDFB02000010.1, from coordinate 27,696,617 downwards.
AATGGAAAAAATTATGATTTTTGGAGTTTTTAAATGAAGATTTTGTTTAGATCACAGGAGCTATGGGACCTTGTGCAAAATGGATATTCAGAACCAGCAAATGCAGCAGCATTGGCAGCATTCACACAAAATGAAAGAATTTCATTGGAGAATAATCGAAAAAAAGATCAAAAAGCATTATTGTTTATTGTGAAGGGTCTTGATGAGACTCTCCTTCCAAGAGTTACAGCTATTTCAACAGCAAAAGAAGCCTGGGATCTTCTTGCACAATCATTTCAAGGTACAGAAAGAGTAAGAGCAGTTCGTTTACAAATGCTTAGAAAAGATTTTAAAATTTTACAAATGTCAGATTCTGAGAATTTAGGAGATTACTTTACTCGCACAATGGGGATAGTTAATCAGATGAAAATAAATGGTGAGGTTATGAATGATCAAAAAATTGTTGAAAAGATTTTAAAAAGTTTGCCTACAAAATATGATCCTGTAGTTATAGCTATTGAACAATCAAAAGATCTAACCACTTTATCTGTAGATGAGCTTATGGGTTCATTATACACACATGAACAAAGAGTAAATAAATCAGCAAAGGAGCCACTTGAGAAAGCTTTAAAGAGCAAAGTATCTTTGAAAGAAAAAGAAGTTGCACTAGAATCATCTTCAGCACAAAGAGGAAGAGGTAGAAATTCAAGAGGAAGAGGAGGACGTTTTCAACAAAGAGGCAGAGGGGAAAGAGGTAATAGAAGTGATGAAGAAAATTGTAATTTCACTCAAGCAAGAGGTAGAGGTAGAACAAATTTTCAGCAAAGAGGTAGAGGTTTTCAGAGGTATGATAAATCATCTATTCAATGTTATTATTGTCAAAAGTATGGACATATTGCAGTTGAATGTAGAAAAAAGATTGTAGATGAAAATAAACAAGAAGTCCAATATGCAAATGAAGGTGAAGGGCAAGAAGGATATGTTTTGCTAACATGCATCACAAAGGAGGAAGTAAATGATGACAAATAGTATGTTGATAGTGGTTGCAACAATCATATGACAGGACACAAAGAGCTATTTCAGAATTTGGATGAGTCCATCAAATTTGAAGTAAAGATGGGAAATGATACAATTGCATCAGTCATGGGAAAAGGGAGGATATTAATCACAACAAAACAAGGTGAGAAAAAATATATTGGTGATGTATTTTATGTGCCAGGTTTAAAGCATAATTTGTTAAGTGTAGGTCAACTTGTGCAAAAAGGCCACACTATCAAATTTGAAAATGATTCATGCATTATTGTTGATGATAAAAATAAGATAATAACCAAAATACCCATGACTACTAAGAGGATGTTTTCTCTTAGTATCAAAAATAATATGCATTTCAGTTTCAGTGCTCTTGTAAAAGATACACAATGGTTATGACATCTTAGATTTGGGCATTTGAATTTTGGTGGACTAAATCTTTTGCATAAAAAGAACATGGTAACAGGTTTACCACTTATCCAAAAACCAGATGAAGAATGTGAAGGTTGTATTGTTGGAAAGCATCATAGAGAACCCTTTCCAATAAGGGATTCCTGGAGAGCTTCAGAACCATTGGAGCTAGTTCATTCAGATCTATGTGGTCCAATTGAGGTTGCTTCATTATTTGGTATGAGATATTTTTTGACCTTTATTGATGACTATAGTAGAAAACTTTGGGTGTATCATTTGAAAAATAAATCAGATACTTTCAAGAAATTCAGAGAATTTAAAGAATCAGTTGAAAAGCAAAGTGGTTATTTTCTTAGAATTCTAAGGACTGATAGGGGTGGAGAGTATATTTCTCATGATTTTCATAATTTTTGTATTGAAAATGGCATAAAAAGGCAGCTAACAACAAGGTATACACCGCAGCAAAATGGTGTAGCTGAGAGGAAAAATAGAACAATTTTAAATATGGTAAGGAGTATGCTTAAAGTTAAGAGTTTACCAAAAGTTTTTTGGGCAGAAGCAGTTTGTTGTGCAGGTTATATTTTGAACAAATGTCCTACAAATTCAGTTTGGGGCATGACACCAGAAGAAACATGGGGAGGATACAAACCTCAGGTAGATCACCTAAGAGTTTTTGGTTGTATTGCTTATTTTCATGTTTCAGATGCACTTAGATGTAAATTGGATGATAAGGCAGAAAAATGTATTTTTGTTGGGTACAGTAAAGAATCTAAAGCATATAGGTTGTACAATCCTAAGACAAAGAAGTTGGTGATAAGTAGAGATGCAAATTTTATTGAAGATCAGGAGTGGAGTTGGAATCTGAAAGTGAAATATTAGCAAGTTAATATTCAAGATGAAGTTGCAAACACAGGAGCTAGTAGTAGCATTCAACAATCAACATTAAGAAGAATTTCTTCTTCATTTCCACCTAGTCATGGTAATGTTTCATCATCCACCTCTGTATCTCCAAAAAGGTGGCAGAAAACAAGGAGCTTGTCTAACATATATCGAGAAACATCAGAGGTAAATGAAGATACTTGTCATTTTGCATTTTTTGCTGATAGTGATCTTATTACTTTTGAAGAAGCTATAAATGATGATAAATGGATTAAAGCTATGAATGAAGAAATTGCAGCCATAGAAAAGAATCAAACTTGGGAAATTGCAAATCTTCCTGAGCATAAGAAGCCAATTGGAGTAAAGTGGGTGTATAAAACAAAGTACAATGAGCAAGGTAAAGTGAATAAATACAAGGCCAGGTTGGTAGTGAAGGGCTACAAATAAAAATCAGGTATTGATTATAATGAAGTTTTTGCACCTGTTGCTAGAATGGATACTATTCGTATGATTTTAGCTCTTGCAGCTCAAAAGGGTTGGAAACTTTTTCATATGGATGTAAAATCAGCATTCTTGAATGGTGTATTGGAGGAAGAAATTTACATTGAGCAACCACCTGGTTATGAGATTAATGGTGAAAAAGGTAAAGTGCTCAAACTAAAGAAAGCTTTGTATGGTTTAAAACAGGCACCTAGAGTTTGGTATGAAAGGATTGAATCATATTTTTTGAAAAATGGTTTTGAAAAATTCCCTTATGAGCCCACCTTATTCTTAAAACAAAATCAGCAAAGAGATGTTATGATAGTTTGCATTTATGTTGATGATTTGCTTTATACTGGAAATAATGAAAACATGCTTAAAAATTTTTCAATGGAAATGAAGGGTGAATTTGAGATGACTGATCTTGGTTTATTGCATTATTATCTTGGTATTGAAGTAACTCAAAATAGTGATGGGATTTTTATTTCACAAGAAAAGTATGCAAATGATATTTTGAAAAGGTTTAAAATGGAAAATAGTAAATCAACAATTACACCTATTGCCTTGGGTATGAAGTTGAGCAAAAATGATGAAAGCAAAAAAGTAGATTCTACTTTGTATAAAAGTTTGGTTGGAAGTTTAATGTATTTAACTGCAACAAGACCAGATATCATGTATGCAGTAAGCTTGATAAGCAGATTTATGGAGGATCCACATGATACACATCTACAAACAGGTAAAAGAATACTAAGGTATGTGAAAGGGACAACAAATCATGAATTTTTTTATGAAAAGAAGAATGATTTGAAATTAACTGGTTATACAGATAGTGATTGGGCTGGAAATCAAGATGATAGAAAAAATACTTCTGGGTATGTTTTTAATCTTGGTTCAGGTGTAATTTCATGGTCCTCAAAGAAACAACCCATTGTTGCATTGTCTTCAGCAGAAGCAGAATATGTGGCAGCCACTTCAGCAGGTTGTCAAACAGTTTGGTTAAGAAAAATGTTGGAAGCATTGTTGCAGCCTCAAATCGAAGAAACAATTATATTTTGTGATAATCAATCAGCTATTGCACTTTCTAAAAATCCAGTCTTTCATGGGAGAAACAAGCACATAGACATCAAGTTTCATTTCATCAGGGAGTTGGTTAAAAATAATGAAATTAAACTTTCTTATTGCAGGTGCAAAGATCAAGTTGCTGACATTTTGACAAAGCCTTTGAAAGAGGAAGATTTCAATAGATTGAAGAATCTTTTAGAATGAAAGCTGTCACATAAATCAGATTTTAGGGAGGATGTTAAAATAGTAATAAAATCTGTTTTTTGTGGTTGTAAATGGGACTGTTTCCCATAGTTTTGATTTTAAGTTGGGAAAGTTTTCCAACATACTTTAGAAACTTTTATAGTTGCTTTATATATTTCATATTTTCTGAATAAAGCTGTGTAGATATTTGCTGCACATTTATGAATAAAAATATGAAGTTTTTTCTCTGTCTTTGTGATTTTTAATCACAGTATATTGCTCAATATTAATTTTCTGTTTTTAATCTGTGTACTGGCATTTTGTTTTCTTTTAGTTTTCTGTTTTTAACAAAATTTATCGACATGGGCCTATCTATGCATGGCATCCACCATATCAATGGCGACCCTACAAAATTCGAATTAATTGCCTTCTTCGGATGCTTTTCACCTGTGGACTCTCATTTACGTTCACATTATTCCTTTTAACCTTACTTTTCACAGTCTCTGTGCTTTGCTTCCTTCCCAATGGTTGTAAATTTTCGTCAGCAATAATTTTACGCCTTCTCTCACTTCTTCTTGGGATAACTTTCTGCGCGTAGGAGCTCCTTCTCGTCATTGCACATTACATAAAAGAGGCTTTCTATTATTTTTGTGACTAATGCAAATAAAGAGACGGTGAATTTCACACAATGAGGAAGGATTTAGGGTTTATAGAGCAAATACATGGAAATTGCAGCTCCAATCAGTAGCATTGCGATCGGGGTTCGAACCCCTGCGAATTGCAATATAATGGCCTCGGGCATCATAACCTAAAATTCACTTCGATACACAAACGCACAAGCCAAGTCTCGTTGTGATTTGATCTCGCGACCGGCTTCACATTTATCGGCATAAACTTGGGAATCTGTAGGAGGTTTTTTTGTCCACCTGTAATTCCACTTGCCTGAAAGCTGCCATTGTCTACTGATTCTGCCAATGCCTGCCATTACACTTGGAGCGTTTACAGTTGAATTGGAGCACGTAGACGTCCATGACGCTGCCAAATATGGCCTTGTCCAGTGTATAGTGGTGGTACCCATAATGACATTCTTGCGGGCCTTTCCCAAACGCGATTCCGTCGGGTTTGTATGGTTTTCGATGCTCTATTTATGAGCAGTGGCGGTGGTGATAACTTTAGTTGTGAATTATAAGTTTCCTATGTTCCTGCTAAAATCATGTTGTGTGATCAAGGGGGGTCTACCACCCATAAGCGGGGAGAAATATGATAAAGTCTACAAATTATACATCCTTTTCATTCTCATTCTACCAACTTGATTTCTCGTATTGAGGTCGATCTCCCTCATTCACTCATAACTTTAACCCACCTCAAAAAATCCTTCGATTAATCTCTTTTTATTCAGAATTATGTTTAAAGTACGTACATATTTTTGGTTTAAACAATATATATGCTTAAAGTGGAAGAGCTATAAAATTGTTATTAGTTGTTCATTAATTATACTTAATAATGTTTAAGTAGTGTGCAACAATTATACAAGAAGTATTCCCTAAAACAACAAATATATTTAGTATAATGTATTGAACTACAATGTGTTTCTATTGGTACCAAGGCTATTAGTTATGATGCACCAATAGAATTACTAATAAAATATATTCATCATTTAGAGGATTTTTCCAGTCATTTTTTAATCCCTGTAAGTGAATGCTAATTGATTTGAAGCTGTCACTTCTCCATTGAGACCTTTGTTACATAAACAACATCATTTGCAAAATTACCTACTAATTGACCTCATGTACTACACATATGTCTACAAAAAACACACCAAAATCTTCTTCTCAAACACTTCACGTGTCTTGTTTATGCTCCACATTTTGCTTCCACAACCTTTGCTAGCATCCTTCCTAACCATGCCAAAATTGGAGCTTTGGAATAGTATGTACATCCATTGAAGCATAGAGGATAGAGGAACTTTGTCAAATATTATAGTAGCCACTGCCCTAGTAGACATGCATGCAAAAACTGGAAGCATTAACAAGGCACGTGAATGGTTTGACAGAATACCTAAAAAAGATCTCATCTTATGGACTACAATGATTGCAGGATATGTGTAAAATGGATTTGTTAAGAAGGCTTTAGAAGCTTTCAAGAAAATGTAGTTGACAGGTGTAAAGCCAAATTCCACAACCTTCGCCTATATCTTCCCTACCCATGTTGAAATGGGAACTTTGCAACAGAGTATGGACATCCATCAAAGAATCATGGAAAGAGGATGATCAAAAGTTGAGTACAAAACACCACTACCCTGAACCACATAACGAGCGCTCCACTTGGTTTGAATTGTTATTACTTTATTACTATAATTGGCATACATATTTTAAATATGATTTATTTTATTTAGTTAATAGTTATTTTATAATTTAAATATTTTAAATAATTTTTTTTAAAATAAGTTATTTGATGTTATTATAGAATATATAAATGATAAATTTTTCATGTCATTCTTTTTCTTTATTGAAAATTAGTTTTTAATAAGGAATTCTACTTTTTAATTATAAAATTAATTTTAATAAAACATATTTGTTAAGTGTATCAAAATTTAATTAGAACTAGAGAAATGGAGGATTTCTTATATTATTCAAGAAGGAGGTGGTAAATGGTTGGTTATGGTTAGTTGAAAAGGTCAATAAGAACATTAACTTGTCATGCAATAGATGGATATGGCAATGCTCCATACATTAAACATGCTTTTGAGAACTATATAAACAATGCTTGAAGAGCCTTTGTTCTTGAAATGTGTATATAGTGCACTGTTGTAATGTGAATATGAGCACTCCCAACTATGGCTAGTGTCCTACTGTTTTGTTTGAAACTCCTACAATAAATTTTATTTTCCTAGTGCAACAAACAAAGCTATGTTTCTTGTAGTAAAAAATACATTCCTCAAGTTCCTTAAAAGTTTTACTACACAACAACTTCACAACTATGTAAATCACATGCTATATTGAAATGAAATTATGTCACCTATTAACTATAGAAATGTCTTATTTGTACCTGGTGTTATACATATGCAATAGTATTCATACTTATCTCTCATGGTTTCGCTTCTACACTTTATGGCATCGAATACCACCTATGTAGCATTCTTAAATTGTGTACACATGATTCTAATTATGAATACAAACAAGAAAATAAATAACCGTGCTTTCCTTTTTAGTAAGTCTATATATTTACAACCTTTTTACATATAAGTTGTCAATGTTGTATTGAGTATGTCAACCTTTTTTCCACTATAATTAAAAAAAGAAAAGATAAACCCATTCTTTATTCTAACGTTGAACTTTCTTCGATAATAGAATGTCAATAAGTTTGAATTACAACTAATATTTACCTATAGTAAACATTGAAATTATCCATCGCACTATAGAAGTCTTTTTTTACAATACCATTTTTTCGTTGTAGGTCTAAATATTAGTTTAAAACAATATTAAATGTAATACTTTCCTTTGTAGGTCTAAATATTTAAAACCTATTCACTTATAAGATTTCATTTGTTTCCTTTTTAGATTATCTAAACTATTTTCTATTTCAACCAATATGTCTACAAAAAATAAAATACTACCATACAATTATTCGACATACCCCATTGCACACCTAAAGTGCAATAGCTAGTTTAAAAATCTATTAGATATTAGGAAAAATTATTACATTGATGAACAAATCCTTATATAGAGTTCGAAGTATGAAACTAAAAATAGTAAACTCAATCAAGTCACTAAGGTGACTGCATTACAAAACTAGATCTATCTTCTAATAATCATTTCATATTATTCTAATACCCTCTCTTAAGGCTTACTGCACTAAAAACCAAAGAAAACTATCACAAGAATATCAAACTAAAAAGAGAAACACTGTAAACCATGAATTTTCCATTCTTAAAAAGCTTTACTTTAAAAATAAACTATACACCAAGTAGAACTCCATCAAGCCACCTCGTGTTCCCTCATAAAGGGATAGCTCCCAAGCTAAATTCCTGAGCTCCCAACTCCCAAATCATAGACCTCCCAAACCATTGGATAACAATCCATGTTGAGCCACACTCAAAAAGCTCCATCAAATTGTCTCATGACCCTCATAAGGGCATGACTCCCAAAATTCACAAAATCCCAAGCTAACTAGGCAACCATCCATTCTGAGCTCTATCTATACTAGATTCCTTCTTTTCTTCAAATTGTGGAATTCTTATAATATGTGTAACTCATCATTCATCTTCACATAATAATCTTTCCAAGCTCTCCTAGCAATGCATCCGAAGGATCTTCAACATGGTGATAAAGTGTATTAGCATTAGCTTCAATAAGTACCTCAACACATTTTACTTCACAATACCCATAAGCAAAGTGCATGGTTGTCCAACCTTCCGAGTCTAATCCATCTTCATTATGTTGGTCATTTAGATCAACTCTAACGAAAAGGATACTTAATGCAATTATTAGAGTCAATACGACCACCCTCATTGCAAAAGAAGGACCCCTTGGATGTATGCATCTCCTTCTTTCATTCAACCTAACTTCATTAGCCTTGTTATGTTGTGTAGGTTGATTTTGCACTTTAAGCATTTGTAATAGAGTGGTCTACCCTGCATTGTCAAGACCCAAGGAAAATATTGTTGCCTCTTTCTGCCATAGGCCCAAGGTGGCCGAATAAAAAAAATTTATTTAACCTATTCTCAAACCCTAGAAAATACTTCTAACGAATTAAATTGTTATCAATGCCCTATCAAGTATCTAACATTGGCACAAACCCTAGATGCTGGTTTGAAAACCCTACTTGCAAGTTTCACTTGCCCTAGTCATAGAATTCTTGTCGCTAATTTGAGCAAAAACAAAAGGAATGGAGTTAAACCTCATAAAAACCCTAGCATATACTTCTAACAAATTGACTTGTTATCAATGTCCTATCAAGTATCTAACATTAGCACAAACTGTAGATGTTCATTTGGAAACCCCACTTGCAAGTTTCACTTACCCTAGCTAGAGAATTCTAGTTGTTGATTTGAACAAAACCAAAAGGCATGGAATTAACCCTCATAAAAACCCTATCCATCACTGATTTAGGTACCCTAGCCATGAACCAATGAAATCGATGTTGTGGATTTTTGAAAAGTGTTTTAAAATATCCAAATTTTCAAAAAAAAAAACTAGATCATGATTTATTTTTTAAAACACAGAAACCTGCGATTTTTGACAAAGACATCCATGCAAAAGAAACCCTTTAAAAACATCACAATCAAAATAAATTCACAATATTTTGTAGCTTGCAATTTATTTCTCATGTCCTATCACAATATAAGAGAATAAAAAGTTATAATGATGGCCAATGATATGCAAAAAATGGTCCATTTTATAGTCATGTACAATATAATCAACATGAAGTGAATCATATAAGAGACTAGATAATGTTGTGAAAGGAAATAGAACACCATATTTTAACATTCTATTAGATATTAGGATAAATTATTACATTGACGAAAATCTCCTTATATATAGAGTTCAAAGGATGAAACTAAAAATAGTAAACTTAATCAAGTCACTAAGGTGACAGTATTGCGGAAGTAGTCTGATCTTCGAATAATCATTTCATATTATTCTAATACCCTCTCTTAAGGCTTACTGCAATAAAAACCAAAGCAAACTAGCATAAGCATATCAAACTAAAAAAACAAACACCGTAAACCATGAATTTTCCATTCTAAAAAAGATTTACTTTGAAAACAAACATACAACAAGTATAAATCCATCAAGCCACCTCGTAACCCTCATAAAGGGATAGCACCCAAGCTAAATTCTTGAGCTCCCAAATTACCATCTTCCCAACTCTTAAATCACAGACCTCCCAAACCATTGGATAACAATCCATGTTGAGCCACACTCAAAAAGCTCCATCAAATTGTCTCATGACCCTCATAATGGCATGAATCCTAAAATCCACAAACTCCCAAGCTAACTAGGCAGCCATCCATTTTGAGCTTTATCTATACTAGATTCCTTCCTATCTTCGAACTGTGGACTTCTCATAATCTGTGTAACTCATCATTCATCTTTGCATATTAATCTTTCCAAGCTCTCCTGACAATGCATACGAAGGATCTTCAACATGGTGATAAAGTGTATTAGCATTAGCTTCAATAAGTACCTCAACACATTTTACTTCACAATACCCATAAGCAAAGTGCATGGTTGTCCAACCTTCTCAGTCTAATCCATCTTAATTGTGTTGGTCATTTAGATCAACTCTAACGAAAAGGACACCGAATGCAATTATTAGAGTCAATGTGACCACCCTCATTGCAAAAGAAGGAGCCCTTAGATGTATGCATCTCCTTCTTTAATTCAACCTAACTTCATTAGCCTTGTTATCTTGTGTAGGTTGATTTTTCACTTTAAGCATTTGTAACAAAGTGGCATTCCCTGCACTGTCAAGACCCAAGGAAAATATCATTGCCTCTTTCTGCCATAGGCCCAAGGTGGCCCAATAAAAAAAACATCTTTAACCTCTTCTCAAACCCTAGAAAATACTTCTAACAAATTAACTTGTTATCAATGCCCTATCAAGTATCTAACATTGGCACAAACCCTAGATGCTGGTTTAGAAACCCTACTTGCAAGTTTCACTTGCCCTAGCTGAAGAATTCTAGTTGCTAATTTGAGAAAAAACAAAAGGCATGGAGTTAAACCTCATAAAAACCCTAGCACATACTTCTCACAAATTGACTTGTTATCAATGCCCTTTCAAGTATCTAACATTGGCACAAACCCTAGATGTTGGTTTGGAAACCCTACTTGCAAGTTTCACTTGCCCTAGCTACAAAATTCTAGTTGTTGATTTAAGCATAAACAAAAGGCATGGAATTAACCCTCATAAAAACCCCATCCATCACTGATTTAGGTACCCTAGGCATGAACCAATCAAATCCATGTTGTGGATTTTTGAAAAGAGTTTTGAAAAATCCAAAATTTCATAACAAAAAAAAACTAGATCATGATTTATTTTTTAAAAAACAGATACCTGCGATTTTTGAGAAAGACATCCATGCAAAATAAACCCTTTAAAAACATTGTGATCAAAATAAATTCACAATCTTTTCTATCTTGCGATTTATTTAACAAATCCTATCATAATATAAAACAATAAAAAGGTATAATGATGGTCAATGATATGCAAAAAATGGTCCATTTTATAGTCATGTACAATATAGTCATCTAGAAGGGAATCATATTAGATACTAGATAATGTTGTGAAATGAAATAGAACACCATATTTTAACATTCTATTAAAGATATTAGGATAAATTATTACATTGATGAACAACTCCTTATATAGAGTTTGAAGGATGAAACTAAAAATAGTAAACTCAATCAAGTCACTAAGGTGACTATATTACAAAAGTAGTATGATCTTCTAATAATCATTTCATATTATTCTAATACCCTCTCTTAAGGCTTATTTCACTAAAAACCAAAGCAAACTAACATAAGCATATCAAACTAAAAAAGAAACACCCTAAACCATGATTTTTTCGTTCTTCGAAAGCTTTACTTTGAAAACAAACTATACACCAAGCGTACAACTACATCAAGCCACCTCGTAACCCTCATAAAGGCATAGCCTCCAAGCTAAATTCCTAAGCTCCCAAATTACCATCTCCCCAACTCCCAAATCACAGACCTCCCAAAGCATTGGACAACAAACCATGTTGAGCCACACTCACAAAGCTCCATCAAATTATCTCATGACCCTCATAAGAACATGACTCCCAAAATCCAAAAACACCCAAGCTAACTAGGAAGCCATCTATTCTGAGCTTTATCTATACTAGATTCCTTCTTGTCTTCAAACTGTGGACTTCTTATAATTTATGTGCAACTCATCATTCATCTAGAAGTTGCATAATAATCTTTCCAAGTTCTCCTAGCAATGCATCTGAAGGATCTTCAACATGGCGACAAAGTGTATTAGCATTACCTTTAATAAGTAAGTACCTCTACATATTTTACTTCACAATACCCATAAGCAAAGTGCATGGTTGTCCAACCTTCTGAGTCTACTCAATCTTCATTATGTTGGTCATTTAGAGAAACTCTAACAAAAAGGACATTGAATACAATTATTAGAGTCAATGCAACCACCCTCATTGCAAAAGGACCCTTGGATGTATGCATCTCCTTCTTTAATTCAACCTCACTTCATTAGCCTTGTTATGTTGTGTAGGTTTATTTTGCATTTTCAAGACCCATGGAAAATATTGTTGCCTCTTTCTACCATAGGCCCAAGGTGGCCCAAAAAAAAAAAATCTTTAACCTCTTCTCAAACCCTATCAAATACTTCTAACGAATTGAATTGTTATCAATGCCCTATCAAGTATCTAACATTGACACAAACCCTAGATGTTGGTTCAAAAACCCTACTTGCAAGTTTCACTTGCCCTATTAGCAAAAATCTAGTTGCTAATTTGTGAAAAAACAAAAGGCATGGAGTTAACCCTCATAAAAACCCTAGCACATACTTCTAAAAAATTGACTTGTTATCAATGCCCTATCAAGTATCTAGCATTGGCATAAACCCTAGATGTTGGTTTGGAAACCCTATTGCAAGTTTCACGTGCCCTAGTCGTAGAATTCTAGTTGTTGATTTCAACAGAAACAAAATACATGGAGTTAACCATCATAAAAACCCTATCCATCACTAATTTAGGTACCTTAGCCATGAACCAATGAAATCCATGTTGTGGATTTTTGAAAAGAGTTTTCAAAAATCCAAATTTTCATAACAAAAAAAAACTAGATCATGATTTTTTTTTAAAACATTGAAACCTGCAACTTTTAACAAAGAAATTCACCCAAAAGAAACCCTTTAAAAACATCATGATCAAAATAAATTAAAAATATTAAATTCTAGCTTGCGAGTAATTTCAAAAATCCTATCATGGTATAAAAGAATAAAAAGTTATAATGATGGTCAATGATATGCAAAAAATGGTCCATTTTATAGTCATCTACAATATAATCAACATGAAGGGAATCATATAAGATATTAGATAATGTTGTGAAATGAAATAGAACACCATATTTTAATATTCTATTAGATATTAGGATAAATTATTACATTGACGAACAACTCCTTATATAGAGTTTGATTGATGAAAGTAAAAATAGTAAACTCAATTAAGTCACTAAGGTGACTGCATTAGAAAAGTAGCTTGATCTTCTAATAATCATTTCATATTATTCTAATACCCTCTCTTAAGTCTTACTGCACTAAAAACCAAAGAAAACTAACCTAAGCATATCAAACTAAAAAAAGAGACACCCTAAACCATGAATTTTTCATTCTTCAAAAGCTTTACTTTGAAAAAAAAAATACACCAAGTACAACTCCATCAAGCCACCTCACAACCCTCATAAAGGCATAGCTCCCAAGCCAAATTTCTGAGCTCCCAAATTACCATCTCCCCAACTCCCAAATCATGGACCTCCCAAACCATTAGACAACAATCCATGTTGAGCCACACTCACAAAGCTCCATCAAATTGTCCCATCACCCTTATAAGGGCATGACTCCCAAAATACACAAACTCCCAAGCTAACTAGGCAGCCATCCATTATGAGCTTTATCTATACTAGATTCCTTCCTATCTTCAAACTGTGGACTTCTTATAATATGTGCAACTCATCATTCATCTTCGCATAATAATCTTTCCCAGCTCTCTTGGCAATGCATCTGAAGGATCTTCAACATGGTGACAAAATGTATTAGCATTGGCTTCAATAAGTACCTCAACACATTTTACTTCACAATACCCATAAGCAAAGTGCATGGTTGTCCAACCTTCTGAGTCTACTCCATCTTCATTGTGTTGGTCATTTAGAGTAACTCTAACGAAAAAGGACACTGAATGCAATTATTAGAGTCAATGTGACCACCTCATTGCAAAAGAAGGACCCCTTCGATGTATGCATCTCCTTCTTTCATTCAACCTAAATTCATTAGCCTTGTTATGTTGTGTAGGTTCATTTTTCACTTTAAGCATTTGTAACATGGTGGTCTTCCCTACATTGTCAATACCCAAGGAAAATATTGTTGTCATTTTCTGCCATAGGCCTAAGGTGGCCCAATCAAAAAAACATCTTTAACCTTTTCTCAAACCCTAGCAAATAGTTCTAACAAATTGACTTATTATCAATTCCCTATCAAGTATCTAACATTCGCACAAACCCTAGATGCTGGTTCAGAAACCCTACTTGCAAGTTTCACTTGCCTTGGCTACATAATTCTAGTCACTAATTTGAGCAAAAACAAAAGGCATGGAGTTAACCCTCATAAAAACCATAGCACATACTTCTAAAAAATTGACTTGATATCAATGCCCTATCAAGTATCTAACATTGGCATAAACCCTAGATGCTGGTTTGGAAACCCTACTTGCAAGTTTCACAAATCCTATGACAATATAAAAGAATAAAAAGTTATAATGACGGTCAATGATATGCAAAATATGGTCCATTTTATAGTCATGTACAATATAACAACATGAAGGGAATCATATAAGATACTAGATAATGTTGTGAAATGAAATAGAACACCATATTTTAACATTCTATTATATATTAGGATAAATTATTACATTGACGAACAACTCCTTATATAGAGTTCGAAGGATGAAACTAAAAATAGTAAACTCAATCAAGTCACTAAGGTGACTGTATTATGAAAGTAGTTTGATCTTCTAATAATCATTTCATATTATTCTAATACCCTCTCTTAACGCTTACTACACTAAAAACCAAAGAAAACTAACGTAAGCATATCAAACTAAAAAAAGAAACACTATAAACCATGAATTTTCCATTGTTAAACACCTTGCTTTTAAATAAAACTATACACCAAGTAGAACTCCATCAAACCACCTTGTAACCCTCATAAAGGGATAGCTCCCAAGCTAAATTCCTGAGCTCCCAAATTACCATCTCCCCAACTCCCAAATCACGGACCTCCCAAACCATTGGACAATAATCTATGGTGAGCCACACTCAAAAAGCTCCATCAAATTGTCTCATGACCTTCATAAGGGCATGACTCCCAAAATCCACAAACTCCCAAGCTAACTAGGCAATCATCCATTTTGAGCTTTATCTATACTAGATTCCTTCCATTCTTCAAACTGTGGACTTCTTATACTATGTGTAACTCATCATTCATCTTCACATAATAATCTTTCCAAGCTATCCTAGCAATGTATCCAAAGGATCTTCAACATGGTGATAAAGTGTATTAGCATTAGCTTCAATAAGTACCTCAACACATTTTACTTCACAATACCCATAAGCAAAGTGCATGGTTGTCCAACCTTCTGAGTCTAATCCATCTTCATTGTGTTAGTCATTTAGATCAACTCTAACAAAAAGGGCACTTAATGAAATTATTAGAGTCAATGCGACCACCCTCATTGCAAAATAAGGACCTCTTGGATGTATGCATCTCCTTCTTTCATTCAACCTAACTTCATTAGCCTTGTTATGTTGTGTAGGTTGAATTTACACTTTAAGCTTTTGTAGCAAAGTGGTCTTCCCTGCATTGTCAAGGCACAAGGAAAATATTGTTGCCTCTTTTTGCCATAGGCCCAAGGTGGCTCAATAAAAAATAACATCTTTAACCTCTTCTCAAACTCTAGAAAATAATTCTAATGAATTGACTTGTTATCAATCCCCTATCAAGTATCTAACATTGGCACAAACCCTAGATGCTAGTTCAAAAACCCTACTTGCAAGTTTCACTTGCCCTAGCCGCAAAATTCTAGTCGCTAATTTGAGCAAAAAAATAAGGCATGGAGTTAAACCTCATAAAAACCATAGCATATACTTCTAACAAATTGACTTGTTATCGATGCCCTATCAAGTATCTAACATTGGCACAAACCATAGATGTTGGTTTGGAAACCCTACTTGCAAGTTTCACTTGCCCTAGCTAGAGAATTCTAGTTGCTGATTTGAGAAAAAACAAAAAGCATGGAGTTAAGCATCATAAAAACCATAGCCATCACTAATTTAGGTGCCCTAGCCATGGACCAATGAAACCCATGTTGTGGATTTTTTAAAAGAGTTATCAAAAATCCAAATTTTCGTAACAAAAAAAAAACTAGATCATGATTTATTTTTTAAAACATAGAAACCTACAATTTTTGAAAAAGACATCCATGAAAAAGAACCCCTTTAAAAACATCATGATCAAAAGAAATTTACAATCTTTTCTAACTTGCAATTTATTTCACAAATTCTATCACAATTTTTGGATAGTTCCTTGGTGTCTCCAAGAACCCCTCACCATTTTTGTATCAAACAAGGCACTTCTAGAAAACCCTTAAAAACTCAATTTTAAACAAATGTTATCTATAGTTTTCTAATAATATTATAGTTTGGAGTTTACATAGAACTAGTGCATGATCAATCAACAATAAAGGCATGATTTTTACAAAAAAATGACATGATTTTTGAATAAAAAACCCTACCATCTCATTTGCTTTGGCACCCACAATTTTTCCTTGCAGATAATCCACACAAAAAAAAATCATGATTTAACCTTTGAAACCCTCACAAATTCTTCCCACATGATAAAAATTATTTTCATGTGACTCCCTACCCTAATACCATGTAAAACAAACAAAATAGAACACAATATTTTAATATTGTATTAGATATCAAGATAAATTATTACATTGATGAACACCACCTTATAGAGAGTTTGGAGGATGAAACTAAAACATAGTGAACTCACTTAAGTCACTAAGATGAATTTATTATAAAAGTAAGCCTTATCTTCTAATAATCATTTAATATAATTCTAATAGCTAATGCCTCAAACATATAAGAACAATATTTATGTTCACATAAAATAAGCACCTTATAGCTCGCCATAATCTAATAAATTTTTGAAGTAAAACTCAAAGGAACACATCAACAATTTTTTGTCAATTGACATTATTGAATGCTTCATTGAATTTAATTCCTTACTTTTCCATTCATCTATAATGATAAGTGCTAATGAACTTCCTAAAGCCAAGTTTCCAATAGTTTTATCCTACTCATCATGTTGCTCAGTTGCCACAAGACTTCATCATATTAGCAGCATAATGACCACACAAATTTGATATAAAATATTTCACTTTATGATCACCAAGATCTTGTGAGGGTGAGATGAGAGAAAATGGTGAATAAATATTGAATTGCATATACCATGAATATAAAGTATTTATCACTTTTTGGTCACCAAGATCCCGTGAAGGCAAGGTGAGAACAGATGGTGAATAAATATTGAATTATCTATTCTAATTTCTTCTTGAGAATAAGACACAAAGATAGACAATATTTATATAGAAAAAAAAGGAGATTTCACATATGTTGGAGTAGATTATTATTGATTAAATGTGTAACAATATACTAAAATACATTAAAATTGCAAAAATACAAACAAGGAAGAAATCTGAAATAATCTGCTATATTCTGGAGCTCACACACAATCCTACAAAACTGAAGTGTCAACAATCCTTCTACATAGAGGCAACTTCTAAATGAAATTTCCCCAAAGGAAACCAAAGGGTTTTGTCCCCCAATCTCTGAATCCAAAGATTTTTGTCCTTGAATTAGATGGTTAAACAAAATGCTCAAGCTATGAAGATAGTTGATTAATTTACAAGATGATAAAAACTAAAGAAGCAACCTAGAATAAATAGAAATGATAGGGCCTAATTTGGGTGCCTAAATTCTAATGCCCCATATCTCCAAAAAAATAATAACAATTTAATTCAGTCAAATTCTCCCAAAAAATAGCTTTTTGTAACTCTCCCACAAATTGCCAACTCATTGATTGCCCCTTTGACATAATTGCCAACTATAACGTCTCATGTATGATGATTTGTAACTCCTCATTAAGAATTTGTCATAGAATCTATCATAATGAAGATTCCAAATGCCTTGGGAGTTACATTATGGCCTCATTAAGAATTTTCATGCCCCATTTTGGGCTTTTACAACAAGTAATAATATTTCATTATTTCAATGGCCTATTTTATAGGTTGTGCCAATTAATAATCAATTTTAAGCCAGAAATTAAAATTAGCTCCTTAAAAACTCCCCCTTATCCCATAGAAAATATGGGAATGGGTTCTTAGGTCCATAAAAATGAATTAATTACAAAGGGAGCATTACAAGCACTCTTACCAACCAATGGTCACTTCCATAAGTTTATAAATACTCAATACCGTATGTTAGAAGAAATTTTGTTCTTTGAATCAATACTAATCTTGATGGTAAGCTATAATCTATCTAAAGAAGTTTCCTTATCTAATAGAATGAGTGGGACCTTCCACCCATGCTCCTAGATGATATTCCACCTATTTGGTCACACATGTCATCTCTTGTTCAATAATATTGCATTTTACATGACTAATCCTTAAATGAGTGGGATTTCTTGAACCCCCATCTTATGTTGTAATACAAAAATTCCTTTTCTTCTAATCACTTCCAAGTCCTCAGAAAACTTGGTATACTACACATCCAAGTCAAGATTATTGGGCTTACTCCAATATTAAAGTGCTTGGAGTAGCAACCATTCGCTATTTATGGATTAACATCTGCAACCTCTTGTATATGAATATTTGACTGAAAATGGACTATCAACCATGTCACTCAAAGGTTCTCAAGACCCATTGAACTTCTACTTCCAAGCCAATAAGTTATACTAGATTTTCTTAAAGTGAGTCAAAACTAATTTTATCTAAATAGAGAAAACCACGTGTAGAGAAATATGAGTTGAGTGATAACTGATAACATGGTTTCCTTCAACAAGCTAAAAATTGAAATGAATGCCACACATGATCTTCCTGTAATAACTAAATCTGAGTATCTTACCTCAATTTCAATGGTAGCTATATCCATCTTCTCTGGACGACTTGTTAATTAACCATTCCCTCTTGCTCTCCATTTCCTAAGTTCTATATTCAATTGGCTGCTTCAAAAGTTCCTTAACCATAGATTTGAGAGTATTATTGTTAATTTTATAAAGTTCCTAGAAGAAGCCCTTGCTAGACATTCATGGAAGTTTTTCACTTCCCTATGAGCCTTCAACTAGATCATTCATCTGGTTGTTTTATCTATCAGTGTCATGGACTTGGCCACCTCCAACCTTTAAGTTAGTTATTTTTTTAAGGTTGTAAACATATAGCTGCAGCAAATCACCTTAACTTCCTCTAAATAATTTTCCCTTAAGTGAGCTAAGTTTTTCTTATTATAGCAATCCTGAGGCTAAAAATAGTAAATGTATCATTAAGAACTATGACTCTATGTGCTAGTTGTCCTCCTTGTCACTTATATAGTTTATTATCACATTTTGTGTCATTGAATTTTGGAATTGTTTAGTAGTTTGTCGATATCTTTCAGTCATTGTGCTAGTTTTATTGAATATATTTAACACTTGCATCAAATGGGGTGACATAATTGTGGTTTCCAAGTTTGTAGAGTGTGTACAATTTGATCTACAAGGCAAAGGAACTTTATTATTGTGTGGTAATTGGGGGTTTTAATAATAATAAAAAATCACCTAGCAAATATCTGGATGTACTCTTTCAAAGTCTAAAGTTTTATAGTCGTGCTTCTTTTCTAAGCTTTCCTTTGAAATAGACTTGAGAAAATCAATTTAAAACTCGTATTACAAGAACAATTTAGCAAATTGTTCATACCCTCTTTCCTGGCACGGTTTCAAAATGGTGGTTGAGCTAATTATTATATTAATTATAATTAGAACAACAACAAGAACCGCATAATGGAGAGGTAATTGCAGATGTGTGGCTAAGTGTAACCTAAATTAAATTGTATGTGATGACTTATCTAGATTAAAATTTGCAATTTCAATTCAATCTTTATCGACCCAAGATTGAATTTAAACTAAATAGTTTAATCTTGATAAATACTACAAAAACACCACATAGAATGTAAATTAAATTTGACTAGAAATTCTTTTGAGAAGGTTTGTAATGATTAAAATCTGAGCGAGTGGACTTTAATTTTGACGTTTTGAAGAAATAAATGACATAGAGAAATGGAGGGGGCACCTTCAATAGCTTGAGGAGAGCATCCTTTGAGAGAGGAGCCTGGGCAAGACACTTCCCTAACTCACCTAGAGTCTGCTCAAGTGAATGTGCCATCGTTCCTCCAAAAAGACACAAATACCAGAACTTGTTGTAACTCTATACTTCTAATTTCTAACTTATTTGCACTTTGCTTCCATGATTTTATTTACATCACTGCAAATAATTATCGTTTCACATTTTATTTCTTTTTAAACATCTACTAAAAATAAGTGTTTTAGGGAAAGAGGAAGACACCATATTTTAATAATAAGGTTATGTCTACTACAGGATCATGCTTAATAATACTATGGGCGTGTAGATTTCTATTCAAAAAAGATCCTTTTACTTCTATGATCCCCTAAATTTATGTAAATTCCCACCTATTCTTTGATCCCAATCAGCCATGCCTTCTTTACCATGCCCATTTTTTATTTCCAGCTCATTCATTAATAGGTTAAATTTACTCATTAGAAGGAAACAAACTATCATAGTTTATTACAATAGATAAATATTTATGATAAATAAAATGTAAATAATTAATAATTAAGCTCTTTGTTCATGGGGTGGGTGGTTTGGACTTCTAGAGTAAAAGATAGAAGGAAAAATAGACTCTTATGAAAGATGGATATAAGCTCAATTTTGATAGGGCTACTAAAGGAAACCTCATAAATATAGAATATGATTATATTATTCAGAATGCATAAGGGAAAAAATTATTAAATGGATCTAAGAAGCTCAAATATGGCTCTTATAATGAAGTCGAAGCTTAAGCACTAGTCTTCGAAATGGATCTTTGTCTAGGAATTTAAGATGTAATTGAATTCAAATTAAGGGAGATTTGGATAATTATAAATGTGATTTGAATAAATGTTATTTCAATTGAAAGTTAGAAAATATTTTATAAAGTGTGTGGCCTCTTCCCACCTCATTCAATGACTTTGATATCTAACACACATATAGGGAGGCTAATCAAGAAGTCGATATCCTAGCCAATCACACAATGTGTAATAACCCCAATAGGGAATTAGCTCAAATCTTAATATTTTTTTTGCAATCAACTCAATTGTACTCTTTCTAATCACCTAATTCTCAAAATGGGCAAGGTGAGATCATACGAAGTAAGAATGAAGACAAAGAAAAATTAATTGAAAAGTGTCACGTCAAGCTAACCAACTTACAATTCAAAACAATCATATAATTGCTCTAGCCAAACTAACTAATGGTGTGTCACAACCCTCCTTCTAATGAATAATTAATTTAGGAAACAATATATATCAAGTAGATGATATTTAAATCTTTGGAAAAAAATAATAATAATTTATTAATAATATTATTTTAAGACTTAAATTATCGATATTTCACATTTTGATGAATTATTATGAAAATATTCTTGTAAACAATTTAACGATTTCAATATTTGCTAAAGATTATTATTGTGTTCTTTCACAAAGTCAATAATGATATTATAATCGGTGGTATTGTATTTATTAAATCAAATAAGTTAGATGTTATGATTAATTAAGTTCCGCATAAAAGACTCTTGAATGTTATATTAAAAGATTGTGGAAACCATGTATCATGCAAAAAGTTGTAACTCCCGAATAATGGATGGAGATCGCACAAAGGGCCTCTTTTTCACTCTATATAAGGGGGAGAGAAAGAACAATGAAGGGGGGAGTTACACTTCTTTTGGGGGTTATTATAACATAGGTGGCTAGCAATTTATGTAGGGCATGGAGGGAGGTATAGGGGTCTCTCTCTCTCCGTTTTCTTTTTTTAATGGCAGACGATTCTCAACTCACGGGGGAAAATGGAGAAACATTTTTGGGGTGGTCCTCTATACTGCAACAACATACAAATTTTAACAAAGATAATTTGATGGGCGACATTTTTTTTTGTTATGGGGATTCTATTTGATAATATTTGATGATTATTTCTTTTTGATGATTGTTTAACTTATTTAATCCTTGCATTCGATCTGGGAATGAGTTTTCTAAGAACTACATTGTGGTGGTGTTGTTTCAATGTAATTCTCATTGCGATCAACCCATGGCTGACTCTCAACTCATCATGATAGACACCATGGATGGAAATTTTAGAGGAGATAAGTTCCAAGTGCTTAGGGATGATCGGTATTTGCTCGACAGTATACTCAATCAAGTTAGCATTGGAAATGGTCACTATGGAGATAATGTCCAAGGTAAAGAAGGAGGTGAAATCAAGTAGATCAGAACAATGCTTTGAATTAGAGGAGATCATTGTTTTAGGGAATCAATTATATTTAGCATTCCTCATTGACTTCATTATAAGCATGACCGATCTAGGCCTCGTTCTAAGGAGGGGGGAAGAGCTCTTCCTACCTGTGTGTCTGTACACAAAATCATTTGAGGGCTGCATCATATGCTTGGATTAAAATAACCAAGTCTTGAAGTGGAGGAATCGTGGTATCAGTATTCTGAGACAAGAATGTTGGAATATTATAATCTCCAAGTCAGCATCCCACATAAGCTTCCTACAACAACTTAACCTACAACATTTATTTTTGGTTGGTGATTTTGAAATTCAAAAGGAGCGCTCATCTTTGAGCTTGAAAAAGCCCAACGTATACCTGCAACATTAAATGGAGTTAGGTAAATTTGAAATTTGAATCAAGTGCTCATTCTCATGAGTTGAAAGTAAGACAAAAGGAATGTCTTTGCAACCGTTAGTGTAGTAGAAGTTTTTGCATTGGAAGAGAACCCTGCAACAACAGATGAAGTAGAGAATGTTTAGCACAGAATAGTGACAGCAACAACGCAGAAGGAATGTTTATCAGTTGCAACACATTGTTAGCTGCAGCTACAGGATTGTAGCAGTTTATGTTTTTGAGGTGTGAGTGTAGCACCCAGTCATTGGACATCTGTCCAAATAGTTTAGTTTTATTTTGTTCATGTAAATCAAAGAATATCCTCTAAGTTTTTGTATTTTGAAGCAAACAAGGAATATATGCAAAGTTATTTTCTGTCTGTTTAGACTTGTTGTCTCAGTGCGTTCACTGTGTGTATTATGTGTGTTTATTCTTTTCTCTGTCCATCCTATCACAGCAGTGACTTTGTGTTTTATTGCACCCCTGCCTCCCAACAAGTGGTATTAGAGCCCTATTTTTCTAGGTAGTCAGTCAGTCAGTGTGTTTATTGTGGGTAAAGCCCTTGGTTATCTAGGCATTGTTTAATCTTCTCAAATTTGAGAAATATGGCAGGAGGTGAGAGCAAAGGTTGGCAACAGCCACCACATTTTGATGGACAAAATTATGATATATGGGCTAAGAAGATGAGAACCATCTTAGTTGCAAATGACCTATGGGAGTTGATCACAAATGGGTTCAATGATATCATAGAGCCAAATGTATTTGCAACCCTTTCAAATGCACAAAAAAACCAGTTGAAAGAGATAAGAATGAAGGATACAAAATCCCTCAGTTTGATTGAGGCAACCTTGAGTGAGGCTATTTTCCCACGTATTGCAGTATCAAACTATGCAAAACAAGATTAGGATATATTGCAAAATAGTTACAAAGGGATTGAGAAAGTGAGGTTAGCTAAGTTGTAGCTCTTGAGAAGAAATTTTGAGACTCTACAAATGAAAGATAATGAGTCCATTTTAGATTATCACACTAAGGTTTCAACCTTGGTAAATTAGCTGAGAGTCAATGGAGAAAAAATGGAAGAGCAAAGGATTGTTGAGAAAATCCTAAGAAGTCTGCCTACTAAGTTTGATTATGTAGTCGTTGACATTGAAGAGCAAAAGGATTTGTTTTAGATGACTTTAGATGAGTTGATGGGTTCACTACAAACCCATAAGTAGTGGTTGAATAGATTTGCTCCTTCCCTAGAGCAAGCATTCAAAGCTCAGACCAATGCAAGAGGTTGGGGAAGAGGAAGAAACAACAAAGGAAGAGGTCAAAGAGGCAGAGGTAGAAACAATTCTAGAAGAGGAGGTTCTGACAACACTGAGGAGACGAGAAACTCACTGTCAACAAACCAGAACCATAGGAAGAACATTAGTTTGAATCAAAGGAATGACGAGAAATGTGCAGTGTTATTACTGTCACAAATATGGCCATTATGCTAGTGAGTGTAGAAAGAAGCAGCGTGACCATGGAGGCCAAAATGCTAATGTAGCAAATGAGAATAAAATTGAAAATGAAAAACAGTCCAATGTATTCATTGTTTGCAATCTTGCTAAGCGCAACAATGATGAAGTTTGGTACTTGGATAACGGATGCAACAACCACATGAGTGGTAACAAAATTTTCTTTACCTCAATTGAAATCAATATAAAAATAGAAATCAAAATGGGAAATGATGAGAAGGTTCCCGTCATTGGAAAAGGTGTAGTCAACATTCAAACCAAGAATGGTGAGAAGCAACAAATCTTGGATGTCTATTATGCCCCCGACATAAAACATAACCTATTGAGCATTGGACAAATGGTCCAAAATGGTTACAAAATGTTGATGGAGAATGAAAAATGTAAGATATTTGACAGAGGAGGTAGCAAGAAAGTGATGGTTGCAGTGCAAATGACAAGAAAAAAAAAAAATTCCTCTCAGGATGCACATAGTGTCTGCAACAGGAACAACATATGGTCAACAACATCAAAGTTCCCCGACACTCACAACAATTGCACAATAGTCGGTGGTCAAACAATAGTTTGCTTTCAAGATAGTCATCAAAGATCCATCCAAACTATGACATTTAAGGTATGGGCACTTAATATTTTCAAGTTTGAGTTTATTGTCTAGGAAAGGAATGATTAGGGGTTTACCATCCATTGTAGAACCCAATGGCAAGTGTGAGGCTTTTATTTTAGGAAAACAACATAGGTAGCCATTTCAATCTAGGTATTCTAGGAGAGCAAGAGCACCTCTAGAGTTAGTGCACTCAGATTTTTGTGGACCCATGAAAACCCCCACTTTAGCTGGAAATACATATTTCATGACTTTCATAGATGACTATAGCAGAAAAATATGGGTCTATTTCTTGAAAAACAAATTGGAAGCCTTTGATAAATTTAAGTGGTTTAAGGAAACAATTGAAAAGGAGAGTGGTCACTATATCAAATCCCTTAGAACAAATAGAGGGGGAGAGTACATCTCTAATGAATTTTTGAATTTTTGTAGGAATGAAGGCATTCACAAACAATTTACAACAAGGTGTACCCCACAACAAAATGGAGTGGTGGAGAGGAAAAATAGGACCATTCAAGATATGGTGGCAAGTATGCTGAAAGCAAAAGGGTTGTCACACATATTTTGGGGAGAAGTTGTAGCAACAACAGTCTATATACTAAATAGGTTCCCTACAAAGGATCTTCGTGATAGGATTTCATAAGAGGCATGGACACACAACAAATGGAGTGTTGAGCACTTAAGGATATTTGGGTGTGTGGCATACGCACTCGTGCCAAAAGAGAAGAGGCAGAAATTTGATGATAAAGGAGAAAAATGTATCTTCATAGGCTATAGTGAAGAGTCAAAAGCCTACAAATTGTACAATCCCATCACCAAGCATGTTGTAATCAACATGAATGTTATATTTATTGAGAATGAATCATGGGATGGAACGATGGATGACACCACGGGTATTTCAATTACAATACCCCTTGATGATGAAGAAGTTACAGATGATAGCAACATAGAGGGAGCTCAAGAGAGTAGTAGCTCAAGAAGAAACTATTATAGAGCATTAGAAAATAATAGCTTCAATGGTGATCTGCTGCAGAACAGTAACTCTAGCAGTGTTCAATAGAGACAATAGTCTGACAGCACTGAATAGAGACAACAGTCTAGCAGCTCCATAACTCAACAGAGTAGTAGCTTCGACAGTCAGTAGTATAGTAGCTCCAAAGGTCAAATTAGCAGTAGTTCAGAAGAAAATTCAGACCCTACACTCACATCATTGATGCCACACAAGACAAAGAGTGTGAGGGAGATCTATGTCATCACACGCTATGCTGATTTCGATGAAAATTTGGATTTTTCATTATTCTCCTATAGTGATCCAACAAACTTTGAGGAAGCGGTAAAAGAAGAGAAATGGTGTAAGGCCATGGATGAAGAGTTGGAGGATATAGAAAGGAACCAAACATGGGAGTTGACCGATTTACCCAAGGGTAAGCAAGTGATTAGAGTGAAGTGGGTCTATAAGACCAAGTGTACTACAGAAGGAAAGATTGAAAGACACAAAGCAAGGCTTGTTGTCAAAGGGTACAAACAACAACCCGGTATAGATTATGATGAGACATATGCACCAGTTGCAAGGCTGGAAATAGTGCAGACAGTGATAGCAGTTGTAGCACATCATCAGTGGAGCAGCCACCTGGATATGAAATCCCAGGGCAAGAGGAAAGTTTTGAACACCTAAGAGGTAGGCTTGGAATTGTGGATAGCTTCAGAGATCAGCTCCGGAAGGAAACATCAGAGTGACAACTGACTTGCAAATTAAGGGGGAGTGTTGGAATATTATAATCTCCAAGTCAGCACCCCACATAAGCTTCCTACAACAACTTAACCTACAACATTTATTTTTGGTTGGTGATTTTGAAATTCAAAAGGAGCGCTCATCTTTGAGCTTGAAAAATCCCAACATATGCCTGCAACATTAAATGGAGTTAGGTAAATTTGAAATTTGAATCAAGCACTCATTCTCATGAGCTGAAAGTAATACAAAAGGAATGTCTTTGCAACCATTAGTGTAGTAGAAGTTTTTGCATTGGAAGAGAACCCTGCAACAACAAATGAAGTAGAGAATGTTCAACACATAACAGTGACAACAACAACAAAAAAGGAATGTTTATCAGTCGCAACACATTGTTAGCTGCAGCTACAGGATTGTAGCAGTTTATGTTTTTGAGGTGTGAGTGTAGCACCTAGTCATTGGAAATCTTTCCAAATAGTTTAGTTTTATTTTGTTCATATAAATCAAATAATATCCTCTAAGTTTTTGTATTTTGAAGCAAACAAGGAATATATGCAAAGTTATTTTATGTCTGTTTAGACTTGCTTTCATTGTGCGTTCACTGTGCGTATTCTGTGTGTTTATTCTTTGCTCTTTACATCCTGTCACAACAGTGACTATGTTTTATTGCACCCGTGCTTCCCAACAAAGAAAACATAGTCTGCAACATCGAGGAGAATGGTCATTATCAAATTTGGAGGATGTTGCAAATACCAGGAAGAAGTAATGTCTATGATGGAGTTTGATACGGAGGATCGAAGGAGTTTTGGAAGTGAGAGAAAGTGCCAAGGCATAGAAGGGATCTAGCTGAAGGTTGAAGGAGGTTTATCAGGTACGTCTTGAGTATTCCGCTTCTATGCAGATGTTGGTTTTCTTGTTTAGTTGTTAAAAGAATAGTGATTATATATTTGTCAATAATACCAACCTGTGGCTTTGTTTGAGTTTATTGTGCATTTTAAATCACAATAGATACAAATATAGTTGAAATTTATCTTTTCATCTCTTTATACTTAGATACATAGGCCAGGTCTCATGTCGATTTTTCACAAGCCTTAAATGTGCAGATCTAGGTCTCATGTCAATTTTTCACAAGCCTTAAATATGCAGATCAACCTTTCCTTTGTCTCGTTGCACCTCCTCATTCTATTAGAAACTTAACAACACGCCTTTAAATCACATCATCTTCATTAGTATTACGCCATGCATGGGTGGACTTCGGGTTCTCTATTGAAAAAAATATGCCTTTCTTGTTGGAATTTAAAAGTTTTGAAATTATAATTCTGGTTCTTAAAGCATATTATAAGAGTGGAAAAGCTTTGGGATTTTCAATGGCAGGATTGGTTTGGTTGTGAGTCGAGTTCCAGAAATAATTTTAGAATTGAAGTAATGCCTAGGTAGTGAGTCTAGAGTGTTCTTGGTTTAGGTGATACCTCCATCATTCTGACTCACCTCTCTCGCTGTGTAAATCTAATCATCTACCATTAGTTGTTTATATATTTACATCTTTAGCTGGGATGTGATGTATAATTGAAATCATTTAGTTTTTGCGCATTTTGGGCAACTTCTCCTTACCGCATCTTTAATACCTTAACTTGGAGACCGAAATTGTTCTCCTAAGGCATTAGAACACTGAACAGTAGATAGCATGAAATTCTCTCTCTGTGACTTATCTCTGCTCTTTAGTCCTATATATTGTGACTAACTCCTTGAGCTTTACCGTGTCATTATTAGTCCCATCTGGGATACTATATTGTTCTGTGATATGAATTATTGTTAGAGTTCCTTTGGGAGATATCCTTTTAAGGAGATTTGCGTGGTCAAAAAACTTGAGATCCAATTCACTCTCAAAACATTGTGGTCCAGGAAGTAACAAACCTACTCAAGGTAAGTGTACATATTCTTGCATACCATGAAATTATTGAAGAGAGAATTCCTCAAGTTTTGTTACAACTTTTATCGTTCTCTGTTAGAGGTAAATAAAGAAAGATTAAGAGAGTTCGTATATCAATGCTAGTCTGTACTATTCGGAAAGTTTATGTTAAAAACTAAAAAAAATGCTTAAATATTACAGTACACCATTAACAACAAAATAAACAAAATATATATATGTAAACAGAGAAACTGTGTCAAAATCCACAAAGGAAGAGAATTTAATTTTGTTACATTTACAAATAAAATTGCAGCAAACAGTCTTCACCAAACTTTATTGAGGAAAGAGGAATATATTAAAAAAGCAGCAACAAAGCAAAGTCATCAACAACAATGTTGGGAAACATTCTAAAAAACAAAAAAAAGTAACTAAAGTGGATATGCTGGGAAACTTTCCCAACCATAACAGTTACACACAGATTTTACTATTTTCACATCCTCCCTAAAATCTGATTTGTGGAACAACTTGTCATCCCTAAAAGATTCTTCAGTCTATTGAAATCTTCTTCCTTCAAAGGCTTTTGTCAAAATGTCAGCAACCTGATCTTTGGACTTGCAAGAAGAAAGTTTAATTTCATTATTTTTAACCAGCTCTCTAATGAAATGAAATTTATGTCTATGTGCTTGCTTCTTCCATGAAAGACTAGATATTTAGAAAGTGCAATAGCTGATTGATTATCACAAAATATAACTATTTCTTCCATTTGGGGCTGCAACAATGCTTCAAGCATTCTTCTTAACCAAACTACTTGACAACCTGCTGAAGCGGCTGCCACATATTCTACTTCTGCTAAAGAAAATGCAACAATGGGTTGTTTCTTTGAAGACCATGAAATTACACCTGAACCAAGAGTAAAAACATACCCATAAGTACTTTTCCTATCATCTTGATTTCCAACTCAATCACTATCTGTATAACCAGTTAACTTCAAAACATCCTTCTTTTCATAAAAAATTCCATGATTTGTTGTCCCTTTCACATACCTTAGTATCCTTTTACCTACTTGTAGATGAGTATCATGTGGATCCTCCATGAACCTACTTATCAAGCTTACTGCATACATGATGTATGGTCTTGTTGCAGTTAAGTACATTAAACTTTCAACCAAACTTTTATACAAAGTAGAATCTACCTTTTTGGTTTCATCCTTTTTGCTCAACTTCACACCCATGGCAATAGGTGTAATTGTTGGTTTACTATTTTCCATCTTGAACCTTTTCAAAATATCATTTGCATACTTTTCTTGAGAAATGAAAATCCCATCACTATTTTGAGATACTTCAAGACCAAGATAATAATGCAACAAACCAAGATCAGTCATCTCAAATTCACACTTCATTTCCATTGAAAATTCTCTAAGCATGTTTTCATTATTTCCGGTATAAAGCAAATCATCAACATAAATGCAAACTATCATAACATCTCCTTGTTGATTTTGTTTTATGAATAAGGTGGGCTCATAAGGGAATTTTTCAAAACCATTTTTCAAAAAATACGATTCAATCATTTCATACCAAACTCTAGGTGCCTGTTTTAAACCATACAAAGCTTTCTTTAGTTTGAGCACTTTACCTTTTTGACCTTTAATCTCATAACTAGGTGGTTGGTCAATGTAAATTTCTTCCTCCAATACACCATTCAAGAATGCCGATTTTACATCCGTATGAAAAAGTTTCGAACCCTTTTGTGCTGAAAGAGCTAAAATCATACGAATAGTATCTATTCTAGCAACAGGTTCAAAAACTTCATTATAATCAATACCTAATTTTTGTTTGTAGCCCTTCACTACCAACTTGGCCTTGTATTTATTCACTTTACCTTGCTCATTGTACTTTGTTTTATACACCCACTTTACTCCAATTGGCTTCTTATGCTCAGGGAGATATGCAATTTCCCAAGTTCGATTCTTTTCTATGGCTGCAATTTCTTCATTCATAGCTTTAACCCATCTATCATCATTTATAGCTTCTTCAAAAGTAATAGGATCACTATCAGCAAAAAATGCAAAATGACAAGTATCTACATTTACCTTTGTTGTTTCTTGATATATGTCAGACAAGCTCCTTATGTTTTGCCACCTGTTTGGAGATACTGAAGTGGATGATGAAGAACTACTTGATAAAACATGACTATGACTTGGTGGGGATGAAGAAGAGATTCTTCTTAGTGCTGATTATTGGATGCTACTACTAGATCCTGTGTTAACAACATAAATTTGTTGTTGATTTGCAGCTTCATCTTGAATGTTAACATGCTGATATTTCTCTTTCAGATTCCAACACCACTCCTGATCTTCAAGAAACTTTTCACCTCTACTTATCATCAACTTTTTTGTCTTAGGATTGTACAACCTATATGCCTTAGATTCTTCACTATACCCAAAAAGATACATTTTTCTGCCTTATCATCCAATTTACTTCTGAGTGCATCTGGAATATGAGAATAAGCAATACAACCAAAAACTCTTAGGTGATCTACCTAAGGTTTGTATCCTCCCCAGGCTTCTTCTAGTGTCATGTCCCAAACTGAGTTTGTAGGACATCTATTCAAAATATAACCTGCACAACAAACTACTTCTGCCCAAAAATCTTTTGGTAAATTCTTAACATTAAGCATACTCCTTACCATATTTAGAATTGTTTTGTTTTTTTCCCTCAGCTACACCATTTTGCTGAGGTGTATACCTTGTTGTTAGTTGTCTTTTTATGTAATTTTCAATACAAAAATTATGAAAATAATGAGAAATATACTCTCCACCCCTATCAGTCCTTAAAATTTTGAGAAAATAACCACTTTGTTTTTCAACTAATTCTTTAAATTCTCTGAATTTCTTGAAAGTATCTGATTTATTTCTCAAAGGATACACCCATAGTTTTCTACTATAGTCATCAATAAATGTCAAAAAATATCTCATACCAGATAATGAAGCGACCTCAATTGGACCATATAGATCTGAGTGAACTAGCTCTAATGGATCTGAAGCTCTCCAAGAGTCCCTTATTGGAAAGGGTTCTCTATGGTGCTTTCCAACAATACAACCTTCACATTCTTCATCTGGTTTTTGGATAAGTGGTAAACCTGTTACCATGTTCCTTTTATGCAAAATATTTAGTCCACCAAAATTCAAATGACCAAATCTAAGATGCCATAACCACTGTGTATCTTTTACAAGAGCAATGAAACTTAAATGCATATTGTTTCTGATACTAAGAGAAAACATCCTATTAGCAGTCATGGGTATTTTGGTTACCATCTTGTTTTTACCATCAACATTAATGCATGGACCCTTTTCAAATTTGACAGTGAGGCATTTTTGCACAAGTTGACCTAACAAATTATGCTTTAAGCCTGGTACATAAAATACATCACCAATATATTTGTTTTCACCTTGTTTTGTTGTGATTAATATCCTCCCTTTCCCCATGACTGATGCAATTGTATCATTTCCCATCTTAACTTCAGATTTGATGGACTCATCCAAATATTGAAATATCTCTTTGTGTCTTGTCATATGATTACTGCACCCACTGTCAACATACCATTTGTCATCATTTACTTCCTCTTTGTGTTGCATGTTAGCAAGAAATATCCTTCTTGCCCTTCACCTTCATTTGCATATTGGGCTTCTTGTTTACTTTTATCTGCAATTTTTTTTCTACATTCAACTGCAATATGTCCATACTTTTGACAATAATAACATTGAATAGATGATTTATCATACCTCTAAAAACCTCTACCTCTTTGCTGAAAATTTTCTCTGCCTCTACCTCTTGCTTGAGTGTAATTACAAATTTCTTCATCACTTCTATTGCTTCTTTGACCTCTACCTCTTTGTTGAAAACATCCTCCTCTTCCTCTTGAATTTCTACCTCTTCCTCTTTGTGTTGAAGATGATTTTGGTGCAACTTCTTTTTCTTTCAAAGATACTTTTCTCTTTATAGCTTTCTCAAGTGGCTCCTTTGCTGATTTTTTTATTCTTTGCTCATGTGTGTAGAGTGAACCCATAAAATCATCTACAGGTAAAGTGGTTAGATCTTTTGATTCTTCAATAGCTATAACTACATGATCATATTTTGTAGGCAAACTTCTTAAAATATTCTCAACAATTTTTTGATCTTTCATAACCTCACCATTTATTTTCATCTGATTAACTATCCCCATTGTACGAGTAAATAAATCTCCTAAACTTTTAGAATTTGACATTTGTAAAATTTCAAAATATTTTCTAAGCATTTGTAAATAGACTATTCTTACTCTTTATGTACCTTGAAATGATTGTGCAAGAAGATCCCATGCTTCTTTGGTTGTCGAAGTAGATGTAAATCTTGGAAGGAGAGTTTCATCAAGACCCTGCACAATGAACAATAATGCTTTCTGATCTTTTTTTTGATTATTCTCTAGTAAATTCCTTTCATTTTGTGTGAGTGTTGATAATGTTGTTGCGTCTGCCAGTTCTGAATACCCATTCTACACAAGATCCCATAGCTTCTGTGATCTAAACAAAATCTTCATTTGAAAACTCCAAAAATCATAGTTTTTCCCATTAAATTTAGGAATTTGCAGCTGTGTAGTGTTAGCATTCATCTCCATTTCAAACCTGCTCTGAGACCATATGTTAAAAACTAAAAACAAATGCTTAAATATTACAGTAAACCATTACCAACAAAATAAACAAAATATATATCTGTAAATAGAGAAACTATGTCAAAATCCACAAAGGCAGAGAATTTAATTCTGTTACATTTACACAAAAAATTGTAGCAAACATTCTTCACCAAACTTTATTGAGGAAAGAGGAAAATATTAAAAAAACAACAAAGCAAAGTCACCAACAACAATGTTGGGAAACATTCTAAAAAACAACAAAAAGGTAACTAAAGTGGATATGTTGGGAAACTTTCCTAACCACAATAGTTACAAACAGATTTTACTATTTTAATAGTTTAGTATAGTTTCCCTTCATATATATATATATATATATATATATGCCCCAGTTATTTTACTTTTGCTTTCAAAAGAAAATATGATCCTTCAAAGTTCTTTGTTTTTCCTT
This sequence comes from Sequoia sempervirens, assembly GCA_007258455.2. NCBI lineage: Eukaryota > Viridiplantae > Streptophyta > Pinopsida > Cupressales > Cupressaceae > Sequoia > Sequoia sempervirens. The sequence goes on along the minus strand of VDFB02000010.1, from coordinate 27,662,940 downwards.
TAATTGTCACTTCTACATAATCAGAAGCCATAGAAATTCCCTGATTTATTAATTCATTTCTTAAGCAAAATAGTTTTTAGCTGATGAGTGATCTAGCCAAATCGCAGAGAAGAGATATTAAATATGCAAATATTGTTTTCCTCATTTGTGATAGAATGATATCAAAGGTATAAGTTTAAATGTGTTGCAGTCATCGTATCCCTTGCACTTATCAAGTTCTATGCAAAAATGATAAGTTTATTTTCTAGTTAGGAAAAGACAGAGAAAACAAAAAAACTACAAACTACTATAGCAATACAAAAAAAACAGAGTACTACTATAAGCTACTACTACAGCCAAACACACAATAAACTTTATTTTTTGATCTCACAGAGGTTACATATTCCTCAACTTTATAGAGGTCTTGAAGAGAAAGCGATGAGGAGGTAAATGAAAACCAACTATGAAAAAACAACTTTAAAACAGTTCAGAGTACTACTGTAAGCTACTACTACATCCAAACACACAATAAAATTTATTTTTTGATCTCACAAAGGTTACATATTCCTCAACTTTATAGAGGTCTTGAAGAGAAAGCGATGAGGAGGTAAACGAAAACCAGCTATGAAAAAACAACTTTAAAACAGTTTTAAATCTTCTTTAAAAACAAAACTAAAGTGATAAGAAAAACCTACATAGCCCCTACTTATAGATTACATAAAAACATGTATTAAAATATCCTTATACGGAGAAATTAAGCTTTTTTCTAACACTCCCCCCTAGTTTCTACCATTAACAGTTTCACCATTTACAATGCTCAAATTTTCTCTTAAATGCTCAAAAATCTCCTTTGCTAATGCCTTGGTAAATATATCTGCTAACTGATCTTCGGATTTGCAAAATTTCAATTGAATTTCACCATCATTCACCAACTCTCTGATAAAGTGATAACTTTTATCAATATGCTTGCTCCTCTTGTGAAAGACATGATTCTTTAACAAAGCGATTGCTGATTTGTTGTCACAAAATATTGGAGTTGACTCCTCCTGTGCTTGCAATAAATCTATCAAAACTTTCCTCATCTAGTCTGCTTGACATATTGCTGAGGTGGCTCCTACATATTCTACTTCGGCTGATGAAAGTGTCACTATGGGTTGCTTCTTTGATGCCCATGATACTGCACCTGTTCCAAAATGAAATATATATCCAAAAGTACTCTTCATATCATCAACGATACCTAAAAAATCACTATCAGTATAACCAACCAAACCAAAATCATTAGTTGTGGAATACAAGATTCCATATCCTATTGTTCCTACCACATATCTCAATATCCTCTTCCCAACATGCCAATGTGATTCTTTTGGTGACTCCATGAATCTTGAGATCAAACTAACCCCATACATGATTTCCGGTCTTGTAGTTGTAAGATACATCAAACTTCCAATTAATCTTTTGAAAATTGTAGAATCAACATTTGACCCTTTGTCTTCTTTACTAATCTTAGTGCATGTTGCAACTGGTGTAGATGCTGGATTACAATTCAACATCCTAAACCTTTTCGACACATCTTTTGCATATTTAGATTGACTAATAAAAATTCTTTTATCTGATTGAACAACTTCAATGCCCAAAAAATACTTCATCAAACCCAAATCTGTCATCTCAAATTCTTTTTTCATTACTGATTTAAATGTGTCCATAGACAAATTTCTAGTGAAAATTAAATCATCAACATATAAACACACATCCAAAATCTGACCTTCTTTATTGTTTTTTGTGTACAATGTAGGCTCATTACTACTTTTGTTGAATCCATTGCTTTGCATGTATGGTATTAGGACATAATAATCCGACCAAAATAACCTTGGACAGAATAACTCGACCAAAATAACCCAAGGACAAAATAACCCAGGGTCATAATAACCCATGGAAAAAATAACCCGTGGTCAAAATAACCCATGGACAGAATAACCCATGGTCATTCTAGATCAAGCTAGTAAACTAGAAATGACATAAAATAAATTATAAATATGATTGTGGGGCACCATAGAGGCTATTTAGGTCATTTTTAGACCATCTATCCATTATATACCCCTAAAATAGCCTTAAAACACCTTTAATATGCTTGTGGAGGAAAGTTCAAGAAGAAGCTCTACAAACACATTATAGTGGCGATGAAGTATTTGCATATGAGATCAAGAAACTTGTTGCATTAGATTTTGTACCTTAGATAGACGTAATTGATGCATTTGAAACACTTCAACAATCTCCTTATTATACAAAACATGAGGAGACCTTGCAACCCATAATTGATTATTTTGAAGACACATGGATTGGCAGACTAACCAGGAGAGGCAACAAACAATCACCCAAGTTTCCAATCACAATGTGGAATTGCTATTCAACTACTCAAGATGATCTTCCCATAACCAATGATACTATTGAGGGATGGCACAGAGGATTTAGTGAATTGCTTCAAGCATCACACAACTCAGTCTGGAAATTCATCAAAGCAGTGAAAAAAGAACAGAGTCTCCAAGAGAATAGAATAGAGAAATATATGGTTGGATACACTGGGCAACCAAGTAGGAAAAAATACCATGAACTCAAAGAAAGACTAAAAAGATTGGTTGATGACTATGAAAAGAATATAATTTTAGATTATATAAGAGGCATTGCTCATAATTTGACACTTTAATTGAAAATTTGAATAATAAATTTTTTTTAGCAACATACATGTAATTTATAAATTTTTTTTTCCTTTCTCTATATTCTTATGGGGATATTTTTTCCATGGGTTATTCTGACCACGGGTTATTTTGGCTTGAGTTATTATGACCCTGGGTTATTTTGTCCTTGGGTTATTGTGACTGGGTTATTTTGTCCAGGGTTATTTTGGTCGGGTTATTATGTCCCATAACCTGCATGTATGAATCAATTTTGCTATACCATGCTCTTGGTGCTTGTTTGAGACCATAGAGCACCTTCTTCAATCTATAAACCTTGTCTTTATATCCATGAACTTTATAACGTGATGGTTGTTTTACATATACTTCTTCTAGAAAACCATTTAGAAAAGTTGATTTAACATCCATTTGAAATACTTTCCAATTATTTTGTGCAACTATTGCTAAGACCATTCTAATAGTATCTAGTCTAGCAACTGGAGCAAATGTCTCATTATAATCAATTCCATAATGTTGTGCAAAACCTTTTGCTACTAACCTTGCCTTGTGTTTTTCAATTTCACTGCATTAAATTTGGCTTTATAAACCCATTTGACTCTTATACAATCCTTACCTTCAGGTAGTTCAACAAACTCTCATGTGTGAATTCTCTCAATGGAATTCATCTCTTCATTCATAGCTTTAATCCAATGTTCTTCATTAACTCCTTCTTTAAAATACACAAGATCATGAGAGAATAATACAAAATTTGAGTACAAATCCAAACTGTCTTCTCTTTGATCATATATCTCTTTCAAACTTCTCATTTTCTTACCTTTATACTTTGATCTTAATGAGGCAAGAGTAGGATTTGATTCATCACTTACTTGTGAATTGGAAGTAGGACGATTTGCATGAGCAGATGATTCATCTTGTACAATATTCCTTGGAGTTCTTGTTGGAGTATTTGTTCTTGCTTGAGTATTTTATTGATCACCTTGCACAATTTTCTCTTCAGGACCTTCATTATTATCTAGTATTGGTGCTCCAATTCTGATTGATCTGTCAATGCTACCATCCCACACTTCTTCTTCTAGGTTAAATTTGAAATCTTTGCTAACAATCACTTTCTTTGAAATGGGATTATACAATTTATAAGCCTTTGATTGCTCACTATAACCAATGAAAATACATTTCTCACTTTTATCATCCAATTTTCTTCTCAATTCAGATGGCACTAATGAATATGCAACACATCCAAAAATTCTCAAGTGAAGTACACTATGGTTCTTACCATTCCATGCTTCCTATGGAATTTTTTCCTTGACACTCTTTGTAGGGCTTCTGTTCAAAATGTACACAATGCAAGCTATTGCTTTTGCCCAAAAATCATTAGACAAGTTTTTAGCCTTCAACATGCTCCTAGCCACTTCCATTATAGTTCTATTCTTTCTCTCTGCTACACCATTTTGCTATGGTGTGTACCTTGTTAATTTTTTCTTCATCCCATGATTTCTGCAAAAATATAGAAATTCATTAGAATTAAATTCACCACCTCTATTAGATCTGAGTACTTTGATATATTTTCCACTTTTCTTTTCCACCATAGACTTGAACTCCTTGAATTTACTGAATGCTTCAGAATTCTGCTTGAGAAAATATACCCAAGTCTTCTTGCTAAAATCATCAATGAAGGTTAGGAAATAAATACTACCTCCAAATGATGGAGTTTGCATTGGTCCACATAAATCACTATGCACTATCTCCAATAATTCTCTTGCTCTATAGGAGCTTCCTACAGGAAATATCTCTCTATGTTGTTTTGCTAAAATGCAACTCTCACATGAATTTGTTGGCTACTCTATAGGAGGCAATCCTTTTACCATTTGTTTCTTTGTAACAAATTCAAACCTCCAAAATGTAAATGTACATACCTCAAATGCCATAGCCATGATTGGTTTAACTGTACAGTTTTGAAATTGGCTTCTTCTTCTCCTTGGGCACACCTAATTTGGAGGGGGAACATCTAATTGTTAGTCATCTCCACTTTTTCAATCAACCTATAATTTGGAAATCTATCCTTGATATTGTGCAAAAATTGTTCATAAAGGATACTCTATCACCCTTTTGTACAAATTGTCCAACACTCATCAAATTATGCTTTAGTCCAGGTACAAAATAAACATCAGAAATAATATTTCCTTCACCATTTCTTGTCAAAACATTTATTACTCCTTTACCCATTACAACCACTATATTATCATTTCCCAATTTCACTTCATAACTTATAGAATCATCAAGACTAGCAAATAAGTTTTTATTCCCTGTCATATGATTACTACATCCACTATCCAAAAACCAAATATTTTTAGTGCTCTCCTGGGCAACATGACATGTGATGAACAAACTTTTAGATTTAGATGTAGACTCATTTGTGTAATTTTCATTCTGCTTATCCATATCTCCTTGTTGCTTTCTACATTCATAGGCATAATGACCATTTTTTTTACAATAATAACACTGAATATTAGATTTATCAAACCTTTGTGAATTTTGACTGGAACGATTGTTTCCACATCCTCTATTGTTGTAGTTTTGATTATTCCTTTCAGCTTGATTTGGATTATTCTTTTCACCTTGATCTAAATCACTTTTACCACCTCTGCCTCTACCTCTGCCTTTGCCTCTTCGACTGAAGCTTGACCTTCCTCTTCCTTTGTTAGATGATACCTGAGACTTGAAAGCATTCTCAATAGAAGTATTGTTATTTCTATTCATTCTAGACTCATGTGTTAACAGAGATCCAATTAACTCATCTACTGATAACTGTGTCAAATCCTTGGATTGCTCAATTGCTACAACTATAGCAACGAATTTACTAGGTAAACTCCTGGGAATCTTTTCTATAATCTTCTGATCTATTAAATCTTCTCCACTAGATCTATCAAATATTTTAGGGTATTTCGCCTAAAAGGAGAAGGATGGACCAAAATGCACAATGTTTCAATCAAGATTAATGTATAAATAGATGGGAAATGGATGTGAATTGTGTGTGGATGTGTGGATGTGCTTGAATGCTTACAAATGCAAATGAATGAATGTAAACTAATCTGATGCAAGATGCTAGAAAACATAGTGTTGATTACAAATATGAACTAGGAACTTAAGCAAATGATAACAAAAATTGATGAAACTGAATAGAGTGCACCTGGAGGCAGATTGATGTTATTGGAAGGTTCTGGAATGTCCCATAAATCACTATTAATGACCACCAGGACTGATTTTCCATGCATGGCGAATAAGTCCTACTTTTGATGAAAAGTCCTAGAAATAGGTTTCTAACTGTCGGGAGTTGAACTCTGACAAAATCAATTTTTAGGCCTACAGGTGGGACTCATTTTCCATGGGTGGAAAATTATTCCACCTACAAGAATCAAAAAATTCAGGAATTGATTTTGTATGGTTAGATCTGCACTTTTGCTTCCTATAGGTATCTGTTTTTGAAACTGTCAGATCCGGATTTGAAAATGACTTTTTATTGATTCTTTGACTTGTTGAATGGAGAGAGAGCTTTAAAAACCTTGCAACTTGATCTTCAATGATTCCTATGCTTCCAAGGGACCTAAATCTACAAACAAACAAGAAGAAAAGAAGATATGTTGATTGTTAGGGCATGGGGATTTTCCTTGGTCAAACCCCATTTAGGTAATTAAACCAAAATGATGAAAGAAAGGAATGAAACATGCAACAATGGGATAGATTACCTTTCCATGATGATTTGATCTTGAAAGTCTGGAGCATAACATGTAGAATCTTCCCTTGAATTTCTTAGGAAGATAAATTGATTATTTGCAATGTGAAATCCCTAGCTTGCTTGAGAAGATAGATAATGAATGATGAAGAATGGATGAATGAATTGATTAGAGATGGAGAAGATATGAGAGATGTGAAAATGAGGTGAAAATCACTTATTTATACAATCTTGTGCCTTAGTATCCATTCATACCTCATCACAACCGACATCAAGTTATTTTGTATAAAATGTTGAAAAGAAATTTAAAATATTTTGAATTTGGGGCCAAGGGGGACTCATTCGCCACCCATGGCGAATGGGTCCCACCTAGGACTTGAAAATGTGTGTCAGGAAATATGTTGTATTTAATGTTGTTTGTTGGGATAACATTCAAAAATACACTTAATTAAGTCATATGAGGGCATAAAGGGACCAATTAAAGCATGAGAAAGGGATAAATAGTGAAGATATGCCTAGAAAAGCGTGAAATCTTGTTATAAGACCTTACAACACTTCAAAATAGGACTTGTTTAGTGATGAAAAGGTGATATTTAGGAAAATTATGATGAATAGAGTCTAGAAGAATGTAGAAATGTCTTACAATACTTCACAACACCTTCACAAGATGTCATTAAATATAATTTATTTAGTTTTCAATGGTCCAAGAACTGGTGTGGATGCATAAAATATCTCTCAACACCTGAATCAAGGCCTCATTAAGTCCAATTATCATGCATGATGCAGGGGCACCTACACCTTATGGTGCAAAAAAAAGGAGTCCTAAAGTGATCACAAGTTGATTTGAGAGTCTTTCAATCAAAGTGCAATGAGGAAGTTGCAAAATATGTCAATCTTGAAAAGATGTAAAAATTGCCAACCCATGTCAAGAAGGGTAAAAGGCACGATTTCTTGTTGTTTTTGTGTCTGAGGTCTTGAATAAGGTCTAAGAGACCATATGATATATTTCTAAGGATATTTTTGGTCTTAAAGGTTAAATAGTTGAAATAATGCAAAAAGTTGCAAATGTTGTTGAGTGCAACATTGGCAAAATTTGCAAATTAAGTGTCAATTAGTTGAGATGATTAATTGTAGGCATTGGTTGAAGGTAGTTGGGGTCTGAGATGCTTTAAAAATCCTTACAAGGCTTGAATTAGGGGTTAAAGAAAGTTTGTATCCAATCAAATAAAAGAAATACCACGTTTATTGAGCAATTTTCTATGTTTTCATTGTTTTCCTGAAGATCTTTGGTGTTGTACGGACCCATATAGGTTGTTCATGGTTTGAAACCATTAGTACTTGAAGTTACACATGTTTACTTGCATTTATATTTGATTTGAGTGAGAAATTAACAAAACATAGTGATTGCTCAGTTTTCCTGTGTCAAGGGTTTTGCGGGTAATAATATGAAAAATTATACAATCCACCTATTGTATTGGTCATGTTGCTCAGTGGATTGGTCTATGGAATGTTAACTTAGGTGTTTTAGTGCTTTAGTGAGTAAAAGGATGAAGGAATGTGGTATTAAAGTGATGCCCTAGGGCTGAGAGGGTTATTTTCCTTGTAAAATGATGGTTTTCAAAGAAATGCTAATGGGAATGAGTTTGTGAGGGTGCAAAGAGTCTATGCAAACCTTTAGGAATGTGTTTGGGACAGTGGCTGAGTTTGGGAAGTCTTGGAAATGAAAGTTTTAGTAAACCCTAGGTTGGTTGCATACAAATAGAGGGTTTCACGGTTCACCAGGTTAGAGACTTTAAATCTGAGAACAAGTCAAAGAATCTAAGGTTTTGAAAGGTGTTATAACTCTGTCAAAAGAGTTATGTAGAAGCCAAGTGTTTAGTAAGTACTTTTTTTGTGAAATAGGACTAATCTATTAGCCCTAGGACAGGAGTGTTATGTTGAAAGTCCACAAACTTGCAAAGGAATCATTGGAGATCTTTGGGGATAGTTGTGTAGGTCCTCTAATAACTCTATTTCAATTTCCATCAGGCCTTGGTATGACCTTCTTCAAAGGATTCCATTCATAGGTGGTGTTGTGAAGGCTAGAAGCCTAGTGTGGGTGTTGGGGACAACTTGAAGGGATTGTATTGAAGCAAATCTCATTATTTGTGTTTTTTCACTTTGAGAGGGAGATTGAGCCACTCCAACCCTGGGTCTGCATCAAAGTGGTATCAGAGCATCAGGTACAAGATCTTGTTGTTGGTCATTTTTTTGATTTTTGTAGGTTGTGAAAGATGCCTCCAAAGGCTAGTGCAATGGCTAAGGAAATGCAAGAATTGAAGGAGCAATTGGAAAGGAAGGAGTCTCTACAAAGAATCTCAAGAAGCCACTATAGCAAGGATAGCAGCTTTGGAGAAGAACCAGAGGAGAGGAGTTGTGGATCAAGATCAGAGTGTAGACACCTAAAAATGACCTAGGCCTGCAAGCTTCATTTTTACCACTTTCGTCCTAGCATAATTAAGTTGTTTAATTGTGTCCTTGGTCCACATTCGACTATTGATTAAATAATTCATAATTATTTAATTAATTCATGTCATTTATTCCTCATGATTATTAAATAAATAAATTTTATTTATTTATCTAATACGTCATTAATTACCTAAGTCCCCCTTTAATTAAATAAATTTCTTAATTTTATTTAATTCCCCTTCTGTCATTTATTCCTCTTGATTATTAAATAAATAAATTTTATTTATTTAATTACGTCACTAATTAGGTCCTCTTCTCTCCAAAATTAAATAGATTCTAATTTATTTGATTTTTGTCCATTTTCTACTATAATTAAATAATTATTTTAATTATTTAATTATTCATTAAACTCTTCTCTCATCAAATTAAATAAAGTTAATTTATTCCACCCTCTTGAATTTTGAATTAAATTATTATTTAATTTGAAATAATTCCTTTTGTCACATTCTCCTATAATTAAATAATATCTTTATTATTTAATTATTCACTGGTCACCTGGGGTAAATAAATTTTATTATTTAATTTCTCCAGCGGCCTCTTTTTCTGTGCCAGTCTTATCTTCCAAATTAATTCTTTTCTTTTGACATCTCATTTAATTTCGACCCTTGATTGAATTATCTTATAATTCAATCTTGGCCCTTCATTTCTAGTCATTGCCCTAATTTTGACCTAACCCTAATTCGTATTGCAACATTCAATCTTAACCATGGATTTTAGGGTATTTTTCATCTTCTCATCCTGGCCACACATTCAAAATTGCAATTTTTATAAAAGGGCAATTTTGTTCTTATTTGTCTCTCTCTCTGGTCCATGTCTATTTTCTGTCAACTTAGGGTTATCATTTTAACAGTCATTTGTCATTTAGCTTATTGTGAAGTCACTTTCTTTTATGCAAATCCTTCAACACTTGCATAGGGCTCAGGCACTTGTCATAGTTGCTCATTTGAAATCTGAGGGCATCTTTATTTACTGCAAGCTAGGAGGTGTAACAAAGGTCAACCATGGAAGATGAGGACTTAGGGTAACATTGTTTCTTTTGTTTTCATATTATTTCCTTTGTACTTTGTTATTTCATTGGGATTTTGATGTTATTGTGCTAACCCCTCTAACAATAATCATATTTTCCCTTGATTACATTGGTGAACCCAACGTCGTTTTTCTATTTTTTGTACGGTTTTTTGTTATTTTCTGTTGTTTTGCAGGTACAGGTACGGATCGCCGCAAGTGTTTTTTAAAAAGACTATGACGCATGTGATGCGTCACGACGCATATGCTCACTTAAGCGATGCATACGCTCTGACAAGCCGCAATTGACAGACAGAACGCCGCATCTATTTTCCTGAGCCGCATTCGAAGACCCGAAAGTTTCATTTGTTATTCTACGCCGCAACCGTCTGTGGTTTTCTGCTTTGGTAGGGTTTTTGTTCTTTTCTGTTGTTTTGCAGGTACAGGTATGGATCACCGCAAGCGTCGCGATGCATCTGCTGACAGAAGCGACGCAACCGTTCTGACAAGCCGCAACTGACAGATACAGAGACGCATTCGATATTCCGAGCCGCATTCGAAAACTCGAACGACGCATTTGCTATCCCGCGCCGCATCCGTCTGGTAATGTTTCTGTCGTGCCGCATTTTCCTGGTAATTTTTTTCTGTCAGTTTTTGAGGTTCTAATTTTTGGATTTTGGGTTTTTCTAGTTTCTGGTTCTCAGATTTTCTATTTTTCTGTATTCTATTTTTATTCCTGCATGTTGGTTAGATTAGATTTTGTTACTAATCCTCTCTTGTAGCATGTGGCAACCCCCATTCGTATGTCGAAGACCATTGTTTCAAAAAGACTACTAATTCATTGTTTGCAGATTCGCATGTCAAAGAAGGAAGAAACAAGCATTGTGCTTGTTTATCTCTAGATTAGCAAACATTTATTTTGGTGCTTATAAAAAGAATCATGTCTTTTATGCTTGATTGTGCTTGTGGAGTGGTAGGTGAGTATGCTCTCACTTGGTGAAAACTGTGTGATCAGAAAACCAGACCCATTATTTTCTGTTATATTACCCTTCACGATTCGGTATATCGGAGTATCCTCTCCCCTTGCGCATTCGTGCGATCTGGGTGTAAGAAGCGATTCTGTTTCTAGGCGGGCCTTTAGTGGGGAAAAATCTCACCGGGGGACTCTGGGTAGCACCACGACCGGGGACTTCCGTGATATGAAAAGTGGGTTCTTGGGAAGCCCAAGAATCACGGCGTGGTTCGAGCGAGATGGATCCGAAGGGACTCTGCCGCATGGATCAACCCCAGGCGGAATGCGAATTAAAACCTTTTGTCGGTGTCCAACCGTTCTATTGGCCGTTGCTTGATATATGTGCATATCATGCGCCGATTACTCTGATCCTTGAGTAGAGATAGCAATTCTTGGGATGTCACTACCCAATGAATCCGAATTTGGTGTGCTCGAATGACGTTAATGAGCCGTGGAGGGGAGCCAATGCCACCAAAATTCTAAGCTATCCGCTCTCGAGAAGGAAAGGTGTTCATCACCAATCCGGGGTATAACTGGTGGGCTATATCAAGTATACAAACCCTTGGCCTAGTGGCCTTTTTAGGATTGTGCTTATCTCATGTGTGTTTGGTTACCCCTTAAAACGCTGTGTTTGTCAAGTGCATTCTGGTTTTGTCACAGTTCAAACAAAACATTCATCAAACAGATCAAAACTTCCATTAACATAACACGAAAATCACATTGAAACAAAACTGTCATATCTGTCGAACCGCAACTGACATCCTGCAATGCAACTGCTCTGATAAACCGCATCTGAGACTTGGAACGCCGCATCTGTAGGCGTCGCAACGCATCTGTCAATCTGAAAGCCGCATATGCTAAACCGAGTCGCATCTGACAGTCAAAAAGCCGCAAGTAAAAAACTGAACCGCATCTGCTAAACCGTGACGCAATTGCCAAACTGAGACGCATTTTCCTGTCAAAATTTTAAAACTTCACAGTCGAAACCAGAGACCTCCAAACTGTCAACCATTCGTCATACTCTGTTATCAAGAAGATTCTGTCAGAAACCTAATTTGAAGTTGCTCAAAGTTTTGTCTCTTAGCTTGCATTGATCACCTTAGGTTTCATACCTCACCCCATTTAAGTGTCATACATTCAACATTACATTGTCCCTAGGTTCATATCTTGCATACTTAGGAGTAGGAAAATCTTAAGCACCCCTTGGCAAAATCATTGTTTTCGAAATTAGACCCTTTTGGACCAAGTTATCAAACATTCTTTTAGTCATTGTCCTCTTTTGTGAGATTTCTTCCAACTCAAAAGTCTAGTTAGGAAGACTCACTAGTCATCTTGTCAACTTGTCATTAACAACAAAGTCCTTTAGCAGTCCAAATCGAAAACAAAGTTCAAGCTTAGAAGTGCTTAGATAACCTCGTCTTACATTGCATCCACATTGCATACCTTATTCACAAAAATACAAAAATATTAGTCATTCTAGCTTTCATCTTGAACCTTAGACTTCACATAGTGTCATACTTGCATTTAGGCTCTCATTCCTATTTGAGCAATCTCATTTATGGTTGAAACCAGACTTCAAAAACAAAAGAGACAAATGGAAAACTTTAGACAAGACCCCCCATTTACCAACAATCCTCCATATGACTCAAGCTGGACCTTGTACGACCCATTTACCAATCTAGACAATCAACCTCCAACAACAACGCAAGCCTCGTCAAACAATACATTCGACCTCTACTTGCAAAGAGATGAAAATGGTCAACTACTTCAAGAACACATAGAGGCATTGACACAAGACCCAGAGGCCTATCAGATGGCTGAAGCAATAGCTCATCAGGACAGAGACAGATTTGTAGCCATGCTCTTGAGTGAGGGAGCTAAGTTACCACCAGGATTTGATGCTAACACGCTAAATTTGACACTTCATGACCCTAATGCCAATAACACACATAACATGTCACATAGTGGTCAACTTTCGAATAATACGAGCAACACTTCATTAGAGACCACAACGACAATAAATACCACTCCCAACATCCCAAACACCTCCAACACAGTAAATGCTACATCCATTGGGGGATCACAATCATCTACAACATCCACAACACTACCCCAATCGGATGGAACCACTCTTGGCTCCTCAACAACGTGGGAAAATTATTCCAATCCTCTTTTTACTGCAACGGTAAATACCACGGGGGCATCATCAAGTCACCACAATCCCCCTTTGACAACTACATCTACTACCATGAACACAACTTCGACAAATCCGTTCAGTAGTACTTCACAAAATCCTTTGGGAGGAGCCACAAGACGTATCTTTATTAAAGGACAACAACAAAACGTTAACACGACAACACAGTCAAATATCATTACCTCCCAAGGTACAAACACAAACGTCCCCCTTGTTCAAAATCAACAATTTACACAAGGGGGCCAAATAACACAACCCATGACATCATTGACACACTATAATAGTCATGGCCACCACATCCCTCAAATAACGACACACATGGGTGGGGGACACATACCAACATATTCATCCAACATTCACACTCATCAACATGCACCAAATCACAACTTCCAACACCAACAACACACGTCATACGTACCGCAACAATCCATACCACCACAATACACCAACATTCATGCACACCAGGCAGGAACACATGGTGTACCAGGCAATCCAACACCCGGAAACATAAACGACCCTACCATAGATGAACTCAAAGCAAGAATGAGGGATATGGAGAAAACTATCCAAAATATGTACATTTCAGGCAAGAAATCAGAAATATCATACGACCTGGATGTATACCCATTTGACACAAGTCTATATATGCCTGCATTCCCACCAGGATACGTGTCACCAAACTTCACAAAATATAGAGGCAAGACAAATCCCATTGAACATGTTCGCGAATTCGCAACCAACTGTATGGATATCGCCTACGAACCCACATACTTGATGAGACCTTTTTCCAAAAGTCTGGCGGGTCAAGCCCTTGAATGGTTCGCAACCCAAAAAGATATCCGGACATGGGATGAGCTTAAACAAAAGTTCATAAGAAATTACACATACAACATTGACATAGACACCTCTATCACTAGCTTGTGCAATCTCACACAAGAAGAGTCGGGTGAGACGTTCATCCCGTTCTTTCAAAAATGGAGAAGTCTCGCTAGTCGATGTCACATTGACATCCCCGAAAGGGAAAAAGTTGACATGTTTGTCCAAACACTTCTAGGACCCCTCAAATTCGCACTGCAAATACATTATTGCACAAACTTTACAGAATTGATCGAAAAGGGGGTCCAAATTGAGAAAGCCCTTATCGCAAAGGGAGAATTGAGATATGGTTCCAAAAACACAAACACCAACCCACCCGCGGACAAAAACAAATATTGGGTTAAGAATAAGCATGTCACAAATGATGGTGTCGTTGATGCCAAGATTGCAAACACTGTAGGTCCTGTATTGGCCCTAAAAGGGGTTCCACAACAAAATAGACCAACAACGACATTAACACCTCCTCCCAATACTTCTTCAAACAGTCAAAATGGTCAAAACAATCAGGGCCAATATCGTCAGATGAGACAATTCCCTAGGGGTCGCACATATACTCATTTGGGTGAACCCATTGAAGAAGTCCTTAAGAAATGTATCCAACATGGGGTCATCACACTTCCAGAAATAAAACCATATGACCCAGGACAGTTCAAACCAGCATGGTGGAATGACAATGCACATTGCGAATACCATCGAGTCAAAGGGCATACAACCTCCAACTGCTGACAACTGAAAAACATAATCCAAGACCTCATTGACAATCGCACCATCGAGGTAGGTGGATCGCAATTCACCTCCAACTCGGATCATACTATCCACAAGAATCCACTGCAGGATCATGATTCTCATAATGCTTCCACTACAGGTCCACACAACCAAGCTAACTTCGCCCGAGCTAAGTACGATTATTCTAGTGGACCAATAATAAATAATGTCAGAACTGACGATGGGTACATCAATACCATCATGATCAAGAGAGCACCACAGTGTAATGCTACTACGTGAAGTGGCAAGGTCACTATAGCT
Organism: Sequoia sempervirens; assembly: GCA_007258455.2. Classification (NCBI taxonomy): domain Eukaryota; kingdom Viridiplantae; phylum Streptophyta; class Pinopsida; order Cupressales; family Cupressaceae; genus Sequoia; species Sequoia sempervirens. Next base: position 27,647,920 of record VDFB02000010.1, on the reverse strand, counting down.
GGTCCACCTCCCCCTAGACAAACCAAGATCTCTATACCGGGCCCGTCAGCTGAACAACCACAACCTGCTAAACAGCCAAAACCTGTCTCAACCCCACAACAGTGGAAACCCAAAAGTCAGTTCAACCTAATTGACCAACTAGGAAAGACTCCCGCGCAAATATCTATCCTTGAGCTGCTTCGTATCTCTCCTGCACACAAAGAAATCCTAGATAAAACTCTCCTAGAGTCGTCGGTCTCGAAGGACATCGATGTCAATCAGTTTGAAACTATGGTGGGGTATCTCACCACACCACACCATGTCACCTTCTCGGATCAGGATTACTCATCATCTAAAACCAACCACAATGACGCATTACACATAGAAGTTTTTGTCCACAAGCACAAAGTTCGGCGGGTTTTAATAGATGGCGGAGCAGGCTTGAATATATGCTCTCTCAAGTTGGTTAAGGCTCTTGGATTCTCTGATGCGTGCGTAGACCCTATGAAAAGCATAGTGATCAAAGCATACGATGACGAGGAACGCTCTTCAAGGGGTGTTATCTCTCTCCCTATCAGAGTGGGACCGATCATTGTAGACACCACCTGCCAGGTCCTGGATTTGGAACTACCATATAACATTTTACTTGGTCGTCCATGGATCCACACTTTAAAGGCCGTTCCGTCAACATACCACCAATGCCTCAAGTTCCCTTTTGACGGTACAGAAGTCACCATATACGGAGACCCCGACCCTTTCCAATATTGTACCAATTTAAGGGGTATCTCCAAAAACTGAGTACCTATTAACCGAGAAGCACCTGGCTCCTCGTCATCCAAGGACATCGACCCTTCCACATCCGCTCCATCCACGTCTTCTGACATATCACCACCTTCCACCAACACTCAGACTGAATCAACTGTCAAAATCCAGGACCTTGGCTATGGAGAATTCAAACTGCACACAGCATATAGCATAGCAACAATGCCTAGATCTCCCAAGGACTATGGTCGGCCATGTTTCAGAATGGAACCTCAGGAAACCTTTAAAGTTCCACCGAATACAATTTTTATCAAGTGGGGAGATATGAGTGAGGAAGACCTTGCTGACATCACAGGGTGGATCTATAAGGATACGGTCACATTACCCCCACTACCAGTTCAAGTATATGGCAAAGGTTATGACTTCATGAAGGCTAAAGGCTACGATGGTACTAGTGGCCTTGGAAAAAATAAAACTGGTCGAAGGGAACCCATAGAAGTTTTTCAAATTCCGAAGTATCTTGGTTTAGGGTTTGGATCACTCAACAATGACGATCGACGTACCTCTATACTTTCAAATACACCAATACATGCTTCGAAAAGTGTCGAGACTACTAGGGAAACCCTAAGCGAAACAGATTCCCACGAGTGGGAATTTGGCTCCGAACGATCCCTAATTGACTGTTGTCTTGATGATTTGTTTGTCGAACCAGGGGAACTGACCTCTAAACAACGATTTTGGAAAACCTTCAAAATTGAGCAGGCACCAAATAGTCAAAATCCTACTACCGCTTCCCATGACACACAACAACCATCCTCTGACCCCCCCTCTGTCTAATCTATCCGAAATGTCAGAGGATATTGATAGCCAGGGCTCTAAAACCTTCACTCCTTATTATGACAACGAATATGACACTAGTGAAGGAGAATACTGGATAGAGTCCGATGTCGAGTTGGATGATGATAACCTCATCTACAACATTACTGAATCCATCTGCATGTTGTCCACATCCTCACCTCAATTCACTAGCCTTGACGATGGCATCTCTTTAATTTACCCTTAACTAGTCGATTGGGACCAACAAGGACCGCCAGTTCTGGACACATTCCAAAATGATGAAGCAATCACCGAATTCATGGGATTACGTGAAGGCATACCCAGTGGGGACCACAAATCAGGATTTTCCATTGATTTAGACTGCATGGCATACTTTGGCGAGACTGTCCAGTCCTCTAGTCGCAAAAGTAAAAATAAAGTAAAAAACGAAACGTCTCTAGGTGAAAACCGAAAGGCACCTCTTGACGATAAAATAGTAAAAACAAAGGACGTATCTGCGGGTGAAAACCTCTCTGAGGTGCCCAGAGATGGAGGACTGGACTTTCTCCCTGTGCAACAGGAGAAATCAGCCATGCTTATTGAGGACACCATAGAAGATAACATTTCAACTGCAGAGGACCCCAAGATTGGTCCTATTTGCCGCATCATTGACTAATGAAGAGAAACCAAAATTTCATAAATTCTTTGCAAAACGGAAAATAAACTTTGCATGGTCCTACTCAGACATGCCAGGATTGGACCCCAAGCTGGTT
>VDFB02000010.1:27565744-27645490 GCA_007258455.2 Sequoia sempervirens | reverse complement strand
ATTCACTAGATATCCAAATGGTTGAAATTGCAAATAAGTCTCTGGTCATCAACAACAGCAAGAAAGTACTTGGATTTCAACAATTCTGGATATACACAATCAGTCTCTATACTGTTCCATGATACAAACCCTCTAAGTGGACACTTTGAGCCACTTCTAAGAATCGGAACACAAAATTTACCTCACCAATCTTCAATTAGCTTGTACCGGCTAAAAAAGTCAATCAAAAATAATACACAATACAAAACTGCCTATCTGAAAAAGACAGATAATCTACAAAGAAACAAGAAACATTTGATTCCTTTTCTCACACCAAACAATTTCCAACATAAATCAACAATAAGACTTAACCAGTTGGAAAACTTGATTAGGAAACAAAAACAAAAACAAAGTGTACCTGTGAGCCCAATGAAAAAGAAAACATTGTTGCCAACAAAAATTTATAAAACAGTAATATAGGATACACCAAAATACACATGTGCAATTTGCCAAGTATTGTGTTTCAACAAGGACATCAGGACATTCAAAGAAAAACAAAAAGAACTATACTGCAAGCTACTACAATCAGATTGCTTGACATTCACAGATTCCATATGCCATGTATGCTATTTTGCATTGAAACAATCCACTATTCCAAAATACGCTACCCCACAGAAAATAAGAACTAATAAGCAACTGTCCTATGTGCAAAATTTGACCCAGCTAGAAGAACGACTTGTGTCACTTAGAATTGCATTTGCACAAATTTGGGAACTAGGGTTCAAAAGGTCTCAAATAGGCCTAACAGGTTCTATTATAAATGTTCCTGTTGACATGAACATTATACAAAAAGCATTACCACAATCAATTAACAACACACAAACAATTGTTGTTTCATTAAAAAGGCGCTTAGAATATAAAAATGCATTTCAAAAAGGAATGGTGCGCCCAAATATCATCATGGAAGCTTTGACTCAATTAACAAGGACTTCACTATACAAAATGCACAAAGTCTACATAAACCAGGATTGGCAACAAGCTTTGCAATCCACTCCACAAATTGAAGACAGTAGCACACCAAGCACAAGTGAAACAGATTCAGATAATGAAATGGAACATGAAAACCCATCAGAAACTTTGATACATGGATTCACTGAGTCTAGAAGTATACATAGTATGCAAGACAAGATCATTGAAATTGCACCTGCAGAGGACAAGTATCCAATTGGAATTGCATATTTGCATGTGTATATGTTTATATGTCTACATGTACATATGCATGTATTCATGTGTGCATGTATTCATCTGTACTTCTGTGTATCTGTATATGCAATTACGTATACACGTCTCTATGCAATTATGGATGTGTTGCTCTACCCTTGTAACAATATATTCTATTCCATGGATATTGCATATAGAAACAGTAATTGGTTCTCATAGCATTGATAACAGTTGTTTTCGTAAATGCCCACCATAGCTTATATCTATTAAGAAACATATATACCAAGACTTGAAACCACTGATTTTCAATGGCTCTTGTTCCATTTTCAAAGACACGTTACTATTGCAATCAACTTTATGAAGCGTTCATGTCCATAGAAATTAGGAGCAAGAATGACAACATGTTATAGAACCTTATATTATGCCTTTCTAGCAGTTCTTTTATTGCATTTCAAGAAAAGCAGACACTAAATTTCTATTCATATTATTTCATCTATGGCACTTATAGTTTTTGCATAGATATTACAGACATTGAGTTCATTGTACGATAGTTCTATTGTTCTTCTCATGACTTCAATATTTGATTTCTTATGTTACTTTTTTTTATAGAGTTGGATGCTTTTTCCTTCATGTTGTTATGCAATAAATGGTATGTGTTGTGCAGCTATTAGAATATTGTGGCTATATCTTTCCCACAGATCAATGCATATATGTTTCTTCAATCCATTGCATGTCAAATTGCACTATTTTACAAAGTTACCATGCCAACGCCAAGGTGACTATACTGAATCCTTATTGCATTCCATGCAAGCACATTTCTTTCAGAGATTTTGTGAAACAGTTCCCTTGCCTTATGTATGCTTTGATACTTTACATGTGTGCCTATGAGAACAATAACTACGACATTTGACAAAATTCCTTTATCCTTTGTGCTTTAATGATAGTGAATAAGCTCAAAGCAATTGCATAGTTTGGGTTTACTTGTCAAAATTGCATTTGCTCAACAGTTTCTAAAGCCTTTTTAACATATTGTTCCAAACTTCTCATTATGGCACAAGTTAACAACACATTGGTTCTAAAGCTCTCACTATGGGACAGTTTTGCAGCAATTGAAGATACATGCATCCATGCATACTATCCATAGATACATATATACATGCATCCATGTGTGCTACCATGCATGTATCTATGTATACATGCATGCATGCATATATGTATCTATGCAATTTTATATGCAATACATGCATACTTCCATTGATGCATATTTATGCATTTATGTATCCAGCTATACATGTTTCTATCTATCCATGCAACTATGTATCTATGTATACATGTTTCTATAGATGCATCCACGCATATATGTATATATGCTTGTGTGGCTATATGTATACATGCATGTATCTATTTATGTGTCAATGTATCTATCCAAACATGTATCCATGGATACATGGATTTATGCATCTATGGATACCACCATGTATGTATATGTGCATGTATCAAGTAACTCATTTCTGGGTCTGAACTCTGCAGCAACAACATCTCCTGCAGTGCCATGCTTATGCAAAATACATAAATGGCACATACATACTAATGAGAATGCATTGCAACTAACTTAAATCTATATTGAATCATAAAGCTAAATGCAATTTAATGCATTGACTTTCAAACGCAAACAAGACAACAGATAAATGCTGAATTTCCAATTAAAAAATTTACTTTTGAAACATCAACTTGCATTATTAAATAGCAATATGCACAAAGCAATCATATTTCTTTAACTAGATCGCTATAAAGTGCATGTTGCCTGTCCAATCAAAACTCCAAAGATCCTAACGCATACAAGTTCTTATCACCTCAAACACTAAGTGCTTTTCATATGCATCAACATTTACATTTTTGCAATTTCATGATTTTCCATATTTACCATTTTCACATTGCACACATGACAAATTGTCCTTTGTCTTCTTTCTTGTCTCTTGTATCCTTCAACATCGCTATATTTTTACATCTTTTCTTTTGTCGCCACATTTCAAGGAAGCTCAAGGATCTCGATACCTTGTTGTGTACGAAGGAGAGCGAGGAATGCCACTTAAGTTTCTCTTCTCTATACGTATCAAGACAATAAGCCCTATGATGATTTAATAAAGCATGACCATTAACAAACTGCCAGTTTTGCCACCCTATGATGCTAAAAATGATCACTTCATAGTGTTTTTATTCCATTCATTTCAATTTCCGCCCTTCAACATTTTTTCTTCCCATTTCAAATACATTTCATAATTCATTTATATGCTTTCCTTAGGCCATATCAATGCATTCCATTCCTTTTTTCTTTGCATCCATCTCACTCATTGATATTTATATAGCTTGCATCTAGTTTTCTGCGTACAGCTCTAAAATGTTAAATTCATAACATTTCCATTCCATTGATTTTCGTATCCAGTCATTCATATACTTACTTGCATCTAATCAATCTGTCATATTCCTCTCTTTCTCATGCAACTCATTTATGTTTGTAAATCTCACATATCTTTATCTACCTATACCTCAAACATACCTTCATCCATCACAACAAGATTGACACCGTACCAAACAAAGAAAAATATGAAAAAAATATCAAGGTTATGCAATCAAACACTGAGGGCTTTGAAGATAAATATACACCCATGCACAAATAGATGTTGTCTAACATATTAACATGCACATGGTTTTCTATTGCTACTTTGTTATTTGGCTCTGATTAATAGGTTGAATGTACACAACCATATTTGTAATTATTTCTTTCTTTTAATTATTATGTATTTCAAGACTACTCAGCAATCTCTTATTTAATTAGATATTACATGATACAAGGGTAAATGAGAAATATGCAATTGGCTAAATTGACATGGGTGAAATGTGACATAGACTTATTAGCTGGTATGCCACATATACTGTGACATTTGAGCTTCAAAGAAGTCTCCTGCTGAATTCCTGGTATCATGTAAAACCCACATAAATATTCATTTTCCACTTCAATACGGTCTTTTTATTTCCATTTCACCAACTTTATTTCATTCCATTATCTACCACTTATTATTAATTGTTTACTTCAACTACATGCAAGTGGAAATCATAACTCATGGCATCCTTATACACCTATGCACAAATACATGTTGTCTAACATATTAACATGCACATGGTTTTCTACTGCTACTTTGTTAACTGGCTTTGATTAATAGGTGAAATGTACACAAGGATAGTTATAATTATTTCTTTCTTTTTATTCTTATGTATTTAAAGACAATAGACAATTTTTTTTACATGTCATGGTTATTGTCCTCATAGGCAGACATGCAAAATATGCAAGCATATACAAGGCAGGTGAACTGTTTGACAAAACTCCTCAGAGACATATGGTCACGTGGAATGCAATGAGTATTTAGTCTGCACACCTTGACATTCGCATGTTAACTTTGACATTTTTATCCAGTTTCTAGTTTTCATTTACCCTTCTATCATCTCATATCTAATTAATTAGGTAACTGCTAATTAGTCTTTAAATACATAATAATTATAAATATCCTTCTGCACATTTGACTTATTAATCAAAGCCATTTAACAAAGTGGGCCGAGAAACCAATTGCTTGAGGTGATGAGAAGTTAGTTTTTTCTGTTTTCTTTCATTTAATAGTGAAAATGCAAGTTGGGTTTCGTAGTGCTTTAACACGTTTGTATAGTTTCATTGTAAATTCGTATTTTAAATCGGTTTAAGTTGGGTTCAAAGGGCTTTAGAGACTATGAAGCAAATGCAATTTACAGATTAGAACTGAAAGCGCACAATCGCTTTTGTGCACAGCTGTATATGGATACCATGAGTTGTGATTTCTACTTGCATGTAGTACGATTAATGCAAACCTTGGAATCATTACACACCAAGTGATGACATCTCTTCGAGGAATTTTGTCAAACAGTTTACATGTCTTTCTTGCGCTTCCATATTTTGTATGCATATTCACCACAACATTTCAAACCATAATATCTGTTAGGAATCCACCTCCTCCTATGCTTGGATGAATATACATATCCTGTTCTAAAGCTCCTATTTTACTCAAGGCACACAAAATGCTCAAAAAGATTGTGTTCTACTATACAAATACACAAACACATGTTATCTAATATATTAAAATACATGTTACATAACACATTAAAATGCACAAATACATGTTATCTAATATATTAAAATGCACATGGTCTTCCACTACTACTCTGTTAATTGGCTTTGATTAATAGCTGAAATGTACACAAGGATAGTTGTAATTATTTATTTTTTTAAATTATTATGTATTTAAAGACCACTTAGCAGCTACCTAATTAATTAGATATGAGATGATACAAGGGTAAATGGCAAAATAGACCTATTGGCTGATACGCTATAGATACTGTGACATTTGTGACATTTGAGCTTCAAAGAAGTCTAGTGCCTGCACACCTCCTATCATGTAAAAGCCACAAAAATATTCATTTTCCAGTTTCCAAAGCGATAGGGTCATTCTATTTCCATTTGCTTAAAGTTTATTTCATTCCATTATCCAGCAGTAATTATTAATTGTTTAATCCAACTACATGCCAAGGAGAAATCTTAAAGTTTATTTCATTCCATTATCCCAGTAATTATTAATTGTTTAATCCAACTACATGGGAGAAATCACAACCCATGGGATACTTATAGACCTACGCACAAATACATGTTGTGGAACATATTAACATGCACATGGTTTTCTATTGCTACTTTGTTAATTGGCTTTGATTGATAGGTATAATGTGCAGAAGGATAATTATAATTCTAACGAGTTGTTTGCATTTTCGTAATTTCCTTGAGCTTTATTGCTATTCTTTTAGAAAACCAAACAAATGTTCTTTGATTCCTAATTAAAGCTTATTACATGAAAGAGTGTTTCTGGTTGGAAGTAGAAAGCTTGATTAGATATGACATGATACAAGGATGAATAAAAACTCAAAACTAAATACTCATTGATAAAAATTTGCTAGAAACATTTCAATATTATATGCTTCCACCATGCATTTGTCCATGCTTCTTTTTGGACATGTCATTATGTATCTATGTATCCACAGATGCAACCATGCATATAGTGATTTATGCATATATCTGATTATGTGTGCATGCATCTACCTATATATGTATGGATGTATCTATGGATACATGTATACATGGATACATGCATACGTGCATCTATGAATATCATGCATGGATACATGTATGTATGTATCTATGGATACTATGCATGTATACATGTATATATCTACATCTGGATGTATGCACCCATGTTTATGTTTTTCTGTACACCCATCTATAAATGCATTTATGCAACTTTCCACATCTGCGCACCCATATATGCAATATATGTACCTATGCATCCATGTGTACATGTGTGCATGTTCCTCATGCATATATACATTTGTACATGCATTTATAGTTATATGGAAGAAAACTATGATAAATAACTACTTCTCAACATACAGAAAGCAATATCAATGCATTCCAAGTGACTTAAATCTATATTAAATGGCCAAAGTAAACTGGCCACACGTGGCCACCAAGCCATTCCAGCGCCTCCACCTACAGCCAGATGCAATTTAATGCATTTCCTTCAATATATGTAATCAATCTATGCGTTCACATTTTCCTTATATTTTAATGCATTTAATTTGCATTCATGGATTACGTACCTCTACCCTCCAGTTTTATAAACTATGCCTTTGCTTAAATTTATTTGATCAATCTATGCACTCACATTTTCCTGACTTTTTAAATCAAAAAAATGATTTATAAAGCTACTCTGATGAATAGAAAGACAGATAAATGCTAATTTTCCAATTTAAAAAATAGCTTTCAAAAATTCACAATATGCAAATAAAAAGTACTCTGTTAAAATACATGGATGCATATTTTCCATACATGCTTTTATGCATATATGCCATCATGCATATATGCATGTGTGTTTGAATGCATTCTTCTGTGCAACATATGCTTTTCTTTCTGTATCCACTTGTGAATGCATCCATGTATACATGTTTTTATGTGTCTTATTCATGCATATATCTATGTATGATTATTGGTTATTATGTATCCATGTATTTAACGTTCTCTCATGCATCAACATTTGCATTTTCGCATTTTCTTGATCTACTGTATTTATCGTTTTTATACTATATGCATCTCAACTTTTGCTTTGTCTTATCTTTTCACTCTTGTATCCTCCAATATCATTATATTTTTATATCTATTCCTCTCTTGTCACACTTCAAGGAAACTCAAGGATCTCAACACCTTGTTGTGTGCGAGGGAGAGTGAGAAATGGGACATGAGTTTTTCTTCTATATATGTTTCCGAACAATAAGCCCTATGATGATTTCAAAAAGCATAACCAATAAGAAACTAGAAACTGTTGCACCCTATAATTTGACAAATAATCACTTCATGACATTCCTATTCCATTTAGTGCCATTTCCACACTTTCACATACTTCCTTCCAATATCAAATACATTTCAAAATCCTATAATATCGTTTCCATGCATCATATCAATACGTCCCATTCCTTTGTTCTTTCAATCCACCTAGCTCATTCATATTTTTATATTTTGCATTTAATTTTCTCCATTTAACTCAACAATGATAAATTCACACCATTTGCATTCCATTCGTTTTCATAACCAGCCTTCCATATCCTTCCCTCCCCTATCAAATACTTTTTGCAAGCCATTCATATCCCTTACCTGCATCCCATCATTTGTCAATTCCCTCTCTTTGTTGCACTCACATAAGTCATTCATGTTCTTTCATCCCATATATCTTTATCTATCTATACCTCAAACATACCTACATCCATCATAACAAAATTCACACCATACCAAACAAAGAAACATATGAAGAAAATATCAAGGTTATGCAATCAAACACTGAGGGCTTCAAAGATAAATATCATAACATGAAATTGTATTCAAGAGTTCTTTTCCAAAAATGTTTTTTCTAAATCATGTTTTATACAGATTCCTAAAAGCACACTTGACACTTTCTTGAAGGCTAAAATGTATCGTCAATTTGCATAAATCTATTCATGTATGTATGTACACATATGCATCAACAACTATCCTTTATAATCTTGTTCTAAAAAAAAATTATGTATTCTTATTTTGTTCTCAATATAAATGTTATTTGTATATGTTTAAAATGCAAATTGTTTCAAACATATCAAACTATGCTCAATCCATTTATGTTTCCATGCACCCATGTTTCTATGTATACATTCATCCATGTGTACATGTACTTGTTTAAAAAACAATAATGTATTATTATTTTGCTTCAATTATTAATGCTACTCATATATGTTTAAAATGAAAATTATTTCAAACATTTCTAACTATATTTGATGCATCTATGTATACATGTATCCATGTATCTATGTATACATGCATCCATGCATACATGTGTCTATGTTACATGTATCCATGCATGCATATACACATATACACATCCACACATATATACATACATGCATAGATACATATATGCCTAGATATATCCAGTTTTACCTAACTTTATAAACTATTCCTTTGCTTAAATCATTTAATCAATCTATGCGTTCGCATTTTGCTGACTTTTTTAATCAAAAAATGATTTATAAACCTACTCCGATGAATAGAAAAACAGATACATGCTAATTTTCCAATATAAATAAAAAGTAATATGTTTAAATGCGGCTATGTGATTGGCCTATGCTGCCCTTTTAAAGCATTCAGGGCAAATGCATAAGTATTCTATGCATCTGTTTATGTATATAAGTATGCATGTATGCATACATGCATGTATGTATGTATGTATGTATCTATGTCTGCATGTATCTATGTATACTTCCATCCACATGCATATATGTATACATGTATGCATATATGAATGTATGTATATATGTATCTATGTGTCCATGTTTCTATGTATACTTGCATCCATGCAATGTATGCATTTATGTATGCATGCATGTATATATGTATCCATGCATCGATGTGTCCATGGATCTATGTGTTCATGTAATTATGTATCGAAACATGTGTCTATATATGCATCCATACATTTATGTATCTGCTTCGATGAAGCTCAAGGATCTCAACACCTTGTTGTGTGCGAGGGAGAGTGAGAAATGGGACATGAGTTTTCCTTCTGTATATGTATCCGAACAATAAGCCCTATGATGATTTCAAAAAGCATAACCAATAAGAAACTGGAAACTGTTGCACCCTATAATTTCACAATTGATCACTTCATGACATTCCTATTCCATTTAGTGCCATTTCCACGCTTTCACATCCTTCCTTCCAATATCAAATACATTTCAAAATCCTATAATATGGTTTCCATGCATCATATCAATATGTTTCATTCCTTTGTTCTTTCAATCCACCTAGCTCATTCATATTTTTATATTTTGCATTTAATTTTCTGCATTCAACTCAACAATGATAAATTCACACCATTTCCATTCCATATCCTTCCCTCCCCTATCAAATACTTTTCATAGGCCATTCATATCCCTTACCTACATCCCATCATTCTGCCAATTTCCTCTCTTTGTTGCACTCACATAGGTCATTCACGTTCTTTCATCCCATATATCTTTATCTATCTATAGCTTAAACATACCTACATCCATCATAACAACATTCACACCATACCAAACAAAGAAACATATGAAGAAAATATCATGGTTATGCAATCAAACACTGAGGGCTTCGAAGATAAATATCATAACATAAAATTGTATTGAAGAGTTCTTTTCCAAAAATGTCTTTTCTAAATCATGTTTTATACAGATTCCTAAAAGCACACTTGACACTTTCCTGAAGGCTAAAATGTATTGTCAATTTGCATAAATCTATTCATGTATCTATGTACACACATGCATCAACAACTATCCCTTATAATCTTGTTCTAAAAAACAATTATGTATTCTTATTTTGTTCTCAATAAAAATGTTATTTGTATATGTTTAAAATGCAAATTGTTTCAAACATTTCAAACTATGCTCAATCCATTTATGTTTCCATGCACCCATGTTTCTATGTATACATTCATCCATGTATACATGTACTTGTTTAATAAACAATAATGTATTATTATTTTGCTTCAATTATTAATGCTACTCATATATGTTTAAAATGAAAATTATTTCAAACATTTCTAACTGTATTTGATGCATCTATGTATACATGTACATCTATCTATACATGCATCCATGCATGCATGTGTCTATGTATAGCTGTTTGCATCAATGCATCTAGCCACATATGTTTTTATGTATATATGTATACATCTATCCATGCATACATATACACATACACACATGTACACATACATGCATAGATACATATATGCCTTGCTATATCCAGTTTTATAGACTATGCCTTCACCTAGATCAATTTAATCAATCTATGCGTTCGCATTTTCTTGATATTTTAATGCATTTAATTTGCACTCATGCATTGCGTACCTCTGGCCGCCAGCTTTATAAACTATGCCTTTGCTTAAATTTATTTAATCGATCTATGCATGTGTTTATGTATATATGTATGCATGTATGTATGTATCTATGTGTGCATGTGTCTATGTATGCTTGCATCCACATGCATATATGTATGCATGTATGCATACATGCATGTATGTATCTATGTATCTATGTGTGCATGTATCTATGTATGCTTGCATCCATGCAATGTATGCATTTATGTATGCATGCATGTATATATGCATCCATGCATCCACGTGTCCATGTATCTATGTGTCCATGTAATTATGTATGGAAACATGTATCCATATATGCATCCATACATATATGTATCTATGCATATATGCATGTACGTATACATGCATCTATGTATAGATAGCATCCATGGATGCATGTATATATGCATCTATGGATACCATGCATCGATGTATCTTTATATGCATATATGGGTCTATGTGTCCATGTATGTACGTATATATGTGCTCATGTATTTGCATTTATGTATACATGCATCTGTATATGCATCCATGCACACATGTATACATGTGCAACATGCATATATAGGTGCATCCATGCATGATATCCCTGGATGAATATATGCATGCATCCATGCATGCTATCCATAAATGCATGTATGCATATATGTATACATGCATTCATACATATATGTGTCTATGCATCCTTATAGTCAAACTATGCATATATGTATACACGCATGTATATATGCATGCATATATCCATGTATCTATGTATACATGCAATTATGTATCTATGTATACATGCGTCTATGCATGCATCCATGCATATATGTATATATGCATGTATGAATATATGTATACATGCATGTATGTATATATGCATGTATGTACCTATGGATGCATGTATCTATCCATGAATGCATGTACATATGCATATATGGATACGATGCATGGATGCATCTATGTATGCATTTATGGATATATGCATCCATGTGTCTATGGATGTATGTATGTGCACATGTACATATGCATATATGTATGTATGCATGTGTCTATACATGTATATATTTATATATGCATGTGCATGCTTCTATGCATTCATATGCATCAAGAGACATCCTTTATGATCTTATTTAAAAAACAACAATGTATTATTATTTTGCTTCTATTATTACTGCTGCTCATATATGTTTCATATGCATATTGTTCCAAACATTTCTAACTATATTTGATGCATCTATGTATACATGTTTCCATCTATCTATGTCTACATGCATCCATCTATCTATGTCTACATGCATCCATCTATCTATCTATACTTTAAATCGTCAGTACTCCTATCTAAATGCTTTTTACTTCTCGGTAGGAACTCGACGCTTGCGTCACTTGTTTTGTATTTTATATTTAAAACTTTTCTTTTACCACGGTGGAGACTTTATTTTTGTTAATCGAGAAGTTAACCTTTCACATTTTATATTTTAATGCTCCTCATATCACCGTCAAAAATAGAATTTAAGAAATTTCCTTTTAACCTATTTAGCATAGGCCCCAGACAATTCATGTGCATTGAGAGTGGCTACATGGAGTCTCTCGCTCCCCCGCCAGATAATACTTCAAATTGGCGGGTCCCCCGTGGGTTGGCGGGGACGGTTTAGATGGGTCCACATTACCTCCATTTTAGTCGTTGATTCGAGCCTTTTTCTTCACGTTCTACTCCTTGCTTCCCCACCGAATGATGCTTCTATCAGCACTTGCTCCCACGGGCTGGTGGGGAAAATTGCTTCCCATTCTTCTGCATCTCTTTGAATACCTCAAAGAAACTGAAGCAATAGTATGTTCATCCCTGTGAGGTGTTGAAGTTGCAAACTATAGTATTACAACACCACAATCAAAGTGTAACATGTAAATGGAGGGCGCAAAGTGTATTTCTCATAATAATGCTTACTATAATCTTGCCACTGTTTGGCCCAAAAGGTGTTCGAGTCCTGCATTAGACATTGAATAAAGATGTTTCCTATAATAGCTTCTCAAACTAGTGTAAAAACTCTTTTACAATATCAAATTTATCCAGCTCATCTGGCACGATGACTGCCCCATGTGCAGCATAACCATTTCCTTATCTTGGTGTGAACGCCTTACAATACAATTTGCTAGCCTTCTCAAGCTGTGTTGCTAAGATCTTTGGATCCCTCCTCTTTTTTCCGGGTAGGAACGATGGTGATAATAGTCAAGGAACTCAGTTTTGTATCTTCTAATTGCATTAGGATGAGACTCGCTAAATTTTTTTCAACAAGTCCATTTTGTGCATATTCCCAGCACTCAAAATTCCATGGTGACGACACACAATATCTTGATAAGCATATCCTAACATTCACCACAACTTGCAATGTTTTGTGGGTTTCACATGAAGATTTTGTTGTAAGACTCTTTGTTGAAAGCTTCATTGGAGAAATAATAGAATGATTTCACCATTTTGCTATTAGTTCCATCATTTATAGGAAAACAATACACACAAATTTTTGTCACATTTCAAATAGGTTGAAGATGGTCACTTTATTTTTTCATAGTTATCAAATGAAAAGAAGGATAATAGCAGTTCCATGAGAGATTTTGGTGCATGAATCAATAAACTTGCTAAAATAACTAATAATTTTTTAAGTACCTTCTCCATAAATGATTTTGGGTTGCTTCATCAACTCCCTTCTATCAAAAATTTCCTTTCTAATGAAATTTTTTGAATTTGAAATTTCATTGAGACATTTTATCAAAGATCTCACATCTTGCACCTGCTCCCATATCTTTCATGTTTGCAATAATTGCATTTATGAGATAACACTTCCTTGAGTTCAAAAGGAATGGGGACCTTGATAGATGATTCAAAAATAAGTTGTTCGAGTTCTCACTTATGACACCTACTGAACAATCATTTGTTTCAATAATCTCCTCTGAAGCATCTCTCAAGACTTCATAAGATTTTTACTATGCCAGAGAGCTAAAAGGTCCCATAATCTCTTTATATTGGTTAGATTCCTCTTATATTTGATAAAATCTACAAGCTAAGTCCAATTCCTAAGTGAAATATCAACTTAAGAATTCTTCACACCCGATTTACTTTGTCCAGCTTTAACTATTTCCTTTGCTTTAAGCGAGTCATTAGTTTTCAATTTTTTGTTGCCAAGCATACATAAAGCACTTGATGTGTTTTTTATCCACCTTAAGTGCATCCCCCATGAGTTCTAAGCTTATTTGGACCTCATTCTAAGCTTGAGTTGTGGTTGCAAGACTAGAAATGCATCCACATAATCAGGAAACTTGAACAATATTAGCATGTATAAAATGATTTGCTTTTTAATATCATGTAGCTATTCAAATGACCCAACATGATTAAATAGTGTTGTGACTTTATCCCATGGTAACTCAAGTGAAACATCACCTTCTTCATTTTGCATTAACACTTGATCATACACTACGAAGTCATTTGTTGGACAGTAACTCCATTTGAAGAAAATAATAGTCTTTATTTGATAAGTGTGATGACTATCACTTTGACATTATGTTATTTAGAAGATCATAACGTGAACCCCTTCTCTCTAAAAATGCCTCTTTTCTATGCTTTGAATAATGGTGGTGATTCAAATGCTTCAACTCATCCCATCAAATGGCATAATTTTGTTCCCATATACACTTCTTGTCATTTCTGATGTTACTAGCCTTTGTTTCCTTAGAGGGAAGATGATCCCCACAAGATTTTCCATTACCATATTCAAATATTTGAATCTTCCTAGAAACCTAATTGGAATGCTAAGCACCTTGAATTGTCATCTTACTTCTATCAAAATTTTCAGACTTTGAGTCATCTTTACAATACTTTTCACCTTTAATTCCATCATATTTGTCAAATTTTCTTATCAGATTATCACTTCCTCCATTTCTATCTTTTAAATGCACATTATTTCTCTCTTCAACAAGAACCATAACAACATCACTATTTTTGTAGGTTTTTTGTAACTCTCACTTACATTTTTATAGAAAAAACTCCTCCATTGTGATTTTTCTTGCACTGATTAAGGACCTTGCTATCAGTATTTCACAAACAAAGATTTGCAATTTTGAGAGCTCCATCACGGCTCTTTCTGGGGACATTTGTTCCTTAGTGAACAAAGTGAGATTTTAGAATCTTATGGAAGAATAGACCAAGTGCCAGAACAATTGGGCGACCTACAGTGCTTTTAATTTTCAAATTTTCAAACCTGATTTGGTGGCCCTAGGCCACCAAATGAAAAAGGGAAGTCAATTCTTACCCTTGTCAAACACCAATCTATTAAAGGAACTGATCCCCTTCAACCCATACTTGCCTCTATCACACCACAACAATATAAGTAACTTCTTTCCTGCAAAAACAAGTGTCAGGCTACCTTTGAACAAGTGAGATCTTGCTCTACATTTAGCTTTACTGTCACATGGCAACCAGATCATATAGGCCATATCACTACAACTCATTTTATTTTATGCTTCTGTAGAAAGTGACAAAACATGAGGATGATGATCAAGACTATATGAAGACATAGTCTTATCACATTTACTAACTCCCTCATAATGATTAGGCCTATAGAATATATCATGCCTTTGAAACATTGTGCAATCCTCTTGAGTATTAAGTAAATAATGCTCACACATTTGTAACTCCTTCAACTAAATTTCATCACAGGTGAGTTTATCATCATCCCAACAACAGAACCCAATCACATTATCATATATCTCAAGGTTATGAAAGTAAGACTTATCAACATCCACAAGTCCATTATCCACATTCAAATCATAACATTCAGAAAATGCATCAACATCCCAAACAATTTTTTCAATTTCAAGTTCATAAGCAATATTATCAACATTCATCATGTTATGACACATAAAAGATTCAAGAGTAGGTTCATATGACTCAAAATCTTTGTTTTCAATAAAACCCTCATAGTGAGTGTTTAAAACAAATTCACTATTGCAAGGAGTATTATACTCAACATTACCTCCTGTTGCATCAACATGACTATCTGAAGCATACTGGTCATGAGGAAAACTATGAGTTGTAGATCCAAAAAATAGATTCTCATATGCATCTATGTGATTGACACAATCACATTATTCAAGTACAAACTCATCACAAAAACTATCATTAGTTGTACTAACATTTGTATCTACATTTCCACTTTCATGTTCAACTACATCTATGTTATCCTCGTACAAACATTCAGTGACAACTTCAAAACCAGAAAAAGGAATGGAAGAAGGTGAAGAGTCAAACAAGAAAAAAGTTTTTTGTCCATCACTTACATTACCAACATATGCATTCTCCTTATAATCAACTACCTAAACCGATTCATCCAATGATTCTCTTGCATACATATCTCCTTCCTTGTTCATACTATTGCAACAATCAATAGGGTCACATTCTTCATTGTCAAATTGAAAATCATCATTTGTTTCTTCATTGCAGTTGCTTGTGGATGATTTCTCCAACTGAAATTTATTGCACACTTTGTCATTTGCATTTGATACACCACCACTTTCAAGAGTATTCCCTAACTTATAAAACTCCTTTGTCTCATCATCATGAAATCTTGTATCAATTCTACACTCAACACTTGTAGAAAAGGTGGGACCAAGTGTACTATAGCATTGTTGATTTCGCATTTCTTCTTCAAATAAGATATTTAGTTCATACCCATTATCTTGTTCTTGTGAGTCTTTAAAAGTATTGTCATCATCTTTGTTGGAATACTTTTCACTTAGGGAAATTAGTGTTGCCTCCTCCTTATGAGAGGAATCACAGCCATAAGGGATGCAAATAGAATTTCAATCATCTTGATCACCCAAGTAAGAATACTCCTCAGCTGATTGCATACTTACATAAGCAATACTGCTATTATCATCATGAAGAGATGAAACTTTAGAATCAACATACTTTTCAACTATATCTTCAAATTCCATATATGAGAAAATTCTTCCAGTATGATCCACATCATTGCATCCTTCTTTTGATTTAGAAAATTGACTCCACATTTCCATATTTTCAAAGAAAATAGGAGTGACTTCATATGCTTCATCATGTCTTACATCTTCACCATTATGGCTGAAATATTCTTCTGCATACATTTTCTCCATGGGTTGTTCAGAAATAAACTCTTCACCTCTAAAAGATGCATTATCATTGTCTTCTACTATACCATCTAGATCTATTTGGTCAAATATGGAAAAAGTACCTTCACATAGGCTAGTCAAGAGATTACTTCCATATTTCTCTATCATTTCCTCAATTTCTGAAAGCTATTGCTATGTGCATTCAAGGTTAGGGAGCTTAAAGTGAGATGGCATAGTACTTAGACCTGAATCAAGCCCTTCACAAAAAAATCAATACATACTGATTCATTATGTCTATTTAATACTAGTATAGCAAACAAAATTTTCATGAATCTTTCATGAAAATCCTGGAAGGATTCACCCTCAAATCTCCTTATATAATACAATGCATCAATAGGTGACATAAGTCCAACCTTATTTTCAGATTTCTCTTCATATTCTTCTTAGGTATGCAAATTTCTACTTTCAAACAAGTACTTATTATCATTCGATATTCCATCAAATTGATCAATGAAAAATGTTCCAATCTCTTGCCATGAACACATGGAATGCATTAGCAAACTAGAAAACCAATATTTAGTAGTACCTTATAAATTTCTTACAAAAAGCTTCATGATAGCATCCTCTTCTATTATTTGATAGTCTTCCATCAAATAAAGAAAACCTTGTACATGTTGTGATGCTAAATTTTCAAGATCTCCTATAAACTTAGGAAAATATTCATTAATTCTTCTTGGGACAAAATGTGGGTTACCCTAGATTTTACTAAAATATAGAGGATTATATCTCTAAATAGTGAACACCTTTCTTTGAGGACATGACTGTGTTTTAGGCATGACATTAACTCTTGTAGAGGGAGAACTAGAACAGTCATACATATTTGCAAATAAAGTTATTCCCTCTACAACTATCTAATTCTCAATATTCCTTTATTGTAGTGCTTAATTTCACTAAATAAGGGAACCAAAGTTTTCTAGGACCTTCAAACATGGTCTTTGTATACAAATTTATGCTTCTTGAAAACCAAAATATGGAAAATACTTGGGTATGTTGGAACTACTACAAATTATTCTTCCTGAGTGGAAATCTTTGTAGTTTTGAAACTCTCTTCACATCTTCACCAAGTTCTTTAGCAGAGTCACCACCTCTCTTCACATAGGATTGAACTTCAAGCAATATGAAGCTCCTTCAAAGATGAATTTCCTTCTAAGTTCTTTTCACCAACAGAGCACCATAGATTGTGAAACTTTCAAGTTCACTGCAACAATTTCTTTCTCCAGGTATGAATTCCTTCAATATTTTAACCAAAATTTTAGATCAACAAATAATATGACTCTATGATAGGATAGTCTACAACTAGATATTCAAAGTTCTCCGCAGCTGAGTCACCAATCTATTGGTTCCCAAAGTTGATATCCACTTGAATCCTAAAGGTGTGTTAGGCCTAATGGATAGATTCAAGGAGATATTTGGCCAATGAATGGAAGATTGAATTTAAACCCTTTCTCCCCTACACTTTAGGCTTTGTGAAACCTGCGAGGGTGATACAAACAGTGTGCCTATAGATACTTGTGTGCCAAAGTACCCAAAACACTGTAAACAAATGATTCTCCTTCAATTGCTAAATAGACATACTGCCATGAAGGTTTGGCTAACCTTCATGGTAATGTCTAATGTAAACATGAAAGATGTAAAGCATTGCGCTCCACACATAATAGTAACCATTGTAACCATTTTAAAGAATTTGATTTAATGAGTGATTTCCTGCTAGATTAACCAAGTGTAACATGAATAGTTCACTTAAATTAGTGCCTCATCCTTGGAATGGAGTCAACTCAAATACCTACACAACTTGATAAAAATTTCATAGATGACATCAATTAATCTTTGAAGATACTGCATTATAGTATTTCAACATTACATCTCGAGCACCACTTCTTATCAGAATCCTAGCACTCAAATTAACATAAACCAATAGCTTCATTCAAGCATTTACATCAATTCTTTGAATTAACAAGCAAAGAAAAAACCACTCATTCATTGGAAATCAGTGGGTATAAATAAGATAACCCTTTATTATATTATTCATAGATTATGAAACAAGTACATAGGAGAGAAAATGGTCTTGAATTTTCTCCATTCAATATTATTTTGACAGTACTGCTATAAAAATTACATGTATATTGACATACTCAAAACCTAAGACTTAACTCTAAAATGCTTTGTATTCTCATTACAATGCCCTTTGTGATCAATTATAACAACCAAAAACCCTAGCAAATGAAGTAGAAAGACCCACATAAGGTAAATATAGAAACCCTAAATGGACATCCAAAACAAACATCTAGCAACATTCAACTTTGTTGATTAGTAACCATCTTTTTTCACCTAAAGAATCCCCCTTCTGCACTCAAATTCCTACCTCTTACTTTTCCTTGATTTTTACCCAACAACTGGCTCAAATTTCCCTTAATCCATGAAAAAATTCACCCCATTTACCGGGTTGTAGAAAAAACCATTTACCTATTTCTCCTTTAACTGTGAAAGCCTTTCACACAGCAACTGAAACTAGTTTTTACTGTGAAAAACTTCTACTCTCCTACATTTTTCCCTACATCTGCAAATATTTTGTCTTTACTTGTGAAAATTTCTTTCACTCCATCGACTATAGAAATCCCTTTTACCAATGCATTTACCATTTACTTCCCTACACCTCAAAGTCTTTTTTTTCATATAATAAATATTTTAACTCACTTTATTGAGCTCTAAAACCATTTTTTGCCTATGCCACTTTTTTTTTTATATTTTACATTCAAAGATTTTTCTCTTTTTAAATGTGAAACCTCTTAATTCCCTTTTCCATTAGGTTGTACTTTTATTTTGCATTTTATATATTTTTTTTTGTGTTTACCACAGTGGAGACTTTAATTTTTTTAATCGGGAACTTAAAGTTCACATTTTATATTTTAATGCTCCTCATATCATCATCAAAAATAGAATTTAAGAAATTTTCTTTTAACCTATTTCGCACAAGCCCCATACAGTTCACGAGCACTAGGAGAGGCAACGTGGAGCCTCCCTACTTCCTTGCCAGATAATACTTCAAATTGGTGGGTCCCCCATGAGCTAGAGGGGGATGGTTTATATGGGTCCACATTACCTCCATCTTGGCCATTGATTCAGGCCTTTTTTCTTCATGTTTTGCTCCCCACTTCCCTACCCGATGATTCTTCCATTAGCATTTTCCCCCATGGGCTGGTGGGGAAAGATTTCTTCCCATTTTGTTGCATCTCTTTGAATGATGATGGGACAAACAAATGCTTAAAGTATTTAATATGTGAACCTATCTTCCTCTCATTCAAAACCATGTGTGTGAGGCCTGGGTATGTCTTGGGATCATGATGGGCCAAAAGTAGCAATATGATGTTGTAGGGTATGTGGTGACAACTTTTAAACCTAATATTGATGAAATGAAAAGGGTTTTTAAAGGAGATTCTCGGATTTCCACCAATATAAATTATTCTTTACTTTGAATTTAATAAATAATAATTATTTATTTTCTATTTGAATTATGACTAAAGTGTTGATTGATAGGTTGATTGAAAACATCTATAGCTTTCAAATGGTATCACATTTTTGAATCAAAATATGCATCACATTCTATGCTTAGCATACTCTAGGATTAAAAAATAAAAATTGAATTTCATGAATTTTTGACCAAGTTAAGGTGGTCAAACATACGAGTTTTATATTTTTAAAAGTTGTAATAAAAATTAATAATTAATTATTTACTTGGAAAAAAATTACAAAAAATGCAGCACCTATGGACATGAGTCCTCTACTTATGTCTAAAATCTTATAAAAATATTATCATTTTATTGTGGTTAGGGTGGTTAGACAGACACCTACTTATTTTTTCTGTGAAATTTAAGTACTATTGCATTGAAATTTCAAATTTTCACCAATTAGTATATATATATTTTTAAATAAACCTAGTAGTTTAGAAACTACATTCAATTTTCTACATATTCTATTCTTACATATTTTTGAAATAATATGGATAACTTATTCAAATTTTCGTCCAAGTTGCCTAAGCTGTAATTTTTCTAATTTTTTGCCACTTAAGGAACTATTTTTTTCCATGATGATCTTGCACATACCCCCTATCATAACTGACGGTGAGAAAAATAAAGAGGAAGCAACCATTAATCCAAGCATCACTCAAAGAAACTCAACCAATAGTACATTCTTCCCTATGAGGCATTGAAGTTGAAAAATTCAGTATTACAATGCCCCACTTAAAGTGTAACATGTAAGTGAAGGGAATGAAGTGTAATGCTCATAATAATGCTCACTATAATCTTGCCACTATTCTACCCAAAAGGTTTTTGAGCCACGCATTAGACATTGAATAAAGATGTTTCCTGCAAAAACTTCTCAAACTAGTGTAAGAAATCCTTTGCAATATAAAATTTACCCACTTCAATTGGCCTGATGGCTGCCCTATGCACAACATAACCATTTCCTTATCTTCGCACCAATT
Organism: Sequoia sempervirens; assembly: GCA_007258455.2. Lineage (NCBI taxonomy): Eukaryota > Viridiplantae > Streptophyta > Pinopsida > Cupressales > Cupressaceae > Sequoia > Sequoia sempervirens. The sequence goes on along the minus strand of VDFB02000010.1, from coordinate 27,624,076 downwards.
CCTTACAATATAGTTTGCTAGCCTTCTCAAGACGTGTTGCTATGTTCTTTGCAGACCTCCTCTTTTCTTCAGGTAGGAAGGATGGTGATAACAGTTGTGGAACTCGGTTTTGTATCTTCTAATTGCATTCACCAAAGACTTGCTAAACCTTTTTAACAAGTCCATTTTGTGCATATTCCTAGAACTTGAAATTCCATGGTGATGGCACACAATATCCTGATAAGCATATCCTAACATTCACCACAACTTGAAATGTTTTGTGGGTTTCACATGAAGATGTTGTAAGAATCTTTGTTGAAAGCTTGGTTGGAGAAATAATAGAATGATTTCACCATTTTTATATTAGTTCCATGATTGATATAAAAATAGTGCATACAATTTTTTATCACATTTCAAACAGGTTGAAGATGGTCACTTTATTTTTGCATAGTTATCAAATGCAAAGAAGGATAATAGCATTTCCATAAGAGAGTTTGTTTCATGACTCAATCAGCTTGCTAGAAGAAATAATAATGTTTTTAATACCTTCTCCACAAATGCTTTTTTGTTGCTTCTTCAACTCCCTTCTATAAAAAAATTCCTTTCTAATGAAAAATTGTGAAGATGACATTTCATTGAGCCATTTTATCAAAGATCTCACATCTTGTGCTTGCTCCCATATCTTTCATGTTTGCAATCATTACATTTGTGAGATATCACTTCCTTGAGTTCAAAAGGAATGGGGACCTTGATAGATGATTCGGGTAAAAGCACAAAGTTGTGTCACACTTTTAGCCAACTTATGAGCACAACTGAATTTAAGTATTTCTAACTAAAAATCAATTTTGGTCAAACATATGATAGAGTAAGATTCATTCTAGCTAAGTTAGATACTTCCACAACTTTTTCAACTAAAATTGTTGGCTAAAAATACATGGAGCACCATTTTGAGTCCAATTTACCAAAAAAATAAAATTATTTGAAAAGCTTGAGGTTTCAATAACTCTTGCTAATGTAAATAACATTTTTTTTAAAATATAAAAATACCCTTTTGTAGATCCATAAATGTAGTTTTCAAAAATATATTTATTTCAATAGTTTAATTATTATTTATATTTTATTTTTTATTTTTACTAAAAGTAGGTTATCAGCACAAAATATTAGGTTGATTACCATGCCAAGGAAAAATACTAAAACTTATTTTAAAAATTGAAAAAAATATGATGCACTAGATAAAAGAATCTATTTCAAGATGGTATAGTTTTTTTTCCATTTTAGATAAATATTTAATATGAAAGTTGACGTCCGATGGAAACAACCATTTTTTGATTCACGCACATTTTCATATTTATTTAAAATTATATACTTATCAAAATTAGAAAAAAATATATCCATGCACTAAAGTTTCAAGTTATAAATACACAAAAAAATTTGAAAGAAAAATAATAAAATTTACTATAAAAGTTTGACGTCCCATGCAACTTTGTTTTCAGCATTTTGTCGGCAACTAAATTATAGTGTTAATTTATTAAAAACTAGTTTAAAATAATTTTTATTTTTTCAAAATACAAACATAAAATATACTAAAAATACATATTTTACTAGTTTACATCATTTTCAAAATTCAAAACATATATGCCACTTTTAAGTGATTTAAGTTTAAAAGTTGGATTAAGCGTTGGCCATTTCCTTTATAAAATGTGACACAACTTTGTGCTTTTACCCTCCAAAATAAGTTGTTTACAACCATACTCGTCTAAGTATGAGTTCTCACTTATGACACCTACTGAACAATAATTTGTTTCAGTATTCTCCTCTAAAGCATCTCTCAAGATTTCACAAGATTGATGCTATGCTAGAGAGCTATAAGGTCCCATAATCTCTTTATATTGGTCATATTCCTTTGCTCTTTACTAAAATATGCAAACTAACTCCAATTCCTGAGTGAAATATCAACATAAGAATTCTTCACACCTGATTTACTTTGTGCAGCTTTAACTATTTCCTTTTCTTTAAGCCAATCATTAGTTTCAATTCCATGTTTCCAAGCATACATAAAGCACCTGATGTGTTTTTTATCCACCTTAAGTGCATCCCCATGAGATCTAATCTTGGTTGGACCTCGTTCTAAGCTTGAGCCATGGCTGCAAGACTAGAAATGCATCCACATAATTAGGAAACTTGAATAATATTAGCCTGTAAAATGATTTGCTTTTTTAGTATCATGTAGTTGTTCAAATAACCTAGCAAGATTAAAAAGTGATGTGACTTTATCCCATGGTAACTCAAGTGAAACATCACCTTCTTCATTTTGCATTGATACTTGATCATACACTACCAAGTCATTGGATGGAGATTAACTCCATTTGAAGAAAATAATAGTCTTTATGAAATAAGTGTGATGATTGTCACTTTGACATTATGTTATTTAGAAAATCATAACATGAACCCATTCTCTCTAACAATGTCTCTTTTTTCGTGCTTTGAATAAGGGTGGTGATTCAAATGCTTCAACTCATCCCCTAGAATGGCATAATCTTGTTCCCATATACACTTCTTGTCATTTCTGATGTTACTAGCCTTTGTTTCCTCAGAGGGAAGCTGATCCCCACAAGACTGTCCATTAACATCTTTGGATATTCAAATCTTCCTAGAAACCTGATTGGTATGTTGAGCACCCTGAATTGTCATCTTACTTCTATCAAATCTATTATACTTTTGGTCAGATTTACAATAATTTTTACCTTTAATTCCATCATATTTGTAAAATTTCCTTATAAGATTATCAATTCCTCCATTTCTTTCTTTTAAATGCACATTCTTTCTCTCTTCAAAAAGAACCATCACAACATCACTATTTTTGTAGATTTTTTGTAACTCTCACTTACATTTTTATAGAAAACCCTCCTCCATTGTGATTTTTCTTGCACTTATCAAGGACCCTACTATCACTATTTCAAAAAGAAATCTTTGCAATTTTGAGAGATCCATCAAGTTGTACCAAATTAAAACATCAAAACCCTCAATAGTTGTTAGATCCACATGCATTCATTAAACTCTTAATCTATTATAATGTTCAAACATGAAAAGATGATAACAAAAACTAAAATAAATAGCACCATACACAAGAGAACTTCATATTTTTGTGGAAAACCCAATGAGGAAAAAACCATAGTGAGGATTAGCTCACAATATGAGTAATTAAAAATTTAGTACAAGGAGGCTCACTACCAGAATAGGACACACTTTCCAAAATGTCTTATAGCCCAAGCTAATTACTGAAATAGAAAGAAGAAATAAGATAGAATGTTACATAGATAACATTATCTCAATGTAATAGAGATTCCACTAGAATAACTCCACTGACACTAGTAGTCTTCAAGAGATCAAAATACCTTAGCTCACCACATTTAGTAATCTTTCATTATAGCTCACACTAAAATTCACACTTCTACACTTAATTTCACATCACAACACTCAACTCTATTCCACACCCTTCACCTCACATTAAATCAACTTGTATTTATACAATCCAAAACTTGAAAAACATCTACAAATCAGCTACTCTTCTTGCATTTCACAAATTCAAATTAGGTCGGCACTAAAATTCCCACGGTGGATAGGAATGAAAAACATATCAAAACAAAACTTAGCTAGCACCCAAATCAACTATCACATGCCACACTATGCCTTCGTTAATGCTTAAGCATCTTCAAATGCAGTGTAAACACCAAGTTGGCCATTACCCATGCAAACACCATTAAACTTTGAATTACACACTTCCTCAAATCCAATAATGACTTGTGAACCACATACCATGCTTCAAAATTATCTAGAATATTCCTCTATCCTCCTGAAATCCATCAAACTTCTTCGCAACAACTCGCATTATCAAAATGTACACACCTAATACACTCAAACTACACTACCAGACACTACAACTCTACAATCCAACTTCCAAAGTACCATACCACAAATCTTCTTGACATAGGAAAGAGATCAATACCATCAACATATCATTAGAATAAAAAGGCATGAAGAACAACTGTAGAGAAACACTAAGAAAATACATTTCTCCCATATATCTTTGTAAATAATATTGCAAAACTAGTTAACACACTGGTGAACATAACTTCCTCTAACCTCCAATCTAGAAGAAAAAATTCTAGATATAGAAACTTTGAACACCTCTAGCCAACATATCCAAACCACATAAGAATATCTTCAACCTAAAAGAAACATGAATTAAAACTAGAACACCTATGCAAACTAGAACACCTCTGTACCACCTTGTTTCCTTACTATATCAATTTTCTTAGTATCCTCAACATCTAAACCATAAATAGAAGCTTATAAAAGTAACACTATAGGTTAAGATCAAAAAAATAATTGGTGACAACATAATGTGACCAATTAAAGCAATAGTTTCTTCTTAACAACTACACAATTATCATCTATGACAACACCTTCATACTTGCAAAAATCTCCCCCTTTGTCATTGATGGAAACACAAGATGTGAAAAAACATCAAATACACAATAGCTCTGAACGTACTTATTTCCTTTTCTCTTTTCTCCCCCTTTGTGCAACTAGCTTATTATACTCTCTCTCCCTTTGATACTTGCCTCTTCACATGAATTCTCTCTCTCCCATGACTTCATTTTTCTTTTTCACATGACTTCTCTTTCTCATCCCCTTTGACATAAATGGAAAAGGATAAGAATTTTTGCATTGTTCTCCCCCTTTTACATAGAACCAAGATACTTGCAACTATTCTGAATACTCCCCCATAGGAGTACACACCAAAAAACTTAGGAACCTCTACATTAGATATTTCATACTGCAACAATTTTACTACCTACTCCCCTTGAGAGGTAGCCAACAACATCAGTCCAGAAAAAAGAATGAATCCATAGATCCACTGGAGTGATGCATCTTCATATGCATCTAGTTAAATGAATGAGGGGCATTAACCCCCAACTTTTCCTGAAGATACTCAAAATTATCCTTAGGAAGAGCCTTAGTAAATATATCAACAATTTGATCCTTTGTAGGTACATATTCATGCTTCATTTCATTCTTCACAAGTTTCTCTCTCTCAAGAAGTGATACCTAATTGATATATGCTTTTTTCTTGAATGCATTATTATTGGGAATTTAGGATGTCATTTAATTGCAATCCAAAACATTATCTCATGTATCTCCTAAGTTGTTGGAAAGTGTTCCCCAACACTAGGATTAGAAAGAGATTAAATTCAAATGAAATGAACATGTAAATTGAAATTTGTAATTAATTTTAAATGATAGGAACATGTGAGGACACCCAAGAAGATCACCTACAAAATAGGATCACATGGGGCGCCCACATGGAAGGTGGAATCCACCTTGACTTCAGCTAATTGTTTGGAGAAAAGATAACACTTTAGTAATGCATGTAAAGATCCTAGAAGTTAGGGATTGATATTTACATGAGTGGAGTTTAGTTGAGTTCAATTGAGTTCAGTATCAGTTCAGTTCAGTTATGGTTCAGTTATCTTCATTTGCATGTAGTTAGTTTCAGTTGAATGCTAGTTGACTTCAGTTGACTTGGAATGCATGATAGATAACAAGTTATACATTCAGTTAAGTGGGGATGATCAAGCATGCATAATGTTTGCATGAATTGATGGAGAGATATGTTTGAGTGAATAAAGACTGACTTGGACTCACCTTGGGCACCCAAGCTAGAATCTTGAAGTTAACACCTTTTGCATGAGAAGATATTTACAAGGTTGAGTTAAGTGGGCCCATTCTTGGGCACCGACTTTGAGGAGAAGCTTGGAAGATATTTTCTTGACCAATGATCAGTTAAGAGTTTAGTTTGGAGCGCCTAAATTGAGGAGATATTGAATTTGACTTCTTGTTACACATTGAACCTCTACTTGCACAAAATAGGTCTAGGCTTTTGAGAGGAAGCTTTGTGATTTTTAATTGACAACTCTTTGGAGTTTTCAAGGCTCAACTTATTGCCTATTAATTGCAGCAAGTTAAAAGAGAGTTTATCGAGAGTTTATTGTAGGTTGTGAAGAAAAGAATTTTTTAAAGGAAAAAGAAGCATCTCAATCAAGGATTATTGATACAATTTTATTTGTAATTTTTTTTTCTAAGTTTAAAATAATACAAGCGGTCTTTGTCATAATAGTGGTTTACAATTCCTGAGAGGAGCGAATTTTAGCTGAAATCACATATTTTTAGAAAATATAATGATTTAAGCCTTAAAAAGTTCCATTTTAAGGATTCCAATTGAAGAGGGTTTGATCAAATCACCTTAGATCAAAACCCTTTGGATAGAACCTCGCTAGTTTTAAACCATACCTATAAATGCATCTCCTTTACACCTATCAAAATCTTTGATAAAAAATCACTTTTGATTTAGCTTTGAGGATCAAATGAATTCATTTAAAATTTATTTCAAATGATTATGGTATTCCTCGAGAACAAACTATCGATGAATATAATTTTAATATGTTTTGGTTTTGTTATGTATTTGTTTTTAAAGTTTATTAAACATAGGTTTTTTCATCGAGAAAATAAATTTCTTTGTTCTTCACATGTGGAAAAATAGAAGATTATCAAAAAAAAAAATTAAGAAAAATATGAGTGCACCAGATATTGAAGTCCTTGATCCATGAAAAAATTAAATTAAACTTTGACATATTCGAAAAAGGATTCATTATACGGTCATTATATGGAATTGGCAATTAGTTTGACTTTCAAACTTGATTAAGGAAAAAAATATTCAATAAAACTATCTAACTAAGTAGAAGCACTAGACATCAGAGTTACAAATCTAAATTTTAAAAGAATTATAATTTTATCCTTCATGGAAAAAGTTATGGATTATCACGGTGTCGTCACTTTTTAAAAATGTTTTTTGAAAAATCAATTTTTGTGGGAGATGGAAAAAGAAGTGAAAATTTGATTCCAAAAATTTTTGAAAAAATATTTACCAGAATCTATAGACAAAGGGTGATGAGACTCTAGTTTGCACCATCTTCAAATTCCTTACAGAGTTTAGCAGCTATAGGTATTTTTAGAATGTGAAAATTTAGTTAAAATAATAATTTAGGTGTCGGTTGGCCAAAATTGTAAACCACTATTATGGGATCACCCAAGCACTATTAATTATGGTGGTGGGTTTTTTCCTAAAAGGTTTCTCTATGTATATGTTGTGTCACTTCTATCTTCTTGTCTCATTCTTCTACAATCTTCTGTCTACTTTCTACAATTGGTAAAATGAATCTAAATAGATAATAATACACAAATAATTTGTAACAAAGAAATCTTAATTAGATCTACAATATCATAGTCTTACAAGTTTTAAAGCTACATAATTTCCTTCATTTTCAACAATTATCAAATTATTTGAAATGTTTATTGCACTTGTATTATCATAGAAGATAGAAATAGGCTCATAATACACTACTCTGGTATCCTTGAAAGTCTATCTCATCGATAATACCTGTGTACAACAAGATTCTGCTCCAATATACTCACCCTCTATAGTAGATAAAGAAATAAAATATTGTTTCTTACTAAGCCATCATACCAATATACATCTGAGAAAGAATGCACCACCACTAGTACTTTTCTTGTCATCAACACAACTAGCCCAATTTGCATTTATGTAAGCACTCAATGTGAAATCAACGTCCTTAGGATACCACAAGCCATAATCTAAAGTGCCCTTCAAATATCTGAATATCCTCTTCACTACTACATGTGCCTCTTTAGGATCTTCTTGAAATCTAGCCATAAGAAAAAATGCATGCATGATATCTGGTCTATTAGCAATTTGGTATAGTAGTCAACCAATCATAGATCTATACTTTCTTTGATCAGCCTTAGAGGATTCATCATCCTTACTCAGTTTGCAACCAATAATCATAGTACATACCAATTTGGAGTCATCCATAACAAACTTCTTTAACATCTCTTTAAACATAATTTGATTGTGAAATAAATATTCCTTTATTTTTTGGATTGATTTGTAGCCTAAGGAATAAATTCATCTCCCCAAACATAGAAATCTCAAACTCTTAATGTATCTCTTCTATAAATTTTCTGCACATAGCTTCATTGTCTCCAAATATTATGCCATCAACATATACAACCACTATCAAAATTCGATCTTCCTCAACTTTGAAGTAAATATTATTGTCTATGATACCCTTTTTGAATCATTGTTGTATCAAATATGTGTCCAACCTTGCATACCAAGCTCTAGGAGATTTCTTCAATCCATACAATTCCTTATTCAATCTACAAACCATATTAGGTTTATATGACAACTAAAATCATTTTATTTGTTCCATGTAAAATTCTTCTTCCAATTCTCCATTCAAGAAAGTAGACTTCACATCCATCTGATAAACTTTAAAGTCTTTATGTGTTGCAAAATCCAAAAACATTCTGATCACTTCCATTCTAGCCACTAGGGAAAATGTCTCCTCAAAGTCTATTCCTTCAACTTGTTCATAACCCTTATACACAAGCCCTGCCTTATTTCTTACCATAACTCCATTCTCATTCAACTTGTTTCTAAATACCCATTTATTTCCAATAATGTTGTTTTCATGTCGAGGAACCAGTTCCCAAGTTTGATTCTTCTTAATTTGCATAAGCTTTTTTTCCATTTCCTTCATCAAATTTTCATCTTTTCTTGCCTCACTTACTATCTTAGATTCGATTTTAGAGAGTAAACATAGATTCACATTTCCTTCAAGAAATCTTCTTCTTGTCAATGCACCTTTGTTTTTATCTCCAATGATCTTTTCTTCATAATGATTTCTCTATACATACTTAGGGGCCTTAGGAGTCTTTTCCATAGCTTCTTCCTCTTCATTTTTTACTTCTTTTTCCTGAGATTTTTCTTTTTCTTCTTCTCCACAAGCAGACTCATCTGACTCATATCCATTTATTACAAGAACCTATTCCACAAATATTAGCACCTGAATCATCTCCAAATTTAACAAGTCCTCCATCATATTTTTCAAGTTAAACAAACTTACTCTTGTCTCTAGTCATATGTTTTGAGAAACCACTATCAATAACCCAATAGTTCTTGTCATTTCTAATATGAAAAGTAAATACCAAGGTACCTCCAACTTTATCCTTTTTCTTCAAGACATTTTTCGTCATACAACTCTTAGAGTTAGTAAAAATAGATTCATCTTTTAAATCTAGAAAAAGAATTCATTATCATCAACATCTCCATAATTAGATTCATCAACATAAATACTAGCATCTTCTCTAACATAGTAGCTCTTTTTTATCAGCTTTCCTTTGTTTTCCCTTTTCTTATTGTTCATAGTTTTGTTTGGACATCTTGAATCATATTGACCTATATTTCCACAACTAAAGCATTTGAAAGGAAATTTACCTTTGTAATTACCAATGCCCTTTTTTATCCTTCTTACAAAGTTAGCTTCCACATCATCAAGATCAACTTCATATGAATCTTCATCTTTTTCTAATTTTTCAGTCAGATTGAAAGAAGTCTCCACTTTTGCACCATTTTTCAGACCAATTTTCCTCATTTCAAATGTAGTTAGTGTTCCATACAACTGATCTCTAGTGTATGTATTAAAATTAGAAAATTCCTTAATAGCAGAAACTTTTTCACTATAAGAATTAGGAAGAGTTTTGAGAATTTTATTTACCACTTTAGGTTCTTTGACTTGTGCACCAAGACCTCTCATAGTACTTACCAGTTCATTAACCCTCTGCATGTAACTTGTGATTGTTTCATCATCAAACATCCACAAAGTTTCAAATTGTGCCTTCTAGTTTTGTAACTTAACTTTTTTAACCATATCATCTCCTTCATAGATACTTTCTAGCTTATCCCAAACTTCTTTAGCAATTTTCAAATCCATAAATTCCACTAATTTAGTATGTGCAAGACTGGTCAAAATAACAAACCTTATCTTACCATATATTTCATAGGCCTTGATTTCATCACTCATGTGCAAAAAACTAGTAGGTATGGTGTATGTGGTATTTACTACCTTTGTAACTTCATATCCAAGATAAATTAGATAGCCTTCCATCTTCACCTTCTAGAATGTGTAGTCTATAACATCAAACATAGGGATCTCCTTCTTGTTTTCCATCTACATCTACCTCAAGTGGTCAATATTTTTCTAAGGAACATTTCTCTAATACTAATTGTTGAATGAATAAGACAATTGAGAGGGGGGGTGAATCAGTTGTACCAAATTAAAACATAAAATCCATCAAAAATAGTTAGATCTACACACATTCATTAAACCCTTAATCTCTTATAATGTTTAAACATGAAAAGAAGATAACAAAAATTGAAATAACCAACACCATACACAAGATAAAACCAAATTTATGTGGAAAACCCAATGAGGGAATAACCATAGTGAGGATTAGCTCACAATATAAGTAAACACAAAATTGGTACAAAGAGGCTCACTACCAGAATGGGACATACTGTCTAGAAAGGCTCACAACCCAAGCTCACTGCCAAAATAGAAAGAAGAAGGAAGTGTTGGCATATAGTTGTCATTAATGTCAAAAGAGGTATTAGAAGTGAGATGGAGCTGATCCTATAAAGGATAATGTTGGCATTAATGTAAAAGTGTCATTGATGTCAAAGGAGTATTAGAGGAAAGATGGAATTGATCATGCAAGGGAGATGTTGGCATGATGATAGATCAGTTGTGTACTGAGTGATGTGTGTGAGTGACATAGAGCTTAGAGGACATTGTGAGAGTAGTGGACCTAATTTTGGAAGCATGTGGTATTGATTGATGTTAATGGATTGACTCAAGAAGGTTGTTTGATGATGTTGTGCAAGTGTTAAAGAGCTTGCAAAAGTTTGGGCCTTGGGTCTTGGGCTTACCGTGTATTGCTTGCTAAAGAAGGAAGGTGTTTGGATTAGTCATTTTTTACTATGCTTCCAAGTTTTCAGACATCAAGCTTCGGTTATACCTCTTATCGAGTCCCTTAGAGTTATAAAGAAAAATCTGTTAAGTCTAAAGGATTTTGGACCTTGAACTTTGGACTTCGGGTATACATCTTACCTTTGTGTTTGAAGATTGTTGTATGGAGGAACCTCACCACCCCAAAAATTTTTGGGTTTTGTGATTTTATAGGGAGGCTTTTAACTCATTAAAAGCATGAAAAATGGCAAGGTGGAAGAGTGAACTACAACATCTGACAAGTTCTTTGTAAAGCTAGTGTTTTGGTTCTTTGGTGTTTCAGAGGTTTGCATGCTGGTGATACAAAGTAGGGAGGAAATCTTCCAAATATCACAATTCAAAGTGTTTGAAAAAAGCTTTCAATCACCAAGACCCTACCTAGGGTGTTTTCACACACAACCTTTCAATTTCCTTTATAGGTCTATAGACCTAGTTTCTTGAACATATCTTGCAAAATACTTTTCAAACCCATAGACCATCCATCATTCTAGACACCCATTAACCTCCTACAAAACATATCTCAAAATCACATAAGGTCACTTTGGACCATCACCTCTAAAACATTGTTGCCATGCTACCCTCTTAGGCCAATTAGGCCACTTTTACAAAGCATCACCTATCTAAACCATTTTTTAGACTCAAAAATTTATTGCAGAACCTTGACCCGGTTACATAAGCCCTAATTCAACAAATTTTATTTGGAGATAGGCCCACCAAGTCACCAAATCATAAAACCCTCATTTAGACTATTTTAAGAGGGCTTATTGAAACTATACATTCCCAACCTCTTTTCACCTTATCAATGCATCAAACACACCCCATATAGCCTTCACATGTTTAAAAAACCATCTCCCATCCTTTCTCAAAGAATTTTCACCAAACTCTAATCTTTAACCATCAAATTCAAGCCAAAATTCATGAGAATGCACCTAGGGTAGCAATCAAAACCCATGAAAGCACCTTCCTTGCTCTTGAAGCATATTCTAACATCTATCCCTACCCTAACTCACCCATTCCACCAAGTTACAATAAAATCTAACAATGGAATGGGTGTTTATTGCATTTTGAACACCTATAAAACACCAAATAGGGTTTACAGACCCATTGTCAGAGATTTTCCAATAAAACCCTTCAGACTTTATGAAACTCAATAAAAAATAAATAAATTTAGTTACTTTATGCCTCTATCTAATTTTATAACTTTCAATCCAGTATTCTTCTTACGGGCAAGTACAATGATCTGCAACAATAATGTTTAATGGAAATACACAAAATTTCCATGAAAAATAGGGAACTTTATTGTTCAATCTTCAAAAACCAACTCTCCAACCATTCTTTGAGCCTTTCAAGGCTTTTTTAAACTTTTTTCAACAAGATACAATGACTCCATCTAATTTTTAAACTTCCTTGACTATTGGCATTCCTATTTTGCATTTTTTTGCACTTGACAATATTTCAATTTTGACAAATTTTGCAAGATGAACCCAAAAATGACTCAAGTTACATAAAAAATGGTCTATTATGACCTTATTGCATCAAAAAAAGTACTCTAAACACCAAAAACCTACCAGAGGCCTTATTTATAAAATTGGACTAACATGGTGCCCCTAGACCATACACTTGGCCAAAAAAAGTTCCCAAGTCCCTTTGAGGACTATATTGCATTGGATCATGCTTGATCATTCCATCTACTTATGCTCCAAATGCTCCTTCATTTGTTGATCCCTTCCACTGGATCAAATAATGAATATTAGTTTCATTCTTTGCATATTTGAACTTGTTGCCACTTAGGTATTGCTCCACCTTCCCAAGTTGGCATGTTATTTGTCCTCTTATCTTTCCCTAAAAAAAAATTGATGTTGAACTTGCTTTGAAACCTACAAACCGACCTTTGTCAACCTTTTCTTGGAATACTTTATTCTTTACCTTAAATGCATGCCTGAACTCACCTAGTTGTTCTTTCCAAACACCTTGAAGCACCTAACCTTTTTCCTTCATTTCCTCTCTCATATTTTCTACCCCAAGTACCTCTTTCTTAGTAGGCTTAGAAACCTCTATCTTGATAGAATTAGATTACCTTCTAATCTCCTTTGCATTCAATGGACAAAGTATTTGTCCCACCATGATCTCAACATCCTTTCCTAACTCATTTTGCATTCCCACAGTCAATTCATCCTTGACCTTCTATTGACCTGTTCTTGTCAACAACACATTACCTTTTCCTCTCAATATTGAATCATTTTCCAAACTCATGGTCTCAGCATCCTCTTCTTTTGTAGTGGTTGCACACTCTCCATGTTTGTCTTCCTCAAGTTTCACAAACTCCTTCTTGCCTAACATTATCACTTTTGCTACCTTGGTCTGCTCCTTAACTTCTTCCTACAATGGTGTTAAAGTGAAGATATTTCCATCCTTCTCAATCTGATATGTATTGTTCCTTCCATCATAAATGACATGTCTATCAAACTGCCATGGTCTTCCAAGTAATAAATTACAATAATCCATTAGAAAAAAATCAAAAAGAATCTTATCCTTATATCCACCAATGTTAAACTCAACTAAAGCTTGCTCATTCATTAAAATAGACTGATCATCATTCACCCAAGATACTTTATAAGGTGTTTCATGAGGAATCTTTTCTAAATTTAGTTTATGTACCATTTCATTTGACACCATGTTATCATTACTCCCTAAATCTATCACTACCTTACATACCTTTCCTTTGCATTTGTAGGTGGTATTGAATAATGTCCTTATTTGAGTCATCTCCTTCTCCTTGGTTTCCTTAAGAAATGTTCTTCTCACCATCAATGATTCCCCAACTTATGGAGCAACAAGTTGATTAGGAGAGTGAACACTTTCACAATCATCTTCTTGCACCAATTGTACTCTTTTATTACCACCACTTTAAGTAGAACCTTGTTTATTCTAGACACCTCCATGCTGGATGACCAAACTAATTACAATGGTAACACCTTCGTGAAAATGAAATTGATGACCAATATAGTTATGGATCACATAATTACAGTCACAAGAATCTGTTCCTCCATTGTGATCTTATGGTGATTCCACACAACAAAATCTAGACATGAAATTCTCAAAACCCTTAACCTTTAAAAATGAAATCCGATGAGATGTTGCTTTAAAATATGATTTTCAAACCTGGAACTACAAATCTAACTTCACAACTGAATTCTACAAAAAGACAATGACTACCCTCAACCTAGTGATATCTTCTTGAATTTTTCCTCGATTTTCCCAAGAAAATTGTCCTTAGTTCTCCACAAACTGCCCAAGTAGAGCAAAACACCATCGCAATAAATCAAAATAACTCACTTTTCTTTATGCCTACCACATTTTGATTTTTTTTCAATTTTTCAGCGTTTGTCTAACATTCGACCTAGTAACAATAATAGCCGACATTTCAACTTAACCCCTGTGTTCATCAAAATTAATTTAACGCCGAATAGTACCGTAAAAAAATTGGAAATTATACATCAAATTCTTACAAGCACCCAACTAACATCAATTTGCATATTTTATTCTGATAAGATCATCAGATTTTGCAATCATCAAATGTATTAGTGTCTAGTGGATCTATCCAGTCTAATACCTCTTCAACATCCAACTTGCCATTATATATTGGCACATCTACTTTTACATCAAAAACATCTCTCTTAACAACCTTGAGTATCCTTATCATCCTTCTCTCACCAGGATCCCAATCGGCATCTTGGACTCTTCCACTTGGAGGGTTTTCATTCTCACCCTCTACCTCTTCCTCTGGGTCACTTTCCTCTTTAGTGGCCTTTCCTCTTCTTTGACTTATCTCCAATGCTATAAATATAGCTAATATTTCTTCTTGTGACTCTTTCAACAACTTTATCTCCCTTGCAAGTACTGCACTATGTTTAGGAGGCATCTTGTCTCTTCAACTCACAACTTTTCTTCTCCAAATTTTAATCTTTCCCCTTCAAAAGACATAATACCTATGTTATGATAGCAATTGATACAGATCAGGGAGGAAATATTCCTTCCAAATATCACAATTCAAAGTGTTTGAACAAAGCTTTCAATCACCAAGACCCTACCTAGGCTGTTTTCACACAAAACCTTTCAATATCCTTCGTAGGTCTATAGACCTAGTTTCTTGAACATATCTTGCAAAATAATTTTCAAACCCATAAACCATCCATCATTTTAGACACCCATTAATCTCCTACAAAACATATCTCAAAAGCACATAAGGTCACTTTGGACCATCGACCTCTAAAACAATGTTGCAACACTGCCCTCTTAGGACAATTAGGCAACTTTTACAAAGCATCACCTACCTAAACCTTCTTCTAGACTCAAAACATTATTACAAAACCTAAAAGGTTACAAAATCCCTAATTCAACAAATTTTATTTGGAGATAGGCACACCAAGTCACCAAACCATGAAACCCTCATTTAGACTAGTTTTAGGAAGGTTTATTGAAACTATACATTACCAGCCTCTTTTCACCTTATCAATGCATCAAACACACCCCATAAAGCCTGAACATGTTTAACAAACCATCTACCATCCTTTCTCAAATCATTTTCATCAAACTCTAATCTCTAACCATCAAATTCAAGCCAAAATTCATGAGAATGCACCTAGGGTAGCAATCAAAACCCACCTAAACACCTTCCCTGCTCTTGCACACTGCCCTAACTCACCCATTCCACCAAGTTACAAGAAAATATAATAGTGGAATGGGTGTTTATTGCATTTTGAACACCTTCAAAATCCTAAATAGGGTTTATAGACTTGCTGTCAAAGATTTGCCAATAAAACTCTTCAGACTTTATGAAACTCAATAAAAAAAAAACCAAAATGCAATTACTTTATGTCTCCATCTAATTTTATAACTTTTAAGCTAGTATTCTCCTATATGAGAAAGTACAATGATCTGCAATAGCAATGTTTAATGGAAATACACATAATTTCAATGGAAAATAGGGAACTTTATTGTTCAATCTTCAAAAACCAACTCTCCAACCATTCTTCGAGCCTTTCAAGGAAATTTTAAAACTTTTTTCAACAAGATACAATGAATCCAACCAATTTTTAAACTTCCTTGACCATTAGCTATCCTATTTTTCATTTTTTTGCACTTGACAATATTGCAATTTTTACAACTTTTGGGAATTTTGACACTTTTGCAAGATGAAGCCAAAAATGAATCAAGTTACATAAAAAATGGTATATTATGACCTTATTGCATCAACAAAAGACTCTGAACACCAAAAAACTACTAGAGACTTTATTTACAAAATTAGACTAACATGTGCCCATGCACCAGTTGGTAAGCATTAATTATGAAAAGATGTAAATGGTAAAGGATAAGGCCGATGGTCGAATCGAGCATAAGGGATCATGATTTCTTATTGTACTTGATGATGCACTCAAAGCATAAGGTAAGAGATATTAGCAAATCTTTGTCCTCCTAAAGGAGAGAAATTGGAAATTTGCCAATATTGAAGTATAATGTCACCCTGGATAAATGGAAAAACAAGGTTACATCACATAAAGCCTTCACATCACTATAATTGAATTGATAGGTTATTTGCTTCAATGATGAGCAATGGAGTTTGATTAATGATAGTGGTCAAATTGAGGAAGATCAATGGTTTCCGCTAGCCCATGACACCTGTGGTTGGACCCTATCTATACCTCGCGAGGGAGCGGGGAATGATGGAGATCAAACATTGTTTTGATTAGATGGAGTAAGAAAACATTTGGTGGGTCTAACAACCAAGTGGTGAAATATTGCTTGGTCACTTCACATTGCTATTGTGAAGCGAAGCGATAGGATGGTTTACACGATGAGCAATGGACATTGAGAGCATGTGTTGAAGGAGTGGAATATGACATCTGCAGTGTATATGTGGTAGAGTTTTATTGCATCACTTAGTTGATTCATATCATGGTGATGAAGCTGAATGAAGAAAGTATTTATGTGATGGGAAATGATCAGAAGAAGCTAGCAAGATTGTGACATATGGAAAGGATGAAAAGGTGGATGACCTATGGCTTGGTACTTGAGGATGGATAAGATTTTGACACATGGCAGGATATTGCTTGGTTGCTTCACATCGTTGTTGTGAAGTAGGATGAAGGTGTTGGAAAGAGAAATTGGAATTATGCTTTGGTGTTTTCATTGATGGAACCCTAGTCAGTAATAGGATCCACATGACATCATTTACTTATACCGACAGTCAGATTGAGGATAGTCAGGAAGGACAGAGCATCTGGTAGTTTGGTGTTCAATGATTCATGTGCAGATTTCCAGTTGTTATCTTGAGTTGTGGATCTCATGAAAGGTGCATTAGTGTATTTCTTATGTTATCCAAAAATCTTAGTGCCTCGTACCAAGTCATGTGTAAGTTTGGAGATCCGGTTGATCCTTTTCTATTTATCAGTATTTTGGGGCCGACTCAGTTGATTAAATGTGGTGCAGATATTCAAGGAATGTTTATTCAAATATTTTTGTGTTTGATCATTTTGTTTTGGGTCCAAGCTAAGTTGTGGATGATAGTTTCTAATAGTTTTAAGTTTTATTAAAGATGGATTGTTGCGATTAAATTGTTAATCATAGATATATATATGTATGATCTATTATATCATTTTGGTATGTATGTGCATGGTGTTTCAATGTGTATTTCGACTATCAGAAGAGTGTTAGAGAAATTTTATGCATAGTTACACTTGCACATAAATATTGTGTAATGCAAGTTAGAGCAGAGCAGAGCAGAAGTGTATTATCAATCAAAAGGAAAGAAGATCATCAACTGAGCCTAACTGGAATTGTAATCAAGCAATTTTTAGATGTTATTCCTTTAGTTCATTCTCTTAGATCTAATCCAAATATCTATAAAGAAGTGTGCCATCCTTTTTGAGTAGTGAGCTCTAGGCAGTGAGCCTGAATGCAAGTGTGTTCCCATTTTGTAAACTTCTTTTTGAGTATACTTGGATTATATTGTGGACTGGCCATCCACCATGGTTTTTCCCCTAACAGGGTTTCCACGTAAAAATCCTTGTGTTATGGTGTGGTGATTATTTGCTTTCTATTTCTACATATTCCTTTTGGTTGAATGTTTAAAGTGGGTTAATGATCAGAATAATAAAGTTAATTTTTGCAGAACACCAATTCACCCCCCCTCTCAGTGTTGCTTGTTTCCAACAATTGGTATCAGAGCTAGTTCCTTGGAAGAATTCTAACAACTTGGGGAGATCTTGGAAAGTGTTTACAATGGATACAAGGAGTCTTCAACAACAACTTATGGTGGCCCTGGATGATCTTGACTAGTCAAAGTTTGAGAACCGAGAACTGTAGGAAAGTCTTGTGAATGCAGAAAAATTCATCTAGTCATTGAAAGACAAAATCAATGAATCAAGGGAGAAAAGAAAAGAATTATGTGATCAGCTCAAGCAAAAGAAAAAAAGCATGGAAGATGAACAACTTAGTCATGCCTTGAAGGAGAAAACAAGAGAGTGTGAAAAACTTTCTAGAGAAAATGCTGCCCTGAAGCATGAGATGGAATCCATCATGATGAAAATGACCAAGGAAATTGAAGATAGAAAGAATAATGAGGAAAATATTGCTCAATCCTTGAAAGAAAAATCTAAACAATGCAGCGGATTGGAAAATGAATTGGAACAATATAAAAACAATGAGGAAATGCTTGAAAAACAACTTGATGATCTTAGAGTTGAACTTACTGGTACAAATGAGTACAAGGATAAATTCAAAGCTAGTTCAACCAAACTTGATGAACTGATTAAAGTTCAAAGGACTGATGGTGACAGGCGAGGTCTTGGATATGAAGAAGGAGAAAGTTCTAGATCTGGACAAAAGAAATTTGGACAAGGGAGATTCAAGCAAGGAAATCAGGTGAATGGAGCTAGAAGGAATCTGGTAAGACAACCAAATGCTCAAAGATTCAATGGCTATTTTTTTCTTGCAAAAACATTCGGTCATATGGCTTCTCAGTGTAGAAGCAGGATGAACACAAGTGGACCATCATTCTCAGGTCTATGCTTTAATTACTATAAGTATGGTCATAAGTCTAGTGAATGTAGAGTTGTGATGAATAACTTTCATAAAGATATCAGATGATATGCATGCAATAGACTTGGGCACATTGCTGACCAATGTAGATCAAGGAAAAATCAATGGAACAATTGGTCTAAATAGAGAAATTTTGTGTATTACAACTGCAACAAATTTGGCCATATTGCTAGATTCTTTTGGAACAGAAGAGGTCTAGTAAGACAGAATACACAATAGGATGTCAAAGGAAAAGGGAAAGTTACTACAGATGTAATCAGGAGGAAAATGTAGAAGAAATGGGTGAAAAATAATTCCTTTGTTGAAGGAAATACGCCAGCACCAAAATCTACTTCTAGTAATTCCTCCGAGAATTAGTTTTAGGCCTTTGGCCTAAGGGGAGTTGTCAGAAGAAAAATCCTTTAACCCTCTACAGGAAATTGATACAGGAATGTGGAAAAATCCATTAAGTGGATCAATTCTTTTCAGATGTTGTTTAACCCAATTAGAGGTAGTATTATAGAGTTTTAGAAATCTGTAGAAGAATTATTTGTCTCAGTACATGAAAACAGAGTAACCAGATCAACTAGGGTAAATGCATTTATTACATGACAAGAAGGGTTAGGTGTGTGGATGATAAAACAACATTTCTATCCTTCATTTGCCAATTTGAATTTTGGTGAAAATTAGTTTGAAGATCCCTAGAGTAAACTTTGCTAATTTGTGGAGAGACTCAAAGCATGAAGAAGATTTTGTGATCAAAATCCGATCTGACAGAAAGGTATTTATTGAAAAGGTTGTGAATTTGTGATTTTGCAATCATGGCCACTCCACTGGTAGTAGAGTTTAAGGATAGACCCCGTCCTAAATTTAAATGGCACCCTTATAAGTCTATTGATCCTGAGCCCTTAGGAGCTTTTTCATCTGTACCATACGGAGTGTTGCACACATAAGATATTAGGGCAGCTTATATACATTCAAATATTGAAGAATTAGGAAGATCTCAAATAATGAATCTATATTCCCATCATATAATTAGAGAGGATTTTATTGTAAAGCCAGAATTTCAAACCCTAGAAGAGAAGAAGTTCACGTAGTTTGTGAAATTTCCCATATTTGAGGAAAATGAATGGGTTAGATACATTTTGAACCATGTTCATGCTGAGTTCATGTGGCTAAATATAACCTTCATGATCACAAAAGAGGCTATATGTGCAATCACAGGTCTAAATTCCATCGGTAGACTCCCAGTCTTGAAATCCATGAAGAATGAAAAGGTTACTGAGGCAATAGGTGCACAATGGGATCGAAGGGCAATGACAATAGAAGACATTGTTGAAGTGGATGTAAAATTTGCATCAATGGTCACTGGCTACAAGATATATATTCTAGCCGGGATAATTTTGTATCCGGTACGACCATCTATGCAACTTATGAGATGGTGAAACAAAATATAGAATATGACTTGTGCGAGTTGCTTAGAAGTCAGTTGATGGAGAATTTGAGCAAAATCAAGATAGATAAGAAGAATACTTTCAAATATGGTAATTTGATATTGTGTTTATTCTTCTATTTCATGGATGAGCTTTCGAGTGTTGGAAAAGTACATTGGAAAAATGATGAGCCTATAGCTATTCAGATAAGGAACATGTTGTTTGGAATTGGTGATCGTTAGGTCAAAAATACTACCCTTTAGGGGTACTTCAAAAATTTATAGAATATGATGCATGCTAGGGAAAGAATTCCCACTTCAATTGTGGAATAGTACAAAGATACTATCTGTTTCATGGTGGATATTGACCAGTGTTACATGGAAGTTGCTAATCCTAGAATAATATGGATCATGCCTATGGGATACAAAGTAGAGGAGAACATTCTGAAAATGTATGCAAAACAATTGTTGAATTCACCTTTGGATCAGGGAGAAGAGAGGTTTGGAAATTATGTAGAGAAAAGTATGTAGGTTCATGTGGAATTGAGAAAACTAGTGATAGTCAAGAGAGTAAGAAAAGAGGTAGAAGTTTTTGTAGAAAATATGGGCATACCTGTAGAGAAATTGAAATAAGTGAGAAGGAAGAGAGAAGAGGCTGAAGTAGAGAAAGAAAAAATGGAGTCTTCTAGTCTGAGAGAATCTTCTGCTTGCACTAGATCTACAAGGAGTTCCCCTACAGCCAAGCCAGCTCAAGACAAGCCTTCTGGTAAAAGGAAGAACAAAAGAACAAGAACATACGAACCAGTTTCAGAAGATGAGGAAACATAATAAGAAGTTCTAAGAGAAGTGAAAGCTATCGAATCTCAGGCTATTGATTTCAACAAGAGAAAATCTTCTACAAAGAAGAAAAATCAAAGAAGGAAAAAGTTGATAAACCTAGTATGTCAGTTGAGGAAGTTGAGAATGTAGTTATCAAGAACGGTAATCTTAAGCCCCTCTGTGAATTGTATGAAACTTTTGATAAATCAGGTCAAAGAATTCTTGAATAAGCCATAATAAAACATATCAACATTTTCAATAAAGTTCTTGTTGAGATTATGTCTGGCTTACCAAAGAGTCTATATGATATTTTGGAGTCGAGAAGATTAAGTGCTAGAACAGAAGAAGAGAATCTGAGGAAGAGAATTCTTGTAGATTTATGTCCAGTAATGTCAATTGAGGAGATGAATTCACTCCTTGAAAAAACTAAAAAGGAATTTAAGAGCAAGAAAAGGGTGAATAAACTCATGATTGGTGAAACTGATGTTGTCGTTGGTGAAACCAAGGAGATTCTAGAAGAGTCTCTATTAAAGAATAAGATTAATGTTGAGGAAATGAATACTAAAATTTTTCTGGAAAATGAGGAAGTGAATGCAGATGTTAAGGATTTTCAGATTCCTCCTAATGTGGAAAATATAGAGACACCTATGGAAACTAAAGTTCCTAAGGTGGTATTAGCTGAGGAGAAGGGGGTTCAAATTGATGAGGTTGAAGCACCCAAAGGCAATGTAGAATCAGTCTCTAAAGAACCCAAGGCTGGAGAAGAAAAATTTCATGTTAAGGAGATTAGAATAGAGGCAAGAGACACTACCAAGGTAGTGAAGAGATCTCTGATGGAGCACTAGGAAAATTTTGATCCTGAATTGGATGACAACTCAATTAATCTATCCATTTTGTCCCCAATTCAGATGATGTTGGTCACATCAATTGCTCAAGGTAAGGCTAGTGCGAAGATTCTGAAGTCTCACATAGAGGATAGTGAATTGCTAAGCCTTGCATCTAGAGTTCTATAGAAATTAATGCCTACTCATGTCATGGATTCATTTGGTTCCTCTTTTGGTGAGCTAAAGAAGCTCATAAATGTTGTAAGTACTCAATTCGAGTCTCTTGAGAGATATGCTAAGGATAAAGTGCGAAAAGAGTTTAATGGTAAAAGACTTAGTTGGTTGAAGGAAGTGATTGCAAAGGATAAGAATCTTTTATCCACTTGCATGAAGAGAATTCAAGGTTCTATATCTGAAGTTGGAAATGCCTATAAGGCATGTTTGGTTTTGTCCAAGTTTACTGAAGGTAGTGAGAAAAAGGTGAAGGATCTTGAAAATCAATTGGCTATCATTTTTGATACTTTTGATCCATTAGCTAGTAATGTTTCTCATGAAGAAGGTCAAGTAACATATCTACTTGAAAAAATAAGATGTATGAAGAATGAAAATGATAGGATTGTTGGGAGAGTAAGTGAACTCAAAGGACTAAGTTTTTTGAAGATTGAGATAATGGTGAGTGCTTTGAAGGAAGGGAAAGTTGTTGTGGAAGTTAGTGACCCAGAGAATCTTGATTCCATGGAAGCTCAATCTTACTTAATGTGTGGTCACATAATAGTTTTGGAGAGTCTCAAAAAGGTTTGCGACAACAATTTAAGAGTGTTGAAGCAATATTTTGTAGATATTTTCAAACTTTTGTAAGTTACAAGTTCATGCCTGTACAGTTTTAGAATTTTGTTTCATTTCCATAGTTTTTTCCATTGATGTCAAAGGGGGAGAAGTGTACAGTGAAAAATGTATAGTCATCATAGGGGGAGTTGCTTTTCTGAGCTTAGATTGAAGTTTCTTTTGAAGTTTTGAAGTGGTAGCATAATTCATGTTGGTTTTGATCCGGAACTTACTCATTTTTCACTAAGTGTTGACATCAATGCCAAAGGGGGAGATTGTTGGCAAGAGACACTGCAATTATGCTTTGGTGTTGTCATTGATGGCAACCCTAGTTGGTAATAGGATTTGCATGACATCATTTGCTTATACCAGCAGTTAGATTGAGGACAATCAAGAAGAACAAAGCATCTAACAGTTTGGTGTTCAACAATTCATGTGTAGATTTCCAGTTGTTATCTTGAGTTGTGGATCTCGCGAAAGGTGTATCAGTGTATTTCTTATGTTATCCAAAAATCTTAGTGCCTCGTACCAAGTCATGTGTAAGTTTGGAGATCCAGTTGATACTTTTTTGTTTATCAGTATTTTGGGGCCAACTCAATTCATAAAATGTGGTATGGATATTCAAGGAATGTTTATTCAAATATTTTTGTGTTTGATCATTTTGTTTTGGGTCCAAGCTAAGTTGTGGATGACCGTTGTGGATGCGCATTAGATAATTCTTAAGTTTTGAGCTGACATTTGCTAATATTTTTAAGTTTTATTAAAGCCAACTTGTTGTGATTAAATTGCTAATCGTGGATATATATGTATGATCTATTATACCATTTTTGTATGTATGTGTGGTGTGTCAATGTGTATTGCGATTATCAGAAGAGTGTTAGAGCAATTTTATGCACAGTTTCACTTGCACATAAAGATTGTGTAATGTGAGTCGGAGCAGAGTAGAGCAGAAGTGCAGTATTAGTCAGAACGACAAAAGATCGTCAACTGAGCCTAACTGGAACTATAATCAAGCATTTGTAGATGCTATTCCTTCAGTTCATTCTCTTAAATCTAATCCAAATATCTATAAGGTAGTGTTCCATCCTTTTTGAGTAGTGAGCTCTAGGCAGTGAGTCTGAATGCAAGTGCATTCCCATTTTGTAAACTTCTTTTTTAGTATACTCAGATTGTATTGTGGATTGGCCATCCACCGTGGTTTTCCCTCTAACAGGGTCTCGATGTAAAAATCCTTGTGTTATGGTGTGGTGATTATTTTCTTTCTATTTCTACATATTCCTTTTGGTTGAATGTTTAAAGTGGGTTAATGATCAGAATAATAAAGTTAATTTTTGCAGAACACTAATTCACCCCTCCTCTCAATGTTACTTGTTTCCAATAGAAGGAAGTCCTTGTTCGATGAGCGATGGATATTGGGAGCTAGTCGAAGATGACATCTACAGTGTATAGGTGGTAGAGTTCTATTGCATCACTTGAATGTTTCACCTTGCAATTATGAAGCCAAATGAAGAAAGTATTTGTGTAATGGGTGATGAATAGAAGAAGGTGGCATCAAAGGTGGATAGATGGTGAAGGATGATCAAATAAGGTGCTGACACATGAAAAGGCTAAAAAGATGGATGACCTTGGTAGGAAATGATAGGGAGGTGACACATGTATGATTGATGATGCAGATCTAAAGGGAGATTAATTTGATGATGGTCATTGTACCTCTTTACATCATGAGAATGAAAAGTGTACTCTTTTACATAGTAGCGATAAGTGATGGATGAGAGAAAGGCTCAAATTCAAAGGAGGAAGATCGAACAATGATAGCTACATCAATTCACATCACTATTGTGAATTGAATGACTGGTGAAGAGTAGCGATCTACATGATTTTTGTTCAATGATTGTAAAGTTTTTAAAAGGTGATTTAACCCTCAATCCTATGGTGGAGATTAAAATCAAGATCAATGGTGTAGATACAAAGGTGATTCATCTAATGATGATTCCCTATCAGTGTAGATCAATGACGCTGGTCTAAAGAAGATTAATTTAATGGTGATGTTTTATAGATGCCGAGATGAACAAATATCGTTAGATCTTGGTGCAAAAGAGAAGATCGATGACTAGAGTTCAATGTTGTATATTGGAGTGATTAGGTCCATGTAAACAAGGGCTTTCATTCAACTATACCAATGAATATTTGATTGGAGATTTGATGGATAGGTCAACATCAAAGATAGCCATGTTTATGAAGATCAAAATTAGATCGAATAAACAAAGAATGAATTAAATGACATGTGGCTTGATGTAGAGGTAGTGTGATGATGAAGATATCTAATAAACCCTATCAAATGTTTTCATGATGAGCTGGACAATGGTGCAAGGTTTGAGATGAATAGGAAACTTTTTGGTCATGATAGTAGGTGTGGAAAACCTTGACAATTGATTCTAAATGATCTGATCATGTGTGAGAATCTCGAGGCAGTAAATTGTAGGTCAGTAAGGAAAGAAGACTATCTAAAAATTGTCTAAGTGTTTTGTTTGCAAGAGTTGAGGTAATGAAGTCTACAATAGGGTGAAGAGAGGATGTAATTTAGTAGATAGAGATTATGCACTAATCCTGAATGAGTAGAACCCAAACAAAAAGTAGAACATCATCAAGGGTTAACATTCAAGGTGAAAAAGTGTAGTGCAACAAGGTAGAACATTGATTGTTCTAAGTGCAAAAGATATTGAAATACAAAAGAGAAAGAGTGTGAGTTCAAAGTAGAGGGGATGTGTTACTGAGATTGCAAGCATCAACAGTAGAGTGTAAGTTGCATAAAGTGAAAAAATGTATTGGGTAGTTGCAAAGTTGCAATATTGAACTGTAATCAATTTGTGATATCTATTTTTATAGATCTGATTGGTTGGTGCCATAAAATAATTGAGTTGGTGCTTAGTATAGGGGATTGGTGACTCCTTGGAGTTGATTCTCCTAAAACTAGGGGATTGGTGTCTCCTTATGGTTGGTGCCCTTAAACATTGTAATAGAGGATTGGATTGTGACGTTGGATTTAAGCAGTAGATTCAAGCAACTTTTGTCATCGTGGTTTTTCCCATCTTGGATTTTCCATGTATATATGTAATGTGTTTTCCTATTTATCTCTCTACATGTTTAGTGAATTTGCATAAAGAGCTAAAGGAATCAATCTTTTAAAAGTGTTTAGAGCTATTTTATGTATCTGGTTATATTTTTGTATCATATGTTTAGTTTGCACAAAGGTTTTAAGAGATAAATTTTAAGATCTATTGATTCACCCCTCCTCTCAGTAAAATTATTCTATTCCAACAATTGGTATTAGAGCCCTAGGTTCCCTAGGAGAATCTTAATCAACTTGGGTAGATCTTTGATAAGTGAACAAAAAAATGTTAGTCAGGAAGGCTCATATGTAGAAGCAGTACCTCTCTTTAATGGGTCATACTATATGATTTAGAGTAGAAAAATGAAGGCATATCTGGAATCATTACGTTTGATGTTTGGATGTCAGTTAAGAAGGGATACAAGGCTTCAACTATTCTTCCCTTTGATACTGCTGGAAAGAAGGCTTTTGAAGATAATGCTAAGACAATGTTTGCAATTCTAAGTGGGATGTGAAGATTGGTGGTTGTCAAAGTCATGCACCGTCAAACATCACATGATGTTTGGAATAAATTAAAGATGATGTATGAAGGTGATGATTTTAATGTGTAGGCCAAGATTCAGACACATGGAGGTGTGTATGAAAGTATGAAGACAAGTGAAGATAAGAAGAGTGCAAACACATCCATGAGAGAGGTTGCAGATAGAAGGGAGATAATAGAAGCATCTACATTTGGTTCTGAGAAGGTTGATGAAGAGGAAGCTAATTTCATCAAAAGATTGAGGAAAGGCTCCAGATAGCATAGAGGTAAGCTACCCCTTAACAGTTTTAATTTTTGTACAATAAGTCTTCTTGCTGCTAAATGCCCTCATAATGAAAATGATAACTCTAAGAAAGAAAAG
This sequence comes from Sequoia sempervirens, assembly GCA_007258455.2. Lineage (NCBI taxonomy): Eukaryota > Viridiplantae > Streptophyta > Pinopsida > Cupressales > Cupressaceae > Sequoia > Sequoia sempervirens. The sequence continues at coordinate 27,597,116 of VDFB02000010.1, read as the reverse complement.
GACAGTAAAAAGAAAAATAAGAAGGATCTACACACAAAAGGAGAAAATAGGTTATCAGATGTTTTTAGAAGCTTAGATGATGAACATGAAAGTGCCTATGAGATTGATGGAATGATTTGTAATTTTTTATCAGAAATTTCTCTAAAACAAATTTAGAATTGAAGATCTTTTATTGACGTAATTTTGTGTGTGAAATAAGATCAAATAATTCCTTAACAATTCTTTACTTAAGCACTTAAATATCATTCCAAAAAATGGCAATAAGGAAAAGAAGACATAACAAGAGAGATTGATAATGGATTTCACCTATCTTGGGATACGTCTCAAGATCCGCTTGCACACGAATCACTTTTATTGTCCTTCCTTTAACAAATTATGAAACCTTCTCACAAATGTGTTACATTCTCCCATAAAACTACCTTCTCCTATAAAAAAATGATTAAAGAAGGCTCTCACATGAATAACCTTTCTTCAGACACCAAAAGGACTAAATTCCTCTCCTCACCTCCCTTTTCAAAGAGCTTACATAAGGAATTTATAATTCTCCTAAATCCACAATCGAAGGAGAGAAAATATCTCAAGATCCACCAAACATGGATCTCATCCACAACTCAAGGGATAAGATGAGAGAAAATCCCATGAGTCTCTCAACTCCTCATTGAGACTAGGAAATTGATTGTGAGGTGGATTCTCACACTTAAAATAATTTTCTCCTTTTTTATAATTTGAGCAAAAAATACATGAGCAATTCAAGCTCACATAAATTATTAATCATTACATTTAATTTTATCACACATAACTGAAGCTTCCATGAGCTTAATTTTTGGCATGCTAAACTATTGGAGAGCTTTGTCAAGATCCTCCTGGATCAAACCTCCCAATAGAGAAGCTTTTGGTCCTCCAAAAGTATAGAAAGAACTATAAATTTCCTTTCACTATTTTAGGTATTCTCCTTGTGAAAATCATCTCTTAACTTTGAGATGAAGAGAACCCCTCACATGACTCAACAATCTTCAATCTTCTTAGAATTGCAGTGGAGCGAAAGCTGATGAAGTCATTCACGCCGTCTCCATCGGCTGTGACAGTGGTACGGTCGTCCCTCTTGTACACCACCCATTATTGATGCACTTCTTACGGGACAAATGATGAAACCACTGATAAAAAATTTCTGCCCGATGGGCCTCTCTACCCCCGCAGTCTAATAGAGGCAGACTGATCCATTGAGAAATGTACCAATGAAGATGCCAATCCAGCAATGGTTCTTAAGGCTGATAGCCACAAAGAAAATTTGATCTATAATATCCTTAAAAAGTTGAGAGCAATTGAAATCATAATTTTGAATGGTCGTCTCATCTCTAATGTCAAGAATGTGGATGCCACGTTGGATTTGTTCTTCGATGAGCCATTTGCAGCCGTGGAAGCAAATAAATTGACGATCATAGCTCTTTTTTCAAGGTTTCCCTGGATGTTTGCTTTCCCAGTCTGCTGTGGCATAGTCAGCATAGATCATGCCCAACATAGTACCTGCCACCTCAGCTTCGATACCTGTCTATTAGTTATGTTTCACCTCCAATAGTCCACGTGCTTCCATGTGCTCCTTATCTTTCTTAGAATTTTTGTTTTTCCATTCCTTAGCGAATTATTCATTGGTGAAAGTGAGAAAGCCATGGCGGAGGTGGATATCATCCCATTTATGTCTGGTTTTTAGTTTCACAAGTGACGGTGCATGCAAATCTCAATCTGCCATTTTGTGAATTTTGACTGTGTTGATTCCCATGCATTCTTGTCAGTATCAAGTGGCATATTTTTGTATGCCCGAGCTAATTCTTTCATGTCCGAGCTCTCTCCACCAACTTCCCTGGACAAGCTCGCTTTAGCATTTACAATGACGAGGCAGGGACCCTCTTGTTCCTCTCATGGTGGTCAAAATATGGATGAAGTCGCGGCCGACTAGCTTAGCCAGACCAAAGTCGGCCACCTTGGGGATTAAGTTAGTATCGAGGAGGATGTTCTCAGGCTTGATGTCATAGTGGATGATATAGTCGTGACACTTCTCGTGCAAGCAAACAATACCCCTGGCAGTTCCTAGGGCGATCTCTAACCGAGTCTTCCGGTCGAGGACTTTTAACTGCATTTCATGATGGTCTTCTAGGCAAAAAACTCACTTGTAACCTTGTGCATGCACAGATAAGTCATGCCGAATTGCCTATGCCCCAGCTCACGCCCGATTGTGTACATCTCACAAATGTCCTCCATTGATGTCGGATTTCGGTATGATGTTTCTGACGTAGTCAGATTTTCCATAGAAGTTGTTTCTATCCGTGAGATATATCCACCTCAGATGGCCCAAAAGACATCTCCTCCCATCATTTTTTCTATTTACCAGTTCTCCGTTGGCATTCACCAGCTCTACATCCACCACATTGTCAGCCGCTAGGTCACATATTTTTTGAAATTCGGTCCCATCCAAGGCACAAAACTTGTTGCACCTTGGCGTCGCATCCAAGTTGTTCCTCGAGTCCTTTCACTACATGTGCACCCAAAAATATTTTGGATTACACTACAATCCATTAGGAACCTGACCTCGACTCGACTCCATGACACTGTTTCATTATGGTGTCAAGGATGGGCAAATTGGGGTGGTGTGGAACCACTCCTTGGTTCCAGCTTGGTGTGGAACTTCTCATTCTCGGCTTAGGATCCATGCTAGCTAAGTTACGACTAGGCATCTCCCTCAAGGTCTAGCTTGGTGTGCCCTTTTTTTGGTGTGACTTGGTGCACTCCTTTTTAGCGGAGCGACACTCCATTTTAGGGGAGTAGCTTGTAGACTATTCCTAAGTCCATTATGGGTCATCCAACTCCAATAATGGGACAATCAAGTAAGATGCTCGTAAAGAGGAAATCAACATACTTTCCATTCCTTTCGTGCTACACTGCCCTCACTACCCTAAGTAACTTGTCTTCGACATTGGAACCATGATGTTCCAACTGACTACGACCAGATGGTGGCAATAGCAGATTTTTGGATCTATGATTGGATTGGTTTTGCTTTTAATTACTTTCTTGCAACCAGTAATCTACCTCCATACTTTCTCATACATATGAGATCAATTTTCTTCATGCTTTTCAACAATGGAAACATAAAGTCATTTTGGAGGAGTTACATATGCATGACAAACAAAACTCAATTATATAGATATGCTAACCATTTCTTACCAAACCATTCGAATGGATCCTCCTTTCTTAGCTAAGTTTCATCTGCTTCTTGGTTTATTGTTATTGAATTAATTATTTCATTCACTTTCTCTTTCCCTTTAGGTGCTTGTAAAACTCCCTTGCCACACTTTGGAGGAAGTTGTGGGTGAACTTTTCAGCATTTTCCAATCTAATGAACACTTATTTTTCAATAAGTGTAATAGTTTTTGTGCTTTTCCCTTGGCAGAAAGGCCTTCATGCTTGGAAGTGGTTCCTAATGTCTCGTCTCACTTCCATTTGACATGTTCAATTTCTTGAATAGATATTTTCACTTTCGACACTTGGCCACACAATGGTTAGGTGATTGACAAAAAGTATAAGGGAACATATTCCACAAGGTTTGATTTACATGATCATGCTTCTTATAATAAAACAAAGATTTTGAATAATCATGACATTTATACCTTTCATGGCTATTAAATTAGTGCAGATCCGATGAGGAGAACCTGGTTGAGCTCATATTGTGAAATGCTCATCTCTCTTTAGAGATGACTTGCAGTCACTATTACTATCATGGTGCGATTCACCTTCAACTTGTGGCAGTTCTTTCTACATTGACTTGTCACTTTAAGTTTTTCTCACATATGTGGTTTTGGAACATTCTCCAATTTCCTCTTTGTTGTAACCCAATCTTGTATGATGAGGTTGCTCTACCACTTCTATGGGATTAACTATCCCTTGGCCATAAATTCCAAGGCCTTTTCCTTCATATCACATTTTTTTAAGAAATTTCAAGCCAACACCTTTAGTTTTCTTTTCAAATGCACCAAAATAATAATCTTGATGGGAAGAATGCATAATCATAGAATTACTTGTACTGCATACCTCAATAATAGTTTCTATAGGAGATGTTCTCTAATCTTTCATCACTCCAAAAGTTCATCCTTAGCTTGGAACTAATCTTGTACTTCTTTCAGTAGCCTTTTCAACTCAACATTTTCCAACTAAATGCTTTTGTTGATTTCTTCGAGTTCTTGAAGCTTTACTTGCTTCTCATCTTTTGATGTTTTCAACAACCTTCACAACTCAATACTCTCCCTTTCTTCATCATACATTTCCTCCACCATTTTCTTCATGGTGAAGAATGCTTTAAGAAAAACTAAGTCATCTTTATAAGGATTGACAAAAAGAGGATAAGAAGGATTCTCATTTCTTGGAATTTAAATTTCTTCAAGTACTCTTTGCTTGAGTTTAGACCTGATAAGAATTCACACTAAGAAAAATAGTCAACCTGCTTTGATACCAATTGATCTATAATTTTTTTAATGAGAACATTCTCTAAAACAAATATAGAATTAAAGTTCTTTTATTGACGTAATTTTGTGTGTGAAATAAGATCAAATAATTCCTTAACAATGATTTACTTAAGAACTTAAAGATCATTAAAAAAAATAGCAACAAGGAAAAGAAGAAATAACAAGAGAGATTGATAATGGAGTTCACCCATCTTGGGCTATGTCTTCGGATCCACTTGTCGAATCAATTTTATTGTCCTTCCTTAACAAAGATTGAAACCTTCTCACAAATGTGTTACCTGCTCCAATAAAGCTACCTTCTCATATCAAAAAAAGAATTAAAGAAGGATCTTCTTGATGATGTTTTCTGCACAACAACAACTCAAACAAAATGTGATATTCTATCTCTCTTGAAAGGTAAACTCTATTAGCAAGCCTCAAGAGATAATCCCAAGGTCTCTAATGTTAGGTCTTGACAATGCAACAAACAACTTAGTGATGATGTGAAAATGCTGGTAATCACAAGGGACCTTACAAATGAACAATATTGGAAGTATACTTTCATCAAATGTAACAATATGGTGATGCTTTTAATCCTATAACTAATCCAGATTTTAAAGAAATGGAAAAAGATAAAGGGTTGAGAAAGATTCCTATTCTAACTCCTAAGATCGATCACAACAATGATGAATGCTTCAAATGGACAAATCCCTAGTAAAACCAATCTCTTCTTGATCAAGGACAAGCCTGCAACTACATAGAAATCGTGCAATCTTCTAAGGAAATCAAAATATTTTCAAACTACGAACATTCATCCACATACCCAATAATTGGTGCAATGTAAACAAGCATCCATAGTTGAACTTAGCACAAAATAAGGCCCAAAATAACTTTACACAACAACTTACAATCAACAAATTGCTAAATGTATGGACCACAAATCGATCAAACATCATTCACATTTCACCATTATTGCAAAAGAACTGAAATCTACCATCTAACATCTGAGAATCAAGAACAAGAAACCATAAACTATCAAAGTGTAACACAAAGATCGCCAAATCAACAATCCAATTGCATTAACTTCTCCAACATTACATAACAATTTCCAGTCCCTCTCCTCTCCTACAACTACTAACTTGCAGAATCTAACTCCTAACTTAGCCAAATGTGGCCTTCTACAACTTCTAACCAGCTATTATAACCCTTTACGAATGAGAAGGCACTAGCCATTTATAGATAATACATTTTTGAATAAAGGGCCATGATTAAATCAATTTAATGGCTCATATTGCACCTATAGAAACCATAGGAAGTTACATTAGGGTTTTGGAATTCAAATATATCATTATTCAATAGGATAAAAGCAGCCACAATTTTGAAGCAATGAGAAAACAATGTTTTTCCAGCGTGCCTTTGATGAAAATAAAAAATTGGATGATAAAGTAGCTTCACATGTTGCAAGCATTTTTCAGAAAACTCCTCCAGTTGGCACATAGTCTAGACACAGATTCATAGGCAGGCTCCATATTAAATTATAGTTTAGATATCTTGCTAGTAGCATGTATGTCACATTTCCATATGTAGGTAAGTTTGAATAGTTTGAACAATCTGGACTTTGAAAATTCTCCCCTTTTTGGCATGGTTCCTTATGTGTGAACTTCATGTGAAGGGTCCTCCTTTGAAAAATGAAACACCATCATAAATTATCCATTATCATTGTGCTTTCAATGATCATACAACAAATATCCAAGTGACATAGATTGAATAATCTCTAGACATGTTTCCACATGTGAGTTCTTTATGTGATAAGATAGATATCCTTGCAATTTTGACACCATTCCATATGGACATTTTCAATAATTTGATAACTCCTTGGAAAATTGGGAACGTTTTCTTATGTAGGCTCTTTGGAAATGCATTTAATCCTCCTTTGGTCATGATGAAAGAGACCCTGATTCCCTTCCCATTGCATCTTCATTTCTTTGCAGCACACCACATGTTGCACTATTCTTACAATATATATAAAATAATCATTGATATCTTCAAATGTATCAATAAAACTCACACTCACTAAATTATATTCACATCAAGGATTTGGAATAAACACTTTTAGAATTAATTATCATTTCAACTTAAATAAATCAAACTGGAAATCGTAAATCTGCATTATCAGAAACTCCTGAATATGCACGCTTTTCCCTTTGATCCCAATTTACTTGAATGACATGGATGATGCCCACACTTCAAAATACTACCAACACTTACAATTGAGGGACAAACATTTTCCCAAAGCCCTAATTGGCTCCTCCTTAAATACTAAATTATGATCAATACTTGCAACATTCAATGGTTACAGAGCCTTCACTTTAACATAATGTCTTTTACTAATGTGTTCAATCAAATTCTATTGTCCTTAATATTTATTCATCCCCATAAATTCTTTCCTTTATTGCCTCATGACTCCAGTAAATACAACTGCCCTGTCTAATTTTATTTGCATGAATGCTATGCCTGATTTGAAGAATGTAGTAATCCTGGTGTGTAATTGTAATTCCAAAATTTCATGTGCTTTGTGGATACCCCACAAGCATTGAAAATCCTATTACTTCAAACACTTTCTTTCTTTTCAACTTTGAAAATCTTAGCATGGCAATTCCATTATCATCTTCATTGTTGCTCATGTATGAAGTCTCCATGAAAACTTGGCTATTACTCATTGTCATGAGGTCACATTTTCTTATCACCATCATTATTCTATCTTTGTATGCAACACACACTTGATTTCAAATCTTAAATCTACCTGTGCTATAGACCCATAGCATTGTCTTGCCCACGAGTTCCTTATTCTTTGTGTGTGTAGGGGAATAAGATTATCCCTGTCATTTCTCTAGCTTGATTTACAATCCTCACTCTATGCTTACATATTGAACTTGTTGATGTCCACTTTCATTTGAGCACGCAATTATAATAGCACACATAGAAGAAAACACTCTATCTGCAACCATCATTCCCATGTTCGTCATTGATATACAATATTAATTTCATATTACATGCTTGCTATAAATGAATCAAGTGATTTTATTCAGTTATGTAACATCCATGTCAATTATGGAAAAGGAATGAAGAATGATAAAGAAGAATACTAAAAATACTAAAAATAGAGCATAAACAAAGAACCATAATAATCAGCATTCATTCATCTATCAAAATAGAGTCAAACAATATTTAGGGCTTTCATAGCCTTGTAGATGCAACTGGAAGCAACTTGCAAAAGATGGAGTAAGCTCCAAGTAACTAAACCTAATAATGAGCATTCAAGAGTCTTCTAGAGTTAATGCAAAACCAACTACACCTACCAAACTAATTAACATGAAAACAATTTGCTGCATATAGTTGAGTTAATTCTAACACTCCCTTGTAATCTCAACTATTACAATTATCTACACTAACAATTCCTAAGTGTTTTCCTTGAAACTCAAAAGAATTCTTTCCCGATGGCTTTGTAAAAATATCTGCAAGCTGATCTCATGATCCAAAGAAGTGAAGAGAAATTTCTCCATTTTGTACGAGCTCACGAATGAAGTGAAAGTGACTGTCAATATGCTTGATTTTCTTGTGGAATCTACATGATTTTTTGATAAGGAAATTGTTGAGTTGTTATCATAGAAAATAGGAGTTGGCTCCTTTTCAACATGTGCAAGATCATTTAGTATCCTTCTTAGCCATACTGCTTGACAAGTTGTTGTAGTTGCAGCCACATACTCTACCTCTGTTGAAGATATTGAAACTATGGGTTGTTTCTTGGATGCCCATGAGATGAGATTTGTTCCCAAGTGAAAAACATAACTTGATGTGCTCTTTCTATCGTCTATGCTGCTAGCATAATCACTATCTGTGTAGCCTGAGAGTGAAGCATCTTTAGATTAAGTGTACCATAATCCATAGTTGATTGTCCCTACAACATATCTCAAAATTCTTTTTTCTACTTTCCAGTGTGAATCTTTTGGAGAGTCCATGAATCTGGATACAAAACTTGCATCAAATATTATGTTAGGTCTAGTTGCAGTGAGGTACAAAAGACTACCAACTAGACTCTTGTACAAAGTAGAATCAATTGGTGGTCCATCATCTTGTTTTCTCAACTTTGTTCCTTGAGCAATGAGCGTGTCTACTAGTTTGCAACTATCCATTTTTATTTTTTTCAACATTTCTTAAGCATACTTTTGTTGAAAAAAAAAAAACCTTGAGTTGATTGGTTGATTTCAATTAACAAAAAGTATTTCATGATTCCAAGATTAGTCATTTCAAACTCCTTTTTCATGGTAGCTTTGAACTCATCTAACATCAAATTTCCTGTATATAGCAAGTCATCAACATAAAGACAAACAATGAGAATTTAACCTTCATGATTTATTTTTCTATAGAGAGTTGGCTCATGACTGCTCCTAATGAATCCACTATTGATGAAGTAAGAGTCAATCCAACTGTACCATGCTCTTGGGGCTTGTTTTAAGCCATACAATGCTTTCTTCAACTTATATACTTTATGATCTTGTCCTTTGATTTCAAACCCTGGTGGCTGATCTACACATATCTCTTCTTCCAATATGCCATTTAGGAATGCATATTTGACTTCCATTTGGAAAAAATTCCATTCATTTTGAGCTGCAATAGCTAAAATAGTTCTGACTGTGTCTAATCTTGCCACTGGAGCAAAAGTGTCTCCGTAGTCTATGCCAAGTTGTTGAGAGAAACCCTTGGCAACCAGCCTTGCTTTGTGTTTTTCTATCTTTCCTTTGTCATTCAACTTTGTCTTATATACCCATTTCACACCAATACTGGTTTTGTCACTTGGTAGATCAACAAGATCCCAAGTTTTTTTCTTTTCTATGGCCTCAATTTCTTGATTCATTGCATCAACCCAATGTTCCTCTTTTACTGCTTCTTCAAAGTGGGTTGGCTGATATGAAAGAAAGGAAAAAAGATCTTGTTGTTCAATTGCATTTTCTTGCTCATATATTTCCCTTATGCTTCTATTTTTCTGATTGTTTGTAGAGGAAGATGAATCACTGCTAGGAGAATTACCATTTCCAAAGCGTTGTTGTTGTCCTTGCACTTGTAATCTTGGTGGCCTTGGTGGATGAACTTGTTGATCTAAAGGTTCATCAAATAGTTGTATTGGATTTGGACCATTCAACGTTTCATTTTCTTGATCACTCCATGATTTTTTCTCAAGGAACTTGACATCTTTGCTCACCATGAATTTCTTGATGATAGGATTGTAAAGTCTATAGGCTTTTGATTGTTCACTATAGCCGATAAAGATGCATTTTTCACTCCTATTGTCAAGTTTTTGTCTTAGCTCCTCTAAAACATGTGCAAATGCAATGCAAAAAAACATTCTAAAATGATCTACATTCAAATTTGTGCTAGACCAAGCCTCTTGTGGCACTTTTCCTTGAACACTAGTTGTAGGAGATCTATTTAAAATATAAACTGCAGTAGCAACTACTTCAACCCAATAATCATTAGATAAATTTTTTTCTCTGAGCATGCATCTAGCCATATTCATGATGGTCTGATTTTTCCTTTCAGCTACTCCATTCTATTGTGGAGTATATCTTTTTGTGGTTTGCATAATGATGTCATGTTGTTTGCAAAAGTCAGTAAAATATTTTGAGCTGTATTCTCCTCCTATGTTTGATCTGAGCACTTTTATATATTTACCACTTTGCTTTTCTACTTCAAATTTGAATTGTTTGAACTTTGAAAAAGTATCAGACTTATTCTTGAGGAAATAAATCTAGATTTTCCTACTGAAGTCATCAATAAAGGTCATAAAATAAAAGCTACCACCAATGGATTGAGTTTGCATTGGTCCACAAAGATCTGTGTGGACTAGTTCTAAGTTTTCTTTTTCTCTATTTGAGGATGATGGGAAACTATCTCTCTTATGCTTTCCAAGAATATAACTTTCACATTAACTATCAAGATCCTTTAAAATAGGAAGACCTTTGACCATATATTTCTTTTGAAGAAGACTAAGACTCTTGAAGGGAAGATGACCAAACCTAGAATTCCATAATTGTCACTCATCCATATTTGAGACATTGTGGGCAAATGACTATGACAAAATGGCACTTCTAATATTTAAAGGAAACATTCTATTCTTGGTTCTTTCAATCTTTGCTACAAGTCTTCTATCAGGAGGTTTGTCAAAAATATAAGTTGTACCTTGAAAGATTATATCATAGCCATGTTCCATCAATTGACCTACACTTATGAGATTTTGTTTCAAGTTTGGAACATAATAAAAATCATGTATCTTTTTTTGCTGATTTTGTTTAGTAAGAATAGGCACAATTCCTTTCCCTTGGGATTTTACTCAAGAATCATCACCAAGAGTAATTTCAAAATTTGTAGAAGTATCAATGCATGAAATTAAATATTTTTTACCTGCGATATGATTGTTGTAGCCACTATCCAGCAACCAAAGGTCTTTGGTGTGATTGTCTTCAGAAATATGGCAGGAAAGAAACATTCCTTTAGAGGACTCTCCTTCATTGTTGGAGACATGTGCTCTACTGGTGTTTTGGTCTGACTGTTTCTTTTTGCATTCAAATTCATAGTGTCCAAATTTATTACAGTAGAAGCATTGGACTCTAGATTTATCAATCCATTTTCTGCCTCTTTGTGCCTGATTCTAAGAGTTTCTAGACTACCCTAATTATTCTTGTGTCGACATTTCTTCTCCATGTTGATTTGATATTCCTCTGCTACTTCTCCCTTTGTTGCCTCTACCTCTACTTCCTCTACCTCTACCTCTATTGAAAGAGGCTTGAGTCTTAAAAACTTGTTCCAAAGACTCTTCTAGATTTATCCTGGTCTCATGTGACAAAAGTGATCCAGTTAGCTCTACTTCTGAAAAAGTAGTGAGATCTTTGGATTCCAAAATAGTTGTGACAACCATTTCAAATTTCTTTGGTAAGCTTCTTTGGATTTTTTCAACAATTTTTTGGTCTTCAATGGTTTCACCATTAATCCTGATTTGGTTTACAATTCCCATGACTTTGGTTGTAAACTAATCAATATTCTCTAAGTTAGACATTCTCAATGTTTCAAACTAAGTTTGCAAGGTTTTTAGTTTAACTATCTTGACTTTTTCAGTACACTCATATGCAGATTTGAGGATATCCCAAGCCTCTTTTGATGTTGTAGCACCTATGATTTTTTAGAAATAGAATCATCAACAGAATTTTGAATCCAACATTTTGCTCTATTCTCTTTCTTTCTATGATTTGCAGCTGCATTTATTTGAGCATTATTCATAGCAGCTAAGTCTACTAGAGTGGGCTTTGTGTAGCCATTCTCAACTAGTTCCCAACATTCTTGGGCTTGCAGAAAGGACTTTATTTTCAAGGACCAAAAATCATAATTTTTACCAAGAAGAATGGGAGTTTGTGGCAGATTATTAGAGGTAGCCATTAAAAAAAAACTTCCAAGATTAAAATTTCTCCCTTTTAAATACTTTATAGTTCCTTAAGACTCCGTGGCCTTCAAATATTTCAATGTGTTCAAGGGATATTTCAAATCAAACAAGAATTTTACTAGGGAGTTTGACTTCAGTTGCTCTCCATTACAATATGAAGAGTCTTACAGAACCTTGCTTCAAATGGCAGGCCATGACTGGTTTTTCTTGCAGCAACTTCATCTTTTCTTGCAGCAATTTCAGAGAAGAAAAAAATTGCAATATTTTTCTGTGTTTCTTAAAATTTCTTTACAATGTTCTTTTTTATTGCAACAACAATATTTTTGTCAGCTTCCTCTACTGATGATTCCACCTCTTGACATCAGTTAAACACTCCTGAGGTCCTCCTACTCTCTAGGTCTTTAGGATCATCTACCATATTGCTCTAATGCCATGTCAATTATGGCAGAGGAACAAAGAATGATAAGGTAGAATACTGAAAATACTGAAAACAAAGCATAAAAAGAGAAGCATAATAACCGTCATTCATTTATCTATCAAAATACAGTCAAAAAATATTTAGGGCTTCCACATCCTTCTAGATGCAATTGGAAGCAACTTGCAAAATATGGAGTAAGCTCCAAGTAACTAAACCTATTAATGAGCATTCACGAGTCTTCTAGAGTTAATGACATTACCAACTACACCTACCAAACTAATTAACACAAAAATAATTTGTTGTGTACAGTTGAGTTAATTCTAACAATCCACGCGATCTCTGAATTTGATTTCACATGCCCCTATCAAGTTCTTCAAACATTCGATCACTTAGCATTGTGTTGCCTCACATGGACATTAGACTATTATCGCTTTCATTTCAAAATCTCCTCCTATGAATGTCAAATATCTAACTCCATGCTATGCAAATGTTAAACACCTCCTCATTGCCATTTAGATCATTTAAACAGTATGGCCAAATGATTCTTCATCTCTGGAGATCATGTTCCTTCCAGGAAATCATGGTTCTTTATTGAATACTTTCAGACCATGCCTTGTTTTGAATTTCTTTAAGTTCTCCACGATCCATATATTTTTATAAAACTGAAGGCTATACTCCTTGCGTCGACACCATGTTTGAGCCATACGAATATCAATACACGATGACCCTTACGATGTTAGTGCTCACTGTAACACCATATTCTTGTAAATTCCTAATCCTCAAATCCATGGCCGTCATGCCATGATGCTCGTCAATTCAAACTAGTCTACCTTGCTCAATGCGCAACCACATTTACCATCAAACATGAATGGTCCATCCTCGCATATTTTGTTATACTTTAAGAGATTTAAGTCTCTTGGGGAGTTTTGATTCTCGGGGAATCCGAGGGGGCTCGTATTTTCCAAGACATAATTCTCTCGGGGATTTCTTACTTGCTTGGACTTTTTGAACTTGATTCTTCTCGGGGAATTCGAGTGGCATCAGGTTTTCTGAGATTTTGCATTCTTAGCCAAGTCTATGAAAGTATAAAACTCCTGAACCTCCACTTCATTGTTTTGGCTACAACAAGTCAAAGAAACTATTTCTTCAATAAAAGACTTAAAACATTTCCATCTCCCTCCCTTTTCAAATACTTCGATTGCAGATTTCGTAGTGGTGTCTTTTCTTAATTGCGCAGAGAATCATTACATCAATAATTAATCATCTTCTGAATCTGCATGGTGTCACATGCTCCTCACATGCACATGGGCTTTCAATCTTGTTGTGTCCTCCATTATGTTTTACTTTTTGTGCAGATCCTTTGCCCACGCCTCACCTTCTCATCGGCTACATATATAATCTCATTCTTTATCATTCCATGATCAATTTACTTCTCGGTGACACATTGTAATCTGTTCGAGCCAGTCCTTATGAACATTATTGCTTCCATAATGATAGTTGCAATCAACAAATTTGTTGATATTTTCATGATCTATTCTCATATCACTCGGTTTATATTTGGCTAAACCATCATTTCATCTATACCAAAATTCACCCTTGGGAACCATGATTTCAAGAAACTACCGTTTACTATAAGATAGGCATTCCCTCTTTATGTCTTCTATGAATTTGTTACTACGGTTCATGACTTTTCCCAATTTCATAATGAACCGATAGCCTATACATACAAAGATCATAACAAGATTAGATAATTGAAACTCATGGTATAATGCAATAATCTTCAGAAGTTTGTTTATGCCTTATATAGATAATAATTTATAAACCCATGCCATCATGAAGCATCGAATGCATATTCCTTCCAATCGATTTTCATAAATATCTATCACCATGGATATCCTACAATGAAATTTGTGAAAGTGTGTTTCTTTGTAAAATATAGAGCTTGTCTGTATATGCTCATATTCCAGCCAAAAAGACATGCATCTCTACCATTTATATCGACCTCATGGTCTACTATTATGATTTATCCAATGCTCCCATTCAAAATAAAATAGCTTTCGTGATGTTACAGTCTTCGGGGAGTTGATGCCCTCTTAGATTTCCCAATCTTGAGGAATCCGGCATGACCCGGATTTCCCGAGCCCTACTCCTTTCGGAAATTCTGTGTAGGCTTAGATTTCCTGAGTTCTCTCTCAGGGAATATGGCAAGTGCCGGATTTTCTGATCTCTCACCTTCTCAGAGTTTTAATGTATAATAATCAATCCATTTACCTCGCGTTTTACGAAAACATCGATCCTTCCCACTGTATGATTGAGGAACTCTTTAATACACCGGTGGTTTTCTTGACCATTGGCTAGATCCATTAAATGGGATTGCAATAACATTGTTCTATTGACACTATGTCATCCTCCTTAGTTGACTTCAGGTTTCCCGTCTTGCCTCATATCCATCGTCTGTGACACTGATGTTTTCCATTTTAAATATTTATGCGAACATTAAATTTAATAAAGTCATGGTTTGTGAATTACCTTGTTTTTCATTCTCACCAAATTCTCTAAGTACTAAACCTTTGGCCTTTGTCAGGAATACCTGAAAAATTACTCTCTTATTCATATAAACCTATCGATTTCACTCCATCAAGCCTTTAATTGTTGACATTGACAGAATTCAATTTCCATTTCTATGGCATTGTAATACTGCTTGTTTGACTTGTATCTATGATCTCCTGATTTCAACCTTAGATTTTTTGGAGAATTTAAGCTTTCAAGAAATTTCCCAAAGCTAAGTCAAAACCCACCTAGTCATCATACTATGCACCTACAAAACATGGTTAAGGTTGAAATGCCAATACAGATTCAAATTAAAGGGTTGTGTAAACATCAAATCACCACCTTCAATGAATAAATGGACAAGCACACCAATCATGCCAAGATTCAAATAACAATGTTCTATGAGAAACCAGTGTATAGTATGATGCAGGGAATCACGTACCAATAATGAATGGACCACAACCCCAAATACCAATCATGCAACAAAATTTCAAAGAATTCACCTTTCAAATCAATCGCAAGCTTAGTTTGCAAGGAAGATCAAACCAGAGGTCAAAAAATTAAACAAGATGCAAACCAAAGATTTTGAAGTGCAGGTATATATAAACTAGCTTTCTCACATAATCATGCAGTCGGGACCATAATAATAACTAAAAAATTTCATTTGCTAAGATAACATCAATAGAATTTGGGAAATAAATTAATCTCAAGAACCTTAGTCATTAGATGCAACAAGCTAGATCAAGCACTCAGGTTCCCTCAGGCAGATCAAGACTGGAGACAGACGGATGTAAAGGATACTACAGGACCCTTCAAAGCTTGGGAATGTGATGGGGCAATGGATTTGGAAAATCTGAGCAAGGCTGAAATCTCCGAACAAATTAGAGTTCAGGGAATCCGAGGGAGCTTAGATTCTCTGAAATGAGCTCAAGTAGGAAAATCCAAGGTAGCCTGGAATCTCTGGATGGACTGAACCTTAGGAAATTTGACAAAGCTCATTTTTTTGGACCTTTCCCTAACTTACTCAATTTTGGCTATAGATGAAAGTTTAGATGAAGGCATGGAGTTCATTGATGGCCTGAGATCCAAGCTTGCAACCAAAGCACCCTAAGTGAAAAAAAACATTAGTTCCTTCAAGTGGAGAAAAAGCCAAAATTCCAAGAAATCTAAACCTTAAGGGGAAGAAGTTAGACCCACAACAAAACCAACCAATGAAGCAAGCAAAAAGAGGGCCCTCGCCTCTTGTGGGGTGTGTGTGTGAAAACTGCACAACAAATGGTGACTCCTGTTGGGAAAACACTCCAGAGCATTTTGATGATGAATAAGAATCATGAACCCAAAATCTCTAGCGGATCTCCATATTAGGCAAAAAATCAAAATGCAAGATCAAGGAATCAAGACCAAATGTAGACCAAACCTTTCATAAACTAAAAATCCCAGTGTGTGTAAGTGAGTTCATTTCCCTCCTTAAACTACTACAAAAACCAAGCTTATTCAAGTTAGGCTATGTAAAGGATTCTAACTTCAAAAGCAACCTAGATAGAGCCTCGCTACTAGTCAGGAGTCGATAACCCCGACAAGGTTATCATTGTGATTCTTTCGAACATTGTTCTATTTCCAGTCAGATGTCCATAGCCTTGATAAAGATATTCAAATCCTCCTGATAAGTTGAATTTTCTTTTGATTTTCAATATTTTATTTCTTTTCTTTCTTTCTGATTTTTCTTTTCACTTCTTTTATTTTAACCTATAAGCAATTAAGCTCACACTCAAGGCTAAGAATTGTAGTGGCGTTGAAGCAGAAATTTAGTATTTTTCACTTAACAAGACCTCACAAGGACCCTACTGCAACCTTAGGATTCTTAAGATGTATAAAAGATATAAGATTTCAGAATACTTTAGGTTCAAATCAAACGAATGACCCATCCTCTTTAAATCAAACATTGAGACCGCTTGATACTAACAAAAAATATTCACTGTCCATTCAAGACACATGAATTAAGTCCATCAATAAAATACTCAAGACAGTCCTAGATAATAAAATGGTTGTTGTGCATACGAAAACATTCACAACAAAAGAAGAGGGACCCCAAACAAGAGAAGCAACACAAAAGAAAACCTAAACTAAAGCAGACCTATGCTAACCTAAAGTAGAAAGCAAAGCAAAGCAACCCTACACTAACCAAAGATGAAAATGAAAGCAAAAAAAACCTAATACTAAAGCAAACCAAACTAAAGAAAACAAAAGTAGATAAAGAGAACCAACAAAAGAAAACCAAGCTACATTTATTCAAATCAAATCTATGTACAAAGAGACTCAAAATGACTCATTATCATACAATATGAGCTAAGACCCATACCTATTCGGCTTATAATTGCATGGAAAAGTAGTAAGGTTACAGTTATAGTCATCAAAAATGCAAACTCATCTTTATGTTCAACAAAATAAGGCTCAATAATGCAACATTCACACTCCATGTCATGATTAGGAATAATCAACATTTGGGGTAACTCATTAGCACTATGATCAATCCATATGCAAGTTGTCCTCCCTAAACTTCCATAATCAAATTGATAAGCTTCAGAATTCTTAGTAAGGAAAGAAGCAACCTAGTTTTCGATTTATGCAAACTAAATGTTGAGTTCATCATCTTCCAATCTTGAAGAGTTGATATCCATGTTTTCAAGAGGTCTCAATTGATGATGTGGTATTTCTCTCTCATTTGAAACATGCAAAATAGAGTCAGAGCCATCAGTAAACCATTCAAGGTGAAATTTAGATTGAACAAATTTAGAATTATCATGGAAATTTTCACCTATTTGAGTATTTTCATGAGGAATTATAGATGAAAGTATAGAGGCATTGCCCTGTACAAAAAATTTCTCAATAGGATGTTCATTAGGAGGCATCATAGACTCCTCTTTAAGCATATTTTAACCTACAACAATGTGATCCATCTCATCAATAATGACCGCAACATTACTGTTTTCAACATCATTCATGTTTTCCTACACATCAGTATGAACCACATTAGCTACCTCATTAATAATACATAAAGCCAATGAATTTTCAATACTTAATTTATCATTAGACAAAGAAAAAACAAAATTTGATAAATGAGAGAACTCCCTTAATTCTTCTTCTATTGGAACTGGTTCAGGTTCTTGATCACAACCATTAGGAATGTTGACTCCTCCATTAAGTTATTCCTCATGTTCTTCAAGACATCCGTTGACAACTTATTGACATTCCTCTATTGGAGAACTAGTTGATGTATCTTTATGTGTATCCCTCATAGGATGTGGTAGTTGTACTTGTTCTTCCACCTCCTTTATGGCTTCCTGGCACTGGAAACATGTGAATTTTGAATGCTCTTCCTCATGTATCATGTACCAAGCTGGTAACAACTCCTCTAGGAAAATTTTGTAACTCAAGCTTGACCAATCTTTTATAATTTTTGCAAAAAACTCTTCATATCTAGTCTCTATTGGATCTTCATCTTGGATAGGAGGAGCTTGTATGGTAACTCCTTTCTCGTGCAGCTCATCCTCCATTGTATTTTTGGGAATTTGACTAACTTATGTAGGAACATCCTCCTTAATCTTTGTAGGAAGCTCCTCAATTAAATGGTCATTAGCTACCTCTATTGCCTCAGATTTGTCTTCCTTACACTTAGTCCCTTCTAGAGCCACCTCAACATCAGCTGCAACGTCATTTCTAGATTTAGAATTTTTTAGATTTTCTGTAGTGCATTCCTTGTCTAACTTTTCTTTCTAGTCCAGGCATCTCCCAACTTTAATGATAATGTCCACACATGAATGGAAAGTGAACTTTGAATGGGCTGCATTATGAACTCTACACCATTTAGATGAGATGAAATATTGAAAAAACTTACCACCACCAAGCTGATCTTCAACTATCTATGTAAATGCCTCAATTGCAACATCAATAAACTCTAAATATGTGGAGGCTAATGGTTTAGGTAGGTTTCACATGAAAATATCCCTTTGCACAATCTTCTCGATTTTACCCAAAAAGTCTTAACATTCCAACTCATCAGTGCTTAAAGTATTATGAATTCCACACTTGTCTAATAACACACATAGTGATGCAAACCCTTACTGTTCCAACAATCCAATCTCTTATTCAGAGACTCAAAAAGTTGAGGGAAATCAATCCAAAGGTTGTTCCCATCATGCAAAAACATAAGATTTCTTTTCCATCTTGACTCAAAATTTGTACTTTCAGATTAAGAGATCTATCATATCTCATATTTTCAACATGATGGCTCATTCATCTTCCAACAATGTTGATTTATGCTCATCCCTCTTTCTAGCACCAATTTGTTGATGGTGTTTTCTGCACAACAACAACTCAAACAGAATGTGATATTCTATCTCTCTTGAAAGGTAAATCTTTATCAGCAAGTCTCAAGAGATAGCCCCAAGGTCTCTAATGTCAGGTCTTGACAATGCAACAAACAACTCAGTGATGATGTGAAAATGCTAGTATTCACAAGGGGCCATGCAAATGAACAATGTTGGAAGTATACTTTCATTAGATGTAACAATATGGTGATGCTTTCAATCCTATAACTAACCCAACTTTTAAAGAAATGGAAAAATATAAAAGGTTGAGAAAGATTCCTATTCTAACTTCTAAGATCAATCACAACAATGATGAATGTTGCAAATGGACAAATCCCCAATAAAACCAATCTCTGCTTGATCAAGGAAAAGCCTGCAAATATAAAGAAACGGTGTAATCTTCTAAGGAAATCAAAATATTTCCAGACTATGAACATTCATCCACATACCCAATAACTGGCGCAATGTAAACAAGTATCCACAGTTGAACTTAGCACAAAATAAGGCCTAGACTAACTTTACACAAAAACTTACAATCAACAAATTGCTAAGAGTATGGACTGGAGATTGATCAAACATCATTCACATTTCACCATTATTGCAAAAGAACTGAAATCTACTATCTAACATCTGAGAATCAAGAACAAGAAACCATAAACTATCAAAGTGTAACACAAAGCTTTCAAAATCAATAATCTAATTGCATTAACTTCTCCAACATTACATAACAATTTCTAGTCTCTCTCCTCTCCTACAACTATTGACTTGTAGAATCTAACTCCTAACTTAGCCAAATCTGGCCTTCTACAACTTCTAACCAACTATTCTAAGCCTTTACGAATGAGAAGGCACTGGCCTTTTATAGATAATACATTTTTGAATGAAGGGCCATGATTAAATCAATTCAATGGCTCATATTGCACCTATAGAAACCCTAGGATGTTACATTAGGGTTTTGGAATTTAGATACATCATCATTCAATAGGATAAAAGCAGCCACAATTTTGGAGCAATGAGAAAACAATGTTTTGCTAGTGTGACTTTGATGAAAATCTCGATTGGATGATAAAGTCACTTTACATGTTACAAGAATTTTCCAGAAAACTACTCCAGTTGGCACACAGCCTAGAAATAGTTCATAGGCGGGCTCCATATTAAGTTATATTTTAGATATCTTGTTGGCAGCATGTATGGCATAGTTCCATATGTAGGTAACTTTGAATAGTTTGAACAATCTGGACTTTGAAAATTCTGCCCTTTTTGGCATGGTTCCTTATGTGTGAACTTCATGTGAAGGGACCTCCTTTGAAAAATGAAACACCATCATAAAGTCTCCATTATCATTATGCTTTCAATGATCATACAACAAATCTCCAAGTGACATAGATTTAATAACCTCTAGACATGTTTCCACATGTGAGTTCTTCATGTGATAAGATAGATATCCTTTCAATTTTGACACCATTCCATATAGACATTTTGAATAATTTGATAACTCCTTGAAAAATTGGGCACGTTTTCTTATGTAAGCTCTCTGGAAATGCATTTAATCCTTCTTTGGTTGTCATGAAAGAGACCCTGATTCCCTTCCCATTGCATCTTCATTTCTTTGCAGCACATCACAAGTTGCACCATTCCTACAATATATAGAAAGTAATCATTGATATCTTCAAATGTATCGATAAAACTCACACTCACTAAATTATATTCACATCAAGGATTTGGAATAAACACTTTTAGAATTAATTATCATTTCAACTTAAATAAATCAAACTGGAAATTGTAAATCTACATTATCAGAAACTTTTGAATATGCACGCTTTTCCCTTTGATCCGAATTTACTTGAATGACATGGATGACGCCCACACTTCAAAATACTGCCAAGACACATAGCTGAGGGACAAACATTTTCCCAAAGCCCTGATTGGCTCCTCCTTAAATACTAAATCATGATCAATACTTGAGCAACATTCAATGGTTACAGAGCCTTCACTTTAACATAACATCTTCTACTAATGTGTTCGATCAAATTCGATTGTCCTTAATATTTATTCATCCCCATAAATTCTTGCTTTTATCGCCTCATAACGCTAGTAAATACAACTACCCTGTTTGATTTTATTTGCATGAATGCTACGTCCGATTTGAAGAATGTAGTAATCCTGTGGTGTAATTGTAATTCCAAAACTTCATGTGCTTTTTGGATACCCCACGAGCATTGAAAATCCTGTTACTTTGAACACTTTCTTTCTTTTCAACTTCGACAATCTTGACACGGCCATTCCATTATCCTTTTCATTGCTGCTCATTTATGAATGCCCCATGAAAAATCGCCCATTACTCATTGTCACGAGGTCACATTTTCTTATCACTGTCATTATTCTATCTTTGCACGCAACACACACTTGATTTCAAATCTTTGATCTACCTATGCTATGGACACATAAAATTGTCTTGCCCATAGATTCCTCGTTCTTTGTATGCGCAGGGGAATAAGCTTATCCTTGTTGCTCTAGCTTGATTAACATTCCTCACACTATGCTTACATATTGAACTTGTCGATGTCCACTTTCATTCGAACACACAATTATAATAGCATACATAGAAGAGCACACTCTATCCATACCCATCATTCCCATGCTCATCACTGATCTACAATATTAATTTTGTATTACACGCTTGCTGCAAATGAATCGAGTGATTTTATTCGGATATGTAACATCCACGCGATCTCCAAACTTGTTTTCACATGCCCCTATCAAGTTCTTCAGACATTCAATCACTTAGTATTGTGTTACCTCCCATGGACATTAGACTGTTATCGCTTTCATCTCAAAATATCCTCCCATGATCGTCAAATATCTAACTCCACGTTGCACAAATGTTAAACACCTCCTCATTGCCATTTAGATCATTTAAATAGTATGGCCAAATGATTCTCCATCTCTGGAGACCATGTGCCTTCTAGGAAATCATTGGTCTTTATCGAATACTTTCGAACCATGCCTCATTTTGAATTTCTTTAAGTTCACCACGATCCATATAGTTTTATAAAACCGAAGGCTATACTCCTTGCGTCGACACCATATTTGAGCCCTGTGAATATCAATACATGATGACCCTTATGATGTTGGTGCTCATTGTAACACCATATTCTTGTAAATTACTAATCCTCAAATCCATGGTTGTAATGCCATGATGCTCATCAATTCAAACTAATCTACCTTGCTCAATGCGCAGCCACATTTACCATCAAACACAAATAGTCCATCCTCGCAGATTTTGTTTTACTTTTAGATATTTAAGTCTCTTGGGGATTTTTGATTCTCAGGGAATCCGAGGGGGCTTAGATTTTCTAAGACATAATTCTCTCAGGGATTTCTTTCTTGCTTGGATTTTCTGAAATTGATTCTTCTCGGGGAATCCAAGTGGCGTCAGGTTTTCTAAGATTTTGCATTCTTAACCAAGTCTATGAAAGTATAAAACTCTCGAACCTCCACTTCATTTTTTCAGTTGCAACAAGTCAAAGAAACTATTTCTTAAATAAAAGACTTAAAACATCACCATCTCCCTCCCTTTTCAAATACTTCGATTCCAGATTTCGTAGTGGTATCTTTTCTTAATTGCATGGAGAATCATTACATCAATAATTAATCATCTTCTGAATCTACATGGCATCATATACTCTTCCTATGCACTTGGGCTTTCAATCCTGCTGCGTCCTCCTTGATGTTTTAATTTTTGTGAAGATCCTTTTCCCACGCCTCACCTTCTCATCGGCTCCATATTAGAATCTCATTCTTTATCATTCCATGATCAATTTACTTCTCAGTGACACATTGTAATATGTCCAAGCCAGTCGTTATGAACATTACTGCCTCCAATATGATAGTTACAATTAACAAATCTATTGAGATTTTCATGATCTATTCTCATATCACTCGGTTTGTATTCGACTGCATCATCATTTCATCTATACCAAAATTCACCCTTGGGAATCATGATTTAAAGAAACTACCGCTTACTATAAGATAGCCATTCTCTCTTTATGTCTTCCGTGAATTTTTTACCGCGGTTCATGACTTTTCCCAATTTCATAATGAACTGATAGCCCATACACACAAATATCATAACAAGATCAGATAATAGAAACCCATGATATAATGCAATAATCTTCAGAAGTTCGTTTGTGCCTTATACAGATAATAATTTATAAACCCGTGCCATACTGAAGCATCGAATGTGTATTCCTTCCAATTGATTTTCACGAATATCTATCACCATGGATATCCTCCAATGAAATTTGTGAAAAGCATGTTTCTTTGTAAAATATAGAGCTTGTCTGTATATCCTCATATGCCAGCCGAAAATACATGCATCTCTACCATTTATATCAACCTCATGGTTCGCCATTATGATTTATCCAATGCTGTTGATCAAAGTAAAATAGCTTTCGTGATGTTACACTCTTTGGGGAGTTGATGGCCTTGTAGATTTCCCAATCTCAAGGAATCTGGCATGACCCAAAATTTCTGAGCCCTATTCCTTTCAGAAATTTCGTGTCGGCTCGTATTTTCTGAGTTCTTCTCTCTTGGGGAATCTGGAAAGTGCCAGATTTTCCAATCTTTCACCTTCTCGGAGTTCTAATGTATAATAATCAATCCATTTACCCCGTGTTTTATGAAAACATCGATCCTTCCCACTGTATAATTCAAGAAATCTTTAATGCACTGGTGGTTTTCTTTACCATTGGCTAGATCCATTAAATGGGATTGCAATAACGTTGTTCTATTGACACTGTGTCATCCTCCTTAGTTGACTTCAGGTTTCCCGTCTTTCCTCATATCCATCACGCGTGACGCTGATTTTTTTCCATTGTGAATATTTATGTGAACATTAAATTTTCAATAAAGAGTCATGGTTTGTGAATTACCTTGTTTGCATTCTCACCAAATTCTCTGAGTACTAAACCTTTGGCCTTTATGCGGAAAACCTAAGAAATTACTCTTGTTGATGTGTTTTTTATGCACTTCTCAACACAGGCGATGCGTGGGTCACTAATTCTCTTGAAAGACAATCTTCCTGTCGATTAAGGAACACTATCCCCAAGGTCTCTAATGTCGGTCTTGGCGGTGCTTGGAATATCTTAGTTGTTTGATGTGATTTGCTAGAAGCCTGGTCTTCTGAGATGAAGTTACAAGCATGGGAAGGCTGGGTTTGCAAATGCAGTTTCAAACTACTGAAAGTGAATGAACAATGGTTGTCCACTCAAAATAGCAAGCTGAAACTCATCAAGTTCATCTAATTTAGCTTCATGGTGATGCTTTGGATCCTACTCTAACCAAGTATTAAAAGAGCAACAAAAGAAGGGTTAAGAAAGCTATTCTAATCCTAAGCTACGAATGAGCGGTAACAATGAGTGGGCGCTAAAGTAGACAGGCTTCCTAAACTAAGTTTTTACTTGACCAAGAGAAACCTACAGCTACACAAAACCAGTGCAATTTCCTAAGGTCTACTGATTTTCAAATTGCACATGCACATCATGAACATGCAATCGAACTAAGTTGCAACAATGGAATAAAGAAGCCCAGGCTAACTTTGCACAGCAACTTGTCATCAACAAGTGCTAAAAGTATGAGCTGGAAGCTCATTAAATACTATAACAACAACACCATCATGACAACCATTCAAGAAACTAATACTAAAAACTAACGTAGGTAGAACCATGCATGCAAAATGAGCAAAATCAAAGAGAACATTCATAAACTCATGCAATGCTATCTTCTATTGCTACAAAATACTTTTTACAATAGCTCTCCAACCCTTACAAATGAGGGGCAAGCCCCTATTTATAGTTTTCCAAAGCCCAAATGAATGGCTAGGATTCAATTACATCGAATGGCCCAGATTTGATTTACAATAGGGTTTCACCTACCCTCTATTATCTAGCAATTTAAAATACATTCATTGTCTTTTCTCTGTTTTGTCATCTAATGCCAGTCACTGTAGCAATTTTGTATTGTATGTGGTGATTTCTCTTTTTCTGATGCTTGACGTTTGAAAGGCGCCCTCCATCGGTGGACTTGCAACATTTTTGATTAGGATCAAACAAGTTGGTCAATGACTTGCATCAATGGATTAGTGGCCCACGATTTGGGAGGAAATCTCCTTAGAAATCATCATCACGGAAAAAGGTAGGACAACTCCCTTAATGGGCCTCTTTGATAGACCTACGGAAGGCTTCTTGAATCCTACAAACACGAAGTGTTGTAAGTGCATTTATGCATGAGTTAAGGAAAATTTTAGCCAAACCTACAAATTCCTTGTTAGATCTATCCATGCATCATCAAAATATCTTGATATTCATATTTGGAGCTCATTTGGGCCATAAACATTAATGTGTGCTTCAAGGGTGTGAGCGCCAGAGGGCGGAAAGATGGCAGAAGAAAGTTACAAGGAAGGCAACACACAGAAGCCAAAATAGTTGGGAAGAACATTGGCTCTCGAATGTTCAAAATAGTCAGGAAGGAGGCAGACTCCCGAATGTTCAAAATAGCCGGGAAGGAGGGAGGCTCCCGGATGTTCAAAACAGCCAGGAAGGAGGTAGGCTTACGGATGTTTAAACTTGATAAGAAGAATGACTCCTAGATGTTCAAAACAACCAAGAAGAAGGAAACACGGATGTTCAAAGCTGCTTGAGGAAGAATGAGGCTCGGATGTTCAAAAGCGACCAGGAGGGCCGGACTCCCGAGGAAATGGCCCGCGAGGAGGGCGAGGGGGTTGGAGGCGGGGAGCGAGATGGCCCTCTGGGATGTTCAAAGCGACCGCGAGGGGGATGGACCACAGAAATGGCCACGGAGGGACCGGGTTGAAGGCTAGAAGGGAGGTGGACTTCTTCTAAAATGTATTTTAGTATGATATTGTCTCTATTTCATAAATGTCTACTAACATACTTGCAGGTCTAAACAGGTAGTTGTATCCCTAACCGCGTTCTCTTGATTTTCTTATACATGCATCCTAATTAATATTATCTTGTAAGCATTCTCTAACTCTGTTTTGCAGTGGTCTTCTCACATTATAAACATTCCCAAACCCAAGGTGATCACTTGAAATTGATAGACTAGGGCAGATTTAGGGTTATCCCAAAAAGGGGACATTACAGACTTGGTGCTTTAGCATCCCATATCTTGCATTGGGGTGTTTTGGCTTGAGAAGTCTTTTGGAGAGATCTGTTGTAGGTCCTTGCTTTCCATATTCTCTTTCCTCACAATGCTCCCATTTTGTTCTCATTTAGTGTGCTTCCGGTCCTCTTATTGATCTATTAATGTCCTTATATTGTCCTCATGATGATTAATTGACATTACTATAATTTTGGTGTTCCATCTTTTTGTGGCAAGTGGTGCTTCCACCATATAATGGAATTATGCTATACTATTTTATATTATCATTATTATTTATGTACAATGTGAATTATCTATTATTTATGTATAATATGAATTATCTAATTCAATATTAATGACTAATAATGGACTATTCTAATTTTTTTATAAGGTTCATAACAGACGAGCATTTTTTTCAAGACAATTAAGATTTGCTTGCATGTGTTGAACAAGGCAATACACATTTATTATCAGCCATATATGATGGATTTAATTTATAACTTTATAAATTTTCTTCCTTCAGTGTACATGCCAGAGACATGACAAAGACATGGTGCCCATAAAATCCTGTACATAATCAAGGGCTGCAATTACCAAAATGAGTGCAAGCAAAAGCACATAGGAAATTACTATGGAATATAAGGTACTAAACTAAACACAAGCATCATCAAATTTTCTTCAAATATTGATCGAACAAAATTTAATATTTCAAAGTAAAACTGCCAGGTTTTGCAAATGAGTTATTACTTTGTATGCATGCAAAGAAATATGTTGCATGCTTCATATTCACCAAACCACCCTATCCCTAAATATTTCCCTCAAAAGAACTCTTTAAAAGTTGCATCCCATTTACTAGATCAATAGTGATGTGATTAAAACCATGTATTCTTGCTCAACTAATAATTAGATGGTCAAATTGTCTTACCTATCTCAAGATCATGCCAAGGGTGTGCAGCAACAGACTTCCAGGTCATGGATGATAATATTCTTTCATTCAAAGGTGCATGAGGAAAGCGTGACTGTGCAATTGGGTGATCTGGATCTTCAATTGCTCTCTCTGCCATGACTTGAAAACCAGATACTTTGAAAGTTTGAACAAAAACAAAGCAAATCAATGAGCTTCCTTGAAAATAAATGACAACGAAACAATTTTATAGCCTCAACATAATTGTCAAGCCTTAAACATTACTTTAGACAGTAATATTAGTTATAGTGTTACACAGGTAAAGCAAAACTTGCATTTTGAAAAGAGAAATAAATACAATTATCCACATCATTTTGCTGGATTACACAATTCATATTTTTTTAACATCAAGGTACCATTGTGCTAACTTAACTGAGATAACAAATATATTTTTCCTTTGGAGGAAAATAAACCACACCATTGGAGGGCCAAAGAGTCCTCTCTAACAGCTGTATTATTTGATGTATATTATGTAAAAATGAACAATTATTAACCACACTACAAGTGTGGACAAAAATATATGGCACAAATATGAACTCCTAAAACCAATGATCATAATGATACAAATGTTGTCACACACACACACACACACACACACACACATATATATATATACTCAATCTAAAATTACCTCCAACCCCATGGAGATACCTTTCCATGGCAAAGTATCAAACTTAAATTATCGTTTATATAAGATTTCATGTCTTATTCTTAATACTTCATTTAATCAAGCACTCAATAAAAGGAAAATCCAGCCTGATACATATCCAAACGTCACCTTTAATAAACCTAACAGCACCCATCCAAAAGCCACCCTTACCAAAGTAAATAGCCAGTCTTCTGACTGGCTTAACTCTGGGTAGAAGCCATGTCCTTAGTAGATCTGGAGGATCTTTCTGTGGTCACTGCTGCTTCTCCAACTGGTTGCTCACTGTCCTGTGGTAGAGAACCTGTAAGCATGTTCAGCCCAACAGCCTATCGGGAAGCTGATGATGAAGTTTAAGAGAGAGAGGGAGAAGGAAATGGCAACCTCATTGACCCAAAATTCCAGAAACTAAATAATATCTTGAAAAGTCATTATTTCTTAAACTCCTCACCATAGGTGAAGGTGTCAGCTTTAATTTATTAACTTCCTTCTGTATTTTATAAATTGCCCCATCTAATTCCCTCTTATAGTCTTAGTTTTTCTGTTTTCATTTTGGACCTCAAAAGCCTTGTTCTTCTCAACAGTCTCTCTGGAGGAATTTAGATCTTGACGATAGATTATGCTCCAAAGTTTGAATTTGGTGGTCTTTCTTGGCCTCTGCCCTTGATGCCTGTTGTTCCAGTACTGTAGGCCATTTTAATTAGGCCATAGGCTCCTTCACCAGCTCCTTCATCTGTATCACTACTGAACAGATCTCTGCACCCCTATGAAAAGGTATTGTAATGTCCTTCACAGTTTCAAGAGAGTGCCACCCTTTCATCTGCATTGCAACTGAACTGATCTCTGCATCCTGATGAGAAGGTAATTCATGTCCTCCACAGCGTAAAGTGAGTGCTGGGGGCTAAAGGTTTTGCTTATATCATAAATCTGAATCTAGCAGCCCTCTCAATCTTTTTCTCAGAATATATTTCATAAAAATTAGATATACATTTTACTTCAGGGTTTCCACCCCTTCTATTCTGTGAACCAATATTTTCAATTTGTGGGCCTCTTACACCAGTTTGTCAATTTGCAATTGTATGTGCTGAAAGCCCACCTGAATAACTAGATATTCCTTGCTCACCTCTTCTTGTGGAACTTAAATCATGGCTACATTGTGTTTTCTTTACATTCCGTCGCTCCGGTGTATAACCTCCTATTGGAATTGGATATGATTGTTGGGAAACATGCAGATCAACCACAGCCTCTTTTGTTTTTGCCAATTACATAATTTGAATGGTTTTTAATGTTTGTGTGGGAATATCCTCCTCCACAAGCTTTCGCAACATGCTATGGGTGATACCCATAACAGGTTTTTTCTCCAGTTGGCTCCTCAGACCTAACCAAATACTGCTAGTATCATCCAAAACAACCAATTTCCTTTTTTTATCTCTCCTTGGGTCACTCAAAGCTATCCTCCAAAACAACCAATTTCCTTTTTTTTAAGCTTCTTGTGGAACTTAAATCATGGCTACATTGCGTTTTCTTTACATTCCGCCGCTCTGGTGTATAACCTCCTATTGGAATTGGATATGATTGTTGGGAAACAGGCAGATCAACCACAGCCTCTTTTGTTTTTGCCAATTACATAATTTGAATGGTTTTTAATGTTTGTGCGGGAATATCCTCCTCCACAGGCTTTCGCAACATGCTATGGGTGATACCCATAACAGGTTTTTTCTCCAGTTGGCTCCTCAGACCTAACCAAATACTGCTAGTATCATCCAAACCAACCAATTTCCTTTTTTATCTCCTTGGGTCACTCAAAGCTATCATTTCAAGTGGAATCTTATGGGATTTCTTTAATTGTGAGCCCACAATCCTAGGCTCCCTTTCTCATAGACTCAGACAATACTTTTAAAACCTCATTAGTGAGTCACCAGTCACCCACTCCATTTATGGATCAAATATTTCTCACTTATCAAAACCCTTAAGTAATAATCATAATAAAATTTGCAAGTAAAATAATGTTGTCACACCACCTGTATGAATCTTTTCATTCATAAAACCAGACCAGTTACACAATTTTACCTGCACTATACCATTCACATGTTGAATTGCCCACAGATACAATTCTCTATTTCTTGCCTTCACAAGTTAATCAAGTGAACATAAATTATGCTACATTTCTGAAATCTTCATGCTTCAAACCATTCAGACTACAGATATTTTGTCCTTGTATTAGCCCTTGTTTGGGGTCATAGTTTGTTGCTCATTTTTAAGTCCTTATTCACACTTTGCTGAAATGGAATGTAAGTCCTTATTTTCAGAAGAAAGTCGGTGTCCAAGTGCCCTATCTAGACCAGCACTATGGCAACTGTAAATATTTTTCCCTTTTTAATAGAATTTCAGCCTTGTATTAAAAAATTGCATCCAAGCTAATCCCATGGCCTTTAATAATTTCTCTCCTGTCATGAAAAACATTGTTTCCACCAAATGAATCTACCTCCAATATTTGTGTCTTTCAAAAAATCAGAGATGGAAATGTATAAAAATGCTCTATTAATAGAGCAAGAGACCAATCAGAAGATGGACCATTCATTCAGTCAACTTTCCAAGAAAAGGATGATAGTCTTTTATAGCTGATTATCTTGAGATGATTTAAACAAGCTTTTTTTTCTCATGTATTAATGGCAAATTCCAATCAAAAAAAATTGTATTCTGTTAATCCATTTTTGTAAGGTAATAAAATTCCAATCAAAAATTTCCATATAGAATTAAGTATACTCATCTATAATTGTTGGCATAACAACTAGCAGCACCCTAGAGTAAAAAGTTGGTACCTGACAAATTTATGCACACCACACACAATGAGTGCTCTTCAAATTAGAGGGGAAGCTCCCTCGTTGTGCTTGACAAAAGTACTTGCAAATGGAAATAAACTAAACTATATCCTGTCTTTTTGTTTCAGCTGTAGAGGTACAAGGCTTTCTCGAAAACTATATACGTTGCAGCTGAGTATTTTCTGGTTTTGCAGACTACTAACTACAACTATGCCAATTAATTAAAATCTATCCAATTTTCCTCAAGAAAAACAGAGCATGAGGAAACGGAGCAAGGTTTGACTATCAGACGATAAACGAGTATAGATTCTCAACTTGAAGGAAAGGTGGCACATCTATCAGCTCAATCTAAACACGCTTATTGGTAACAACAACACACGATAAACTGAATATGGATTTTCAACTTGAAGGCAAGGTGGCACATCTATCTGCTTAATCCGAACAAGTTTATTGTTCACAACA
>VDFB02000010.1:27549552-27565644 GCA_007258455.2 Sequoia sempervirens | reverse complement strand
TGATTTTTGCAATGCTACATTGGTATCATTTATCTCCCAAAATAGAACAGGAACCTTTGGATCCTTGGTAATTAGATTAGATATATTTGGAAAATAACATAATATTTATGATTTTACATTAGAGTATTTCTCCTTTTAAATCATGTACCTTTGTTCAGTTGTGAAGCATCATTACATAGTTAGGTTTCATAAGGTTCTGAATAAGGAACATTGTTATTGTAATTGTTTTTACTCAATATAACATACCATACAAACTGCAAAGGCGAGGCCATAATAACACAGAAATGGCCATTAGGCTTCCCAAATTTTGTAATGGAATTGTTGTTCTGTAAACACAATGCAAAATTTCTGTAAACACAATGTGTTTTGCAATGTAGAAGCCTCTTTACAAATATGAGTTTTCCTTGTTGCCCATTTTGGAGGTTTAGAAACACAATGTGTTGTCAATTGTACAGACCCTTATGCCAAAAAGATGCACCTATGTACATACAAAAACACATAAAACCATACATAAAAAAATACATAGAAACATACATAACATGATGAGACAACATAGTGTGAGGCCCGCCAGATGGGCGATAAAAGTGATGAAATCGGCAGACGGGACCAAATATCAAGGAAACGATAGTTAGGAGTTAATGATGCCATCATGTTACTTTTCCTGTGTCCTACCGGCTGATAAAACTGGGTCCCATGGCTTGTGGCAAAAGTGTCATTTTTCAGAGTTTTTTTTTTGCGTGAGAAAATTGGAGGTGGACTGACATGTGCATTTGTGGTTTGGAGAAAGAAGGTTGAAAACACTCTGCATTTCCAGTTTGCACGTTGAAAGCTAAAGGTTGGAGTGCACGTGGAGGAGTTGGAGGAGAAAGCTGACCAAATCAAGGTGAGGGGTACTAACCAATAGTGTTGCAAAGGGTTTTACAACACTATTTGGGTTGCTTGTTTCTTAACACCTAGGGTTTTCCATCATGAACTTTTACAAAATAGAATGAAGTGTGTACTATGAAGTACACTATGTATTGACAGTTAATAGAGTCCCCCTTAAATGAGAAATGTGTTATTTGATAAATAGAACCCCCTCTATACATTTGTATATCTGCATTTCAATACAAAGCTTGGGTATAAGTAAAGGCAGGATTCAAAACACATTATGTTTCCCAACCCGCACTACACAACATTCACCATTTTCAACAAGTTTATTCATTATTGCCAATAATGGTAAGAAATTGGTGTTCTTGCTATTTGTAATGCACACCTACATACACAGGTTTAAAAACCAGAAGGGCTTGGGTATGTTGTGATGTGGAGGTTGACAAATGCAGTGTGTTATGAAGCATGCAATTTGTTATATACTTTAAATTTATACACAACAGTGGAAGGTGTGATTTTGAAGACATTCATAATATTTTGTAACATTCCATGTTGCAAAATTGTATGTGTTAAGAAGCAAGCAACCCACTGTGAGACAACCCCTTACATTTAAACAAGGAGATTCAAATAATTGAAAACCCACATTGTGTTTTTGAAAATACAATTATTTTGTGCATTTTTTTTTCCAATCACACGAAATTTAAACACAACAATGGAAGGTTTAATTTTTAGGACATTCATATTGTTTTGTAAAACTCCATGTTGCAAAACCGTACGTGTTAAGAAGCAAGCAACCCACTGTGAGACAACCCTTTACATTTAAACAGGGAGATTCAAATAACTGAAAACCCACATTGTGTTTTCAATTAATACCTCTGCTATATATTCTGCAGACAGGAAAATCCTTGGAAACTCGTCAATGAATACCTCATTATATATTCTGCATGGTTTCTTATTTCTCTAAACGTTATTTATTTATTTCACTCATATTTCCACAATGGGTTGTCAATTATTTCATTCGGCAATCGCAAAATTTTAAAACTAGCAAATGGGATGAAACCAAAATTAAAAAACCCTCAACACAAAAACACATAAACATCTTTGCATTTCAAATGAAAACCCCTTTTCCCAAGGAAAACCCTTTGTTGTCCCGTCAATGAAAACCCATCTTCATAACGAATAGTCGTTCATTTCTTCATAGTTCCTAGGCAGAATGGAAAAATGGCATATATTTCTGGAAAATATACATACCTACTAGCTAGCTAGCTACATGTGCTTGTCAAATGTGTTTTTGTATGGAGAGTGGCCATTATGCTTTGACCTTTGAATGCCTGCAACTCCTTTACATGTTCTCCAACAACCTACAAAACGTCAATGTCGAGAATGGTGATGAAAATGGGACCTCATCTGGGCGTTTTGCTATTTGCAAATTATGATTTTGAATGCCACGTTTTGGGATTTTTGTCCATTCTGAAATATGATTTTTAAAACATGATGATGGTTATGATGCATCTGACATGCATTTTTGTAGGGAGAATAGCCTCATCCCAATTGCAGAAGGTGATCTCCCTGCAAAATCACATGACTTACATATGATAACATATTGCCCTTTTTTCAGGGATAATAGCTTGATTTTACTATATTTTGTAGGGAGATTAGCTTCTACCCTACAATTGGACGTGGCTATTGTCCTTAGAAGAATGCATGTCAGAGGCATCATAACATACAAAAATGCATTAAAACATACAAAAATACTTACACCACATTATAGGATAGCGTATTTTGGAAAATAATTGGAGGTTGGAAAACGTTGTGTGTTGTGATCTCTTTCATTTTGCACGTTGAAAGCTTGAGGTTTGAGAGCACGAGGTGGAGTTGCAAGTGTGGGATATATAAAACTATCCAAATTCAACTAAGGGGTGAGTAATGAATTGGGTTGTTACTTGTCAAGGGTTTTAAAATGGTATTTGGTTTGTAGGTTTAATAACACCCAGTGTTTTCCAACCTACAATTACACATTGTTGGCCTTGTCGTTGCATGAAAAGGTTGACCTGTCAATGCCCAATACAAGCGTTAGATAAGACCTCTATAAAAATATGACAACTGGGCATCTTTGGAGCAACTTTGCAATATTTGCAAAACAAGCTCTTCTCTCTAGCACACATCACCACCTCTTCCACAATCTAATCCACTAAGGTCCATGATGTCAAAAGGTGTCATTGATGTATAATGGAGAGAAGTGCATGTTTTGCAAATGAGAAAGGTATGATTCAAAGTTTCCCAGTTGTCATGAAATGTTGTCATGTTTTTGTAGAGGTTACTTCTAGAGGTTAGAGGAGAAAATAGGTTGCATATTTGATGTGGGTTTTTCGAGAGCTTTCCAGTGGTATCATCTACAGATCTTGATGTCAAAACAAAATAAAAAAGCACCACATATTGCTAGGGTGGAAAAAATAGTGGGTTATGTGTTATTTAATTCTGCTTTATATGGTGAAGATGTGAAAGCTAATAATTTCTTTGATGCAGCTATGCAAGATGTCGCATAATGTGAAAGCATGTGTCTGTACTTGGTTGACCAACTACCACCTGTATCTTTCATGTTGAGGGAAAAGATGTTAAGGAGAATTGACAAAAAAGGGCCAAAGTACAGTGACATTAAATAACACAATTATGCTCATTTCTTTGGTTGCGTCTTCGGTGTATGGGTGAAAATGAGCATGGATGTTCAATATCACAATCTACAAATAGAGATTGTAAATTTTTGTGACTAGCCAATTCATTTTTCTGAGAAATGTGAGACCTTTTCCTATCTAGATGCATCTGGAAGGTATCCATTAAACCAATAGTAATCATCCATAAACACAATCTTCCCAAGGAGCTAAGCATGAAATTTATGAGTTTCCTCAAGGGGGAATCTCGAATTAGTCATCACATGGGTCCTATCAAGGAATGGTTGCTTGTTGTATTGAAATTCAACTACATTGTCAGTTTTGATGATGAGTTTTACTATAATTGGTATCAGATTCGGGTCGTGGGTTTGAATCTTGTGGTTGCATTGGGGGGGATTGTTGGAAGCTTGGCGCTTCCACCCCTCAGTCAGTGTTGACTGTGTGATTCATGATATGGTTTAACCACCTACCGTGCATCTTATTTGATGCTTGTATCGGACATTGACAGGTCGATATTTTCATGCAACAACAAGGTCAACACACAGACAATATGAATGTAATGACAACATTTTAGTTACTTACACAGTAAGAACCCAATTGGTTGGTCAGACCTCACATGAATTTGGATAGTTTTATGTATCCTCCACCTGCAATTATATTGACAATACAAATGTCTTGGAAGCCTTTTGTTTCATATGCAATAATAATGTAATGAAGTTCACCTTCAAAATATATAATAACTCTTAGTTACAGTATAAATTGTATTTGAATTTTTTCGTATGATTGAAACAAAGAAATGCACAAAATAATGGTTGATTGGAAAACACAATGTGGGTTGTCAGTTGTTTCATTCTACATGTTTAAATCTAAATACTTGAGAGGACGGGGAGGACTTGCAGGTGCGAGATACATTCAGTTGCAAGTTTCTTAATGCCCTATGTTTTCCAATTTCATTACATTATTGATATCTAAAAAGCAAAAGGTTCTCAAGACAATCATGAAACATACCAAATTGAGGTGAGGGGTGAGTAACCAATTGGGTTGTTACTTGTAAAGGGTTTTAGAATAGTATGTGGGTTGCAAGATTTATAACACCCAGTGTTTTCCAACCTAAAATTTCACATAGCAGTTTGAATGTTTTGAAAATATTTTTTTATTTAGATAGTATGAATGTAATGAAAGGCACCTCCAAAATTTACAATTGTTAGTTACGGTATAAATTTCAATTCAGTATCTTCATATGATTGAAAAATAAATACACAAAATAATTGTATGTTGGAAAACATAATGTGTTGTGAGTTATTTCATTTTGGAGGTGGGGGATACATAATTGAAACCAAATCGAGCTGAGGGGTGACTAACCAATTGGGTTGTTATGTGTATAGCGTTTTACAACACTATGTGGGTTGTAGGTTTCATAACACCATCTCTTTTCCAACCTGCGATTTTGCTAACAGTAGGAATGTATTGAAAACCATTTTTTATTTAAACAGAAAGAATGTAATGAAATGCACCTTCAAAATTTATTGCAAGTCTTAGGTAGAGTAAAAAATGTGTTTCCAATTCCTCTTATGATTGAAAAAAGATATGCTTGCTTACAAAAGATGGTGCAATAAATTTTGGAACTTTAACTATCTGTAACACTTGCAACTATTTTACATTTTACTACAAACCAGGGATGTGTGCTTTAAAAGGGAAAGTGCTTCATATAGTGATGAATGTTGTTGAGGTGGTTAGCACACCTGAGAGGGTGTGTAGTGGTGCATCTTCTTTGGGATAGTCACGTTTGACAAACGTGCAGGTAAGATCTGATAATTACAAGATGCAATCAAATGTATAATTTTAATCTCTCATAAGTGGTTACGATGTTGACTGGAAAGTGGGAATTTTTTAATTAAGAGGCATAAAATGTTGTATAGAGGACATCCCCTCATTTAGGAAAACATTTAATGCTAAGGCAGAGACATGTTCGGTAATTGATTGTGAACTTCCAATTTCCCTTTATTTCCAATGCACCAATCATAATGCTTTACAATTTCAGTTATAAAATATTATGTCTGTTACAAATATGCTAATTATGATAGTATATCATTCCTTCTATTCAGGATGAAAATTAGGGAGACCATCACTCTCTTCCCATAGTCCACAACAAAGAGGAAGAGCATGCAAAGGGTGACCCTAAGGATGGGGAGGGTGTGAATGAAGCATAGGGTGATGTGGAGGATGAGAAGGTAGATATAATAACTCAATTATTGCATCGTTTGGTCATGTGTATATGTTGTGCATTCAAATTGTTTTAATATCAAATATATTAAGCATTTTTATTTTCCAAATTTGTTGTACAAATTGTTGTTGAATATAGAAGAGAAGTGGAGAATGCAGGATACGTATTACTATATTGTAGAACATTGTACTAGAAAATTTCATGATTGGAGATTGTTCACATGCATAGGATTCAACATCACCACCTTCCTATTCTCACTCCACTAAAGCGTGGTCAAAGTGCATTGAGGGGGGAATCAAAATTCCCCCCTCCTCCCCCTGAGAAATTAAAAAAAGTATCTTCAAAAGAAGGTGGATAATATGGAGTACCAACTGAAGCTATGGAAAAATATCCAGCAAAAGTGTGTTATTGAAAGGGTTTGTAGAAAGTATGGTAAACATAGCTTCCTTCTACTTCCCAAGGAAGGAAAGGATGAGGTGAAGGAGAAAATGGCGTTATACAACAGTGAGGAGAAAACGGAGCAAAGAAGGAAAAAAATATTAAAATTGCAGGAGACAAAGAGAAAGGACGAAATGGTAATGTCGAATTGAACTGTTAAATCTTAATTTTGGTTGGTTCATTTTTTTTTTTTGATGCATACAAGGTTCACTTAACGTTAACTTACATGACATGACAGGGTGATGGTCGAGAAGTGGTTCCTACTACCTAGCAGAGTATTGTTCATTTGGTAGAGGAAGTTGTGCCCATGAAAGCCTGAGATGATGTTGTTCCTCCCAACCTGACATCTAACATTCAAAAGAAGGATCGTACACAGTCAAAAGTTTCAAGGCACCCTCACAAGAAGAAACGAGAACAAATGGTGAACTCAAAATCTTTTGTTTAATGTTTGTTTTGATTATTTCAATGAATTGGTTGCATGCATCTTTGATGTGACATTTCAATTCCTGCTATTATAGGGCAAGGATGAACAACAAAGTGTTGCCCTCGAGCAGGGTATTGTTGATTTGGAAGATGAAGCAGTGCCCATGAAAGCACAAGATGATGTCGTTCCTCCCAACCCGTTGTCTAACATTGAGAAGAAGGAGCATACATGGTCTAAAGTTTCCTCTCACCCTCACAAGAAGAAATGAGAACAAATAGTGATTTTGAAATCTTCTATTTAATGTTTGTTTTGATTATTTCAATGAATTGGTTGCATGCATCTAAATTTGATGTGATGTTTCAATTCTTGCTATTACAGGGCAAGGATGAACAACAAAGTGTTGCCCTCGAGTAGGGTATTGTTGATTTGGAAGATGAAGTAGTTCCCATGAAAGCATAAGATGATATTGTTCCTCCCAACTCATTGTCTAACATTGAGAAGAAGAAGGAGCGTACATGGTCTAAATTTTCCTCTCACCCTCACAAGAAGAAACAAGAACAAATAGTGATTTTGAAATCTTCTATTTAATGTTTGTTTTAATTATTTCAATGAATTGGTTGCATGCATCTGAATTTGATGTGACTTTTCAATTTCTATTGTTACAGGGCAACAATGAACAACAAAGTGCCACCCTTGAACAGGGTTCTATTGATTTGGAAGACGAAGCAGTGCCCATGAAAGAACAAGATGATGTTATTCCTACCAACTCATCGTCTAACATTGAGAAGAAGAAGGAGGAGGAGCATACACAGTCAAAAGTTTCCTCTCAAACTCACAAGAAGAAACAAGAACAAATAGTGATTTCAAAATCTTCTATTTAATGTTTGTTTTGATTATTTCAATGAATTGGTTACATGCATCTGAATTTGATGTGATGTTTCAATTTTTGCTATTACAGGACAACGGTGAACAAAAAAGTGCTTCCCTCGAACAAGGTACTATTAATTTGGAAGACAAAGCAGTGCCCATGAAAGAACAAGATGATGTTGTTCCTCCCAACCCATCGTCTAACACTGAGAAGAAGCAGGAGTGTACACGATCAAAAGTTTCAAGGTGCCTTGACATGGAGAAACTAGAAGAAACAGTGAATTTGGAATCTTCTATTTAATATTTGTTTTGATTATTTCAATGAATTGGTTGCATGCATCTGAATTTGATGTGGTGTTTCAATTCCTGCTATTACAAGGAAAGGATGAACAATGAGGTGTTGTCCTTGACCTTATTGGCCATGTGGTTGCAATGGAAATGGGATACACTAATAGAGATGGGAATGTGGATGGGGAGAGCACTGGCCTGCAAGTGGGATAGAGAAATAAAGATGGACATGGGGACGGGGAAAGCATCGGCCTAAAAGTGGGACAGGGTAATAAAGATGGACATGGGGATAGGGAGAGCAATGGCCTACAAGTGGGACAGGGTAATGCAAATGGACATGGGGATGGGGAGAGCACTAGCCTGCAAGTGGGAGAGGGTAATAAAGATGGACATGGGGATGAGGAGAGCACTGACCTGCAATGGGGAGATGGCAATAAAGATGGACATGGGGATCGGGAGAGCAACGACATGCCATCTATATTGGTAACAAACATAACACACTTCCATGCTTTTGTTCTAATTTCTTTATGAATCCTTTAATATGTCTTGAATTATGATTCACGTCAATGACATTCCCATTGTAGCCAAATCCTATTGATGAACAAATGATAGAGTTCAAGGGCATCACTTTTAAGATCGATGATCACGTTGATCTTTGGAGGCAATGTAAAATGGTTGTTAAAGGCATTGTAAGTGTTGTCTGTAGAGATGTTAAAACCCATGGCTTTAGCCACCCAAAAAATTGTGAGAGTCAACATTTTTGAGGCCATTGTTGGTGACTGCACAATGCCTTTCCATGTCCTGGTGCAGAGACTGTTGAAGAGTGCGTGGGAAGATTCATGATATGGAAGCTCTCTGAATTGAAGCATTCTCTTCTAGAGGTACATATAAACGATATGTTGTTGTATATATCATACTACCTTACATTTGTTTCCATCCATAAGTTAATTGTTCAAATTGTTTCTTATAGGCTAAAGGTGTTCAAAGTGTGAAGGACAAAGCATAGCCTCTCCAAAAATCTATTGTTTCATGTTCTTCATCTGTGATGGTTTGTGGAATTGAAATCACCCCTCCCGAAATACACAACAACCAAAAGAAATGTACTGTATATTACACAGGCATGACCGCAATTGCAAAGAATAGGTAGCGTAGAATATGATGAGACAGGCTCACAATACTCATTGTGCATTGTGGGTTTCATTATTTGATTATTGAACAATTATGGTGTAGACATATACTATTTTCATATGTTTGAACACTATGTTGTTATACATTTCATATCAAAATTTTCATGGCCCTCTATAATTACATTATCAACAATGTGAAATAATGGTAGGCAATGCTAGCTGAAGTGTTATTTTTTATAGTAGCTTTCTTATAAATGAAAAAGATACGCTGACATGTAAATCGTTTGACTTCAAAACATTTGAATATAGTAGTCAATGGTATTCAATACAATAATTGTATACATGGTATTGAATAGAGTATAGCAATAAATGTTATGTGTATGTATATGTATATACCTATGTGGGAAACTATTTGCATTATTATAAAACACACTTTCCCTTGTTAGTTATTTCCTTATGAAAATTCATTGTTTCCTTATGACCAACAATTTAATGAAGTTCACTTTCAAATTTTAGAACAACTGTTTGGTACAGTAAAAATGGCATTTCTCTTTTTCCATCTAATTGGAAGAGATAAAATGGTCAAATTGTTTGTAGTGTTGGAAAACACACTATCCCCTATCTGTTGTTTCCTTATGAAAAGTTTTGTTTGGTTACAACCACGAATGTAATGAACTCAACTTTCAAATTTTAGAAGAACTCTTTGGTATAGTAAAAATAGCATATTCCCTTTTCCATCTGATTGGAAGAGATAAAATGCTCACATTGTTTGCAGTGTTGGAAAACACATTGTCCCCTATTAGTTATTTCCTTATGAAAAGTATTTGTTTCGTTATGACCAAGAATGTAATGAAGTCCACTTTCAATTTTTATAACAACTATTTGGTACAGTAAAAATGGAATTTCCCTTTTTCCATCTAATTGGAAGAGATAAAATGGTCATATTGTTTGTAGTGTTGGAAAACACACTATCCCCTATCTGTCATTTTCTTATGAAAAGTTTTATTTGGTTACGACCACAAATGTAATGAACTCAACATTCAAATTTTAGAACAACTATTTGGTAGAGTGAAAATGGTATATTTCCTTTTTTCATGTGATTGAAACAAATAAAATGCTTGCATTGTTTGCAGTGTTAGAAAACACATTGTCCCCTATCAATTATTTCTTTATGGAAAGTATTTGTTTTGTTATGACAAAGAATGTAATGAATTCCACTTTCAAATTTTAGAAAAACTATTTGATAGAGTTAAAATGGCATATTTCCTTTTTTCATGTGATTGGAACAAATAAAATGCTTGCATTGTTTGCAATGTTGGAAAATACACTGTCCCATGTTAGTTATTTCCTTATGGAAATTATTTGTTTCTTTATGAACAAGAATGTAATGAAGTCCACTTTCAAATTTTAGAACAACTATTTCATAGAGTGAAAATGACATATTTCCCTTTTTCATGTAATTGGAACAAATAAAATGCTCACATTGTTTGCAGTGTTGGAAACACACTGTCCCCTGTCAGTTATTTCCTTATGAAAAGTATTTGTTTCATTACAACCAAGAATGTAATGAATTCCACTTTGAATTTTTAGAACAAATATTTGGTAGAGTGAAAGTGGCATATTTCCTTTTTCATGTGATTGGAACAAATAAAATGCTCGCATTGTTTGCAGTGTTGGAAAACACATTGTCTATTGTTAGTTATTTCAACATGAAAAGTTTTTATTTCCTACACTCAAAAAATGAAATGAAGTCCACTTTCAAATTTTAGAACAACTCTTTGGTAGAGTGAAAATGGAATATTTCCTTTTTCCCTGTGATTGGAACAAATAAAATGCTCGCATTGTTTGCAGTGTTGGAAAACACACTATCTCCTGTCAGTTATTTCGTCATAAAAAGTTTTTATTTCCTACGCTCAAAAAATGAAATGAAGTCCACTTTCAAATTTTAGAACAACTCTTTGGTAGAATGAAAATGACATATTTCCTTTTTCCCTGTGATTGAAACAAATAAAATGCTCTCATTGTTTGCAGTGTTGGAAAACACACTATCTCCTATCAGTTATTTCGTCATGAAAAGTTTTTATTTCCTATGCTCAAAAAATGAAATGAATTCCACTTTCAAATTTTAGAACAACTCTTTGGTAGAGTGAAAATGGCACATTTCCTTTTTCCTTATGATTGGAAAAAATAAAATGTTTGCATTGTTTGCAGTGTTGGAAAACACACTATCTACTGTCAATTATTTCATCATGAAAAGTTTTTATTTCCTATGCTCAAAAAATGTAATGAAGTCCACTTTCAAATTTTAGAACAAATCTTTGGTAGAGTAAAAATGGCATATTTCCTTCTTCTCTATTATTGGAACAAATAAAATGCTCGCATTGTTTGTAGTGTTGGAAAACACACTATCTCCTATCAGTTATTGCGTCATGAATTTTTTTTATTTTCTATGCTCCAAAAATGTAATGAAGTCCACTTTCAAATTTTAGAACAACTATTTGGTTGAGTAAAAATGACATTTCATTTTTTTCATGTCATTGGAACAAATAGAATGCTCGCATTATTTACAATGTTGGAAAACACACTATCCCATGTCAGTTAGTTCGTTATAAATTTTTTTTGTTTTATGGGTTCCAAAAATGTATGATAGCATATTGCATGGTTGTATCTTTTTTATTATGGTATCTTACAAGGATGTAATGTAACTAACATAACAAATTATTTGAGTAGAAATAGGATAGATGAATGAAAGGGATATGAGATATGATTAAAATGGATGAATGATATATGTTGTCAAATTAACTTCATGTGAAAAGAGAAACTTACTTTTATTAGCACTAGAATTATGCACAATGATATAATGGATCATGATGATGATGCATTAGGTACATAGAGAGTAACATAAAAATATAGAAGTTAAAATAAGAATAGTGATCTAAAATACATGTTTTCAAGGCATTCCATAATTCTAAGGATGAAAGAAAGCATGATAGTTTGAGGGTAAAAGCAAGAAGTTGGGTACACGAAGAGGGGAAGTTTCGGAAAAAAAAAAAATCTCGCAGAAAACGCGTACGCGTTATAAAAAAACGCGTATGCGTTTAGGATCGGGTACCCGATCCTAAAAAACGCGTACGCACTATCAAACGCGTACGCCTTATATAATGCATACACATTTTATAACTTATAAAAATTAATTATTTGAAAAAAATAAATACTTTTCAGAAGCGGCGTACGTGTTTTAGAGCGCGTATGCATTTTGACCTCAAAACGCATACGCGTTTTAGAGCGCGTCGCGTTTCTAAAAAGTTTTTTTTTTTTAAATAATCAAGAAAGTAAGGAACGCATATGCGTTTTGTAACGCATACATGTTTTGTAAAAACGTGTATACATTTTTTAAATTCAAAATTCCCAACCCACATGCTGCCTCGGTTTTAGGCTCGGAAAAGGCTTGGCAATCCGAGCCTTAGCCTTTGACCTGCAACTAAAAAACTATGGCAGATTGAAGAAGAATGTCCAACTTTGACAACATAGATGATGAATTTTTTTTTGAATGAGTCTATAAAATTAAAACCCATTAGAGAACACAATGTCTACTTTCTAAATATATAATTTTTGTTAAAATTGGATTACGTTTGCTATTTTTTAATTAATTTCTAAGCAAACTAGTCCTTAAATTTGAAATATCAGGTTTTTTTAGTTTTTTAATAACTTTTTATTGGTTGATTTACTTGTAAAAAAAATTATATGGGACCAAACTTCAGACAATTCTCTACACAATGAAAAAAAAAGAGTCAAAAAATGTTTTGTTTAGGTCCAATTATGTTGTCCGTACACGTTGATTTGAAAAACATCAATTAAAAGGCCAAAAAATAAAAATTTAATAAAAATATTCAACAAAATTACAAAAAAAATCGAATAAACTTCATGTTGTTAGCTCTCTTTTTTTAAAAGGAATTAGCAAAATAATTTTATTTGGGTCAAAAAGTGTTGTTCGTACACCTGCTTGGTATGGTAAAAAAACAGGGACTTTTAAAAAGTGGTTTTTATAGATCCTTATCAAAATGTAATTTTTATAAATTGGGTAT
Source organism: Sequoia sempervirens (assembly GCA_007258455.2). Taxonomy (NCBI): domain Eukaryota; kingdom Viridiplantae; phylum Streptophyta; class Pinopsida; order Cupressales; family Cupressaceae; genus Sequoia; species Sequoia sempervirens. The sequence continues at coordinate 27,552,652 of VDFB02000010.1, read as the reverse complement.
TTTAATAATTTACATATTTGGAAACTAGATTCAAAATGCTAAATTTTATATTACTGAATTTTTTTAAGATTTATTGTGGAAGTGCCTCAAATTTTCAGTCTAAGTGTGACAAATTCTGAAAAACAGCAAAAACATTTCCACTTTTTGAGCTTTTTGTGTACCCAGCTTCTTGCATCAACCCTTGATGGATAGAGCATTAAGACTATATTAAACAAACAAGAATAGCATGTGTAAAAAATCAATCAAAATAATGTAAGAAAATGAGATGGTATTTTATAAAACATTGAAGGTAAGGGTGTATGGGATTATGAGTGGGATGGAAGGATGTGTGAATGGAGGGATGGATGGGATTCTAAACAAGGACCAAATAATGGTGGGAGATAATTGATGATAGATAGAGTTGGATAGGTCATCCTCTCATTGAGATATATGTGATAATTGTTATCAAGTAAATGTAAAAAAGGGGATAACCATGTATTTCAACATACAATAAAAAAAGGGTGTGAGATAATAAAGATAAAAATTGAATAGAAAATGTAGGAGGTAAATGGATAGATAGGGGGAGTGGGAAAGAATAAAAATAAGTTGAAGTGTTGGTAGATGAGAAATATGATGAAGGAGGATGTCATGAATAGGTAATGTATGTAGAGTCCCAATAATAAAAATGGATGGGATGAATTGTGGAATGAAGAAAAAAATGATGAATAAGAAACTTGAGTGAATGATTAGAGGTAAAAGAGATGAAGGGACGGGTGAGATAATTTTTCTTAAGGAAAATGTCTCCAACCTTAAAATATCTAGTATAGATGTATTTATTATAGTGTTGGAAAACACATTGTCCCATGTTAGTTAGTTCATTATGAAAAGTTTTGTTTCGTTATGACTGAGAATGTAATGAAGTCCACTTTCAATTTTTTGAACAACTCTTTGCTACAATAAAAAAAGGAATTTCACTTTCTTCATCTGATTGGAACAAATAACATGCTCACATTGTTTGCACTATTGGAAAACACACTGTCTCATGTCAGTTATTCCATCATGAACAATTTTTGTTTTGTACGCTCCAAAAATGTAATGAATTCCACCTTCAAATTTTAGAACTATTTGGTGATGTAAATATGGCATTTCCCTTTTTTCATCTCATTGGAACAAATAAAATGATCACATTGTTTGCTGTTGGAAAAGACACTGTCCCATGTCAGTTAGTTCGTTATGAAAAGTTTTGTTTCATTATGATTGAGAATGTAATGAAGTACACTTTCAATTTTTTCAACAATTCTTTGCTACAGTAAAAAAGGCGTTTCACTTTCTTCATATGATTGGAAAAAATAAAACGTTCACATTGTTTGCAGTGTTGGAAAACACACTGGACCTTAAGTCAGTTATTCTGTCATGAATAGTTTTTGTTTCGTACGCTCCAAAAATGTAATGAAGTCCACCTTTAAATTTTAGAATTATTTAGTGACGTAAATATGGCATTTCCCTTTTTTCACCTAATTGGAACAAGTAAAATTCTTACATTGTTTGTTGTTGGAAAACACACTGTCCCATGTCAGTTAGTTCATTATGAAAATATTTGTTTCATTAAGTTTGTTGTTTTTTGATTCAACATTTTAATGTTTCCATTGAATACTAAGGTTATTCTAGTTGTAGGTTTCTGCATTTGATTTCTAGTTTTGAATATTGATTGTTGAAAACATAGTGTAGAGAACATACGATCTACATCAACCACACATTAGGATGACAAGGAAAACCCTTTCCTAATAGGAAAGTAAATGACACACTTTGGATTGTGCCCCAATTGGCAAAGAATTCACACCCTTTTTAGACCATTCAAGCTTAGCATACATAATCATAATCATGTTAATTTGAAAGCTTTGTAAATGTCAAAAGTCCTTGCAAAAGGAAGCAAAAATATGTTTTTTTCTATGTTATGTATTAATTGTCTATAAGTGTTTGAAACAACATTATAAATATATAACATATCAACAAGTGTGAGGTAATAGCTAATGACATCAAAATGCTATTGATATTGGATATAGTCATATAGACAATCTCTAAAAACTTTACAAACATTTGTGACTAAAAATTTCACAAATGTTCGCTATAATAACTAAATAGTTTCTAAACATTGTCTACTACATCAACCATATACGAAAAGGTATAATTTCTGCATTCTCAGTATTAGGAAGGATTTGGCACACTTTTATTTTCAAGGTAGAATTCACAACATACAACGTAGGCACCCCATAATTTGCATGTATCAGCCTGAATGATGGTTTGACACAGTGGACCTCAAACCTGATAGTGTAGTTGAATTTGAACATGACCAACAACCAGTCCTCCACAGGACCCATGTGATTACTAATTTGAGATTCCCCCTTAAGGAATCTCATAAACCTCATGCTCAACTTGTTTAGAAGATTGTGCTTGAGGATTATTACTATTGGTTTAATGCATACCTTCTAGATGCATCCAACTAGGAAAAGGTCTTGAATTTCTCGGTAAAAACACATTGGCCAATCACATAAATTTACAATCTCTATTTGTAGATTGTAATATTCAACATCCATGATCATTTTTTCCCATACACCAAAGACGCGGTTAAAGAAATGAGCATAATTATGATAGTTGACGTCACTACAGTTTGGCCCTTTTCGATCAATTCTCCTTAACATCTTTTCCCACAACCTATACGGGAGACTCAATTCCTCTATCCAAGCAAGAATATTACATGGAAGATATGGATGGTAGTTGGTCAACCAACTAGAGACCCATGCTTCTAAATTGTGTGGCATCTTCTATACCTACATCAAAGAAATGATTAGCTTTCACTCTCAATGATGACCAAAAAGCGGCTACAACGATACATAACAGTATTGAAGAAGGTGCATGTGTAGTATGTGCAATGGAAAAATGGCAAGGCACAAGTGGAGCAACATGTACTAAAAATCCTAAAATGAAAAAAGGAATCTACTATGAAAACATTGGAAAAGAAGTGACCAAAGTGAAAGAGATAATTTTTTGAAAGATATTCTACCTATTTTTCAAAGCTTGAGGAAGGAGCGTGTGCAGTATGTGCAATGGGGAAATGGAAATG